>ML797609.1:165381-206092 GCA_009831015.1 Picea engelmannii | reverse complement strand
CTGTTACGAAATTTTTCAATACTTCCATGATCTCCCCTTTTAAACCATCCATCTTAGTATCCAACATAGCTTCCATTGAATCCATCTTCTTTTGTAGTTCATTTATGTCCCTACGCATTTATTCACCTTCATCAAGAGTCCAAATATGATTTTATGGAGGCTTATTTGGTGTAGGAGTTCCCTTTTTTGGTGACATGTTTGCCAAGTATCACTTTTGAACCTTGATTTTGAGGTGGTTCTGCTAGACAATATTTCTTCTGTTGTATCTCCCAAGTTTTGTCCCTTTTGGGTATGAAACTTTCTTTTATGTAGTTCTCTAATATTTCTTCTCTACAATGCCACAGGTCTGATCAAAATTGGATGTGCCAAGTGGAATTTACGGTAACTTCCTTACAACTTGCTGATTTTTGGGCTTTCCAGGAGATGTCACTTGTATAGCGTGCCTCACACAAAATAATTGATATAAAATTCTTAAACTCACACTGGAAATACTACATACTGTCCATGATCCAATGAAACCAGTCCCACTCAATTTGGATACTCTAGGAAGAAGTTATAATTGTTTTACCTAGAACACCTTCTTGAGACTAGTCAATAGGAGTAGTCTGATACCCTATCTTTCACAGGGTGTATATATAGATTTATGATGACCCAGAAGATGAAATTTTTACCACATATACCTTACAAATTTCTTTAAATATCCTTTGGATTTCAGGGTCTGAAACATTATAGAAATTTTTTTATAGTGAAAATCCCGCAATGACTCATTTCAGGATGATTCCAGAACCCTATCTTGTACAGGTTGTATCTCCGAAATTATAAGGCCTCAAGAGATGAATTTTGAACCCAACGTACCTTGGTCTGTCTACTAAATATAATCCAAGCCGTTCCTTCTGAAATGCTGTAAAAAAAAATGTTATAGTGAAAATTCCAAGGTGTCTCAGATGTAGCAGCGAAACCCCAAGACCTTGAGCTCTGATACCATATGTTAAGAACCAAATATCAATATAGCATAGAAAAACCTCAGAAAGAGTACTCAATGCCTTGAAAAAGAGATAATTTCAGATAATAAGCCTCTTTGAGGGGGAAACCTCCCTTGCCCCCTCAAAGAGGCTTATTATCCGAAATTATCTCTTTTTCAAGGCGTTGAGTACTCTTTCTGAGGTTTTTTTATGCTATAATTATATTTGGTTCTTAAAAGATCAGTGGAACTAGATGTTACAACTAGGGTTTGAAGCTATGTCTGAAGTATGAATCATGCAGGTGAATTCAGAATTACATTGTGTATGAAGATCTTGGATTGGTGTCTACACATATCTTGTTGAGTTGGTGCTCAGTTGAGGAGATTGGTGTCTCCAATAGGTTGGTTCCTACATCTTGCTAAGTTGGTGCTTAGTTAAGGAGATTAGTGTCTCTAGTAGGTTGGTTCCTACATACATTTATAAACATAAGTAATATGGTTTTCTCCAATTGGGTTTCCATGTTAAACTATTTGCATTGTGATTTGAGTTTATCTGTGATTATCGTTTCTCATCTAATGAATGGTTAAATAAAGTAAAAAGTATCTTATAACAATTTACCCCTCCCCACTCTTAGTATAATCATAAGTTCAACAATTGGTATCATATTAGGTTCCTTCATAAACAATTTAACCATTGGAAGGAAAATATTGAGCACATATGGATTGTGAGGAAGGTCTCCCTACAAATAGAGATTCTTTTCTCGATGGAACAAACTATGCATCATGGAGTATAAGAATGAATATATATTTGAAGGCCCTTGGGTTTGGTATTTGGGAATTAGTAATAACAAGTTATACAGATGAAGTTGGGAAGGAGTCAAGTGAAAACAATGCAAAATCAATAGATGTCATCCTGAGTGGCCTATCAGATTATGATATTTTCAAGGTAATGAAGTGTACATCAGCTAAATATATTTGGGACAAGAAACACAAATTTATTAAGAGATATCAGGGGATTGTTCTTGTTGTGAATTAGAGATAGAAGAAGCACAATTTGTGAGAAAGATAAAAGGAGGACCTGGAAAATACAAAGAAAGGGAAGATAGTGGTGATGAAGAAGAATATATCTCCATAACCATGCAAACAAAACTCATTGATGAAGAAAATGAAGATAATCAGAAAGGAAATCCATATTCATAGGAAGTGAATATTGAAGCAGAACTCGTTAGTGCCTTAGAATAAATAGACAATCCTGGAGGAAACAATATAAAGAAGAAAGAGAAATTACAGAAACATGAAAAGAAGGATCATGATATTGAAGAAAAAAAGAAGACAATTATCATCTCGAATATTCAACTAGAAGAGTAAAAAATGATAGAAGAAGTGGTGAGAAGATAGTTAAAAGAAAAGAAAGAAAATTGTGAGAAGTTAGAGGTTGAAATTGTTTCCTAATAAAGGAACTAGAGAAAACAATTGATCAAATGAATATAAGCTTGAAGTTTGGAAAGAGTAATGAAATCTTATATAATGTTCTCATTTTCCAAAGGTCGCCATTCATCAAGACAAGTCTTGGCTACGGTGATAAACAAAATACCACAAAGGGAGATGCAAGCATTAAGGTCACAAAGCCATCAGAAGAGGAAAGTGAAGAAAATACTAAAATATATGCTAATATTCTCAAAGTATCCATCAACAATGAAAGCATCAAAAGGAAAGGAAATGATGACCAATCGAAACCTGATTCTTCTCACTAGAACAACAAGAATGAGTCCAGAAGAGCTATTCCACCAAGAATACCCTTCACAAACTGGTACCAAAATATATTTCTTGGCTATTGTTTTTCTTGTAATAATTTTGGTCATAAAGAAATAGATTGTATATCTTATGCAAGATGTGGTCATGTGAGATATAGAAATAGAGGTTCTTACAAAACCTCAAAGGTTGATTATGAGAGAAACAAAAATGGAATTTATCATGGGTTTGCTAACATAAATTACAATTCATTTTCTCATCTACTTGATATTGAATGTTATAAGTGAAATAACTACATGCACATAGCACGTGACTATAGAATCAGCATAATAAAGTCTCATAACAAAACAGGGAAGAAGATGCTCTTATCAAACATAGATAAGAATACACCAGGGTGTGGAAAAGGAAGAAAGAAGAACCGAAGAAGGAATAATGTGGACATGTACTTTATGTTGAAAATAAAGGGAACCAATGGTACATTGACCATGGATGTTCAAAACAAATGATAGGGGACCAAACCAAGTTTCTCACCTTGAAGGAAGAAAAAAGATGCAATGTTACTTTTGGAGATAATGCTTCAACAAGGATAGTTGGAAAAGTTATTGTTAGTCTTGATAATGGAAAGAAAAATACACAAAATGTCTTGTATGTTGAAGGGTTAAATAATAATATTATACATTTCAACCAAATGTGTGATCAAGGTTACAACCTCACATTTCATTATAAAGGGTGTGAGATAAGGAAAGTTGCTTCAGGAAGATTAGTGGAAAATGCAAACAAAACCTCAAGAGATGTATGCATACTCAATGAAGTCAAAGGAGAAAAATGTTGTATGGGAGTGATTTCTCTCTCATCTCATCAATAAAGGGAAGCACAAGCTCAGGGGGAGCATCCCTTTTCCATTGATGTAAAATGGGGAGAAGTTGCAATAGAGAAAGAATTGCAAAAACATGAAAATTTGCAGATAGGGAGAATATCATAATTGAATAAGGGTTGCCATCAATGAAAAAGGGGGGTATTGTTGGAAATATTGTTTTCATTGATTTCAAAGACATGGGGAGACTATATATGACAAAGATAAATATTGTAAGATCGATATTGCTGGAAACATTATTTTTGTATTTTTGATGCTCAATTTTGAAACCCTATCTTTGAAAGAATTTTACTCTATATACCTAACTCAAATGGGAGCATAGATTATATGGTTGGAAATATTATTCCAATACCTTTCCAATGGTATATGGAATTCTCTCTAACTCCCTAGGAATGAGGAGATATGAATTTTTTCATCTGATAACTCAGCCATAAAATTTAGGTCAACTCAACCAGTCTTTATAGTTCAACCCTGAAAGTGAGGACACAAATACTACAAATACCAAATACATGAGCACATTTTTAGTGTATCTAAGAAATAGATCAAGTTTGAGGTGTGCATAAGAGATCGTAGGTTCACTAAAGGATTCAGGTGTATTTTTGGGATCTAAAGGTGTTCAAGAGAAGTTTGAGGGGTTTTCTTGGGATTTTCTTGTTCTTAAGGTCCGTTAAGAAGGACTGAAGGTATGTGGTGCTGCAAAATGCATTGTTTTGAGGTTGTGATGTTGCAGTGTGGGATCATATTCTTGGAATGATTATACGAGGCTCTCTATGGAACAAACACTAAATGTGACTAGGCTTTGAAGCTATGTTTGAAGTCTGAAGCATGCAGGTGAATTCAAAAGTACTTTGTGTATGAATATCTTGGATTGGTGTCTACACATATCTTGTTGAGTTGGTGCTCAACTGAGGAGATTGGTGTCTCTAGTAGGTTGGTGCCTACATCTTGCTGATTTGGTGCTCAGTTAAGGAGATTGGTGTCTCCAGTAGGTTGGTTCCTACAATATTTGTAACAATGAGTTGGTTCCTGCAAACATTTATAAAGATAAGTTTTATGGTTTTCTATCGATTGGGTTTCCATGTTAAACTCTATGCATTGTGATTTAATTTTATATGTGATTATTGTTTCTCAGCTAATGAATGATTGATGAATGGTTAAATAAAGTAAAAAGTATATTATATTGATTCACCCCCCACCCCCCTTCTTATTATAAGCATAATTTCAACATGGAATCACAACAATATTTTTTTATGTGCTTTTCAACATGCAAATAAATTTTTCTCTTAAATCTGTAGACCCGATTATAATAAAATTTTTGGCAAAATGATATGATATTTCCTTGAACTCATGTTCATTAGTAGGATCAATGTTGTGACCCTTATTATAGAGGCTCAAGACATCTCATGTATATTGCATGGTGAATGTAAAATAATATATCTCCATCTTTTTTTCTTCAAAAGAAAAAAAACAATTGCATTTTCAATTCAAAATGAGAATAAAAAGTACATTCTTCATGTGCCAAAGGCACTTCATAGGGAAGATGAGAAAGAAATAAAATAAATTCTATGTTTTCTTAGGTTTTCTAGGACAAAAATATCCATGAGACCTCAAAATTTTAAAATAATGCGTTGAGTAAATCCCATCAGACTACATTGTAGAAACACTAAAATAAATATATTACTAACAGTCTGGAGTTTATAAAGATTCCATATCCCCCAAAAAATATAACATGTGACTATGGAAATATAAATAAGAAGTAAGGTTGGGGTTATCCATGAGTTTGGGTAAACACTTACCCTCTCATGGATCTATTGTGCAAGGATTGAAGAAGTTACACAACTATAAATCATGTTAAATATGAAAAAAAAAGATCAATTGTACCTTTCCCCTTTATGTTAGATTGGAAGGAAATCGTAGTTTTTGGTTCAGTGATGACTTTTCCTTAGAACAAGAACATATAGGTATTTCACCTCCCTACCAATTGACCTCCTCTAAGGTGAAAACACCCTGAATATCTCCATATTGATTCTAATTCCAACTAGCTTCACCAAGACTCATTCCAACTTTGGATACATTGCACTTGATACAATTGACTAAGCAACATCAGGACCAAAGCATCCAAACCTGAGAGAAGTGTTGATGGATGATTGGTTCATTCCAAAGAAAGGAGAAATAAGGTTGGGGGGACCCTTTCTATGAATTCTTGTGCAAAGCGACCTACTGTGAAATAAATTAAAAATGTGCAAGGATGGGGAACTTTGTCTACGAATTGTTGTGCAAAGCGATCTACTATGAACCAAATTGAAAATGCTTCAAAATTTTAAAAAACATAATATATTTCTTGTTGGGAGAGGGGCATATCCAGGGTTCAATGCCTCAATAGCGCACCAACAAAACCCTAACTACCGACCCTTTCGGTAACACTTGCGAAGCAGATGAAGTCTCACCTGAGGTAGAGGCAGGGGTGGTTGCAAGACCCCAGTGTTTGCAACCTTAGACGGGACATATATCTATGATTACAATACCCTAACAGATCACTTAGTGGTTATCATTCATTAGTACTTAACCTTTGTCTACAATGCATATAAACCCTAATTACAATTCAGCGCAGTATTCAACAAGATTCAACACATTCAAGCACTAAGCACATCAACATAGATCAGATCTAGCATCTTATTCACATTATTAGGCACTAAGCTATCATATTCATCTAATCATACATCTTTGCACTAAGCATTAATTATATGAACCATAAAGAAACCATAATGCACAAAGAAACCATAACATGGGATATGTGTGGTTCACCCCCAGCCTGGGTCTATGTCCACCAACTCTTCTTCTTCTTTATTATCTTTTTTCAATCATCTACATCCACAGAGACATAAGGTCCTACTCCACATAGGACAGGATATCCGCATGCACCTCGCCAGATCCTCCTTCCCCGAGCTAGGTTACATCACAAAGAATTTACACAATCTCTTACAGTCACTTGCACTTATCCTTGCAAGTCTCACACAGTATGCACAAATCATGTACAACTATCACTTGCACTTAGCACAATGGCCTTCACTTGCCCTTAGCACCTAGAATCACACATTTGCGCTCTTACTTACATCACCTAGCTTTCTATTTATACATTACAAAATGGGCCTAAACATGGGTAAACCCATGGGCTGACATCCCCATACTTGTTACATAATCCCTAATCCCAAAAATGCCCTAAAAGGGGACGAGATCCCACAATCTCTGCTTCGACTTGTGCTCTGCCTTCAACAGCCTGTCAAAGTCCAAAAATAGGTCAAACATGACCAAGGATCTCTAAAACTTGGTCAAGGGCCAACATGCCCCCAACAGTCACATGTGACTCAAACTGAGTCACTTTACTTTAGGTAGCTTTGGTTCAAAATTCTTGAGCCTGGATCAAGCTGCTTCGACCTACTTCTTCACAAGGGCCTTTTTCTCGTTGAACTCTTGAAGAAATGCCTCGTTCATAGGTCCCTCTAAGCATTGTTCGACTGAAGTGACTACTTGTTCCATTTCTTCTCCTTGGCCTTCAATCTCTTTGAACAGTTGGTAAGCTACATCCTAAACTGGCTAGAGCCTCTGAGTCACCTCCATGAATTTTCTCTGTATGGCATGGACGTGTTGTTGGACAATGCATTTTTCCTGGGATCATTTCATTCTTTCAATTGCTGACAAGAGCTTAAATTGCACTTGTACTTTCATTGTTTTCTACTTTGCCTCCTGGAGCTGTGACTCCAGTGTCTTCAGTTCAGGGTCCTCAGTAAGTCACTTATAATTTTGTTCTCTGCGATCACTTAGATTTTTACATTCCATGGTGAAGGACTTGATTCTCTCAACTATGCTCTGGGCAGTGGCTTCTCTTTGATCCCGCACATCTTGCAAAGTGCTTGGAACTGTTTGTATCTCTAGATCTATTATTCTCTGTTGAAGTTGTTGAATGGATTCAACAAGCCTTACCCCTTGATGCTCTATTGGTTCTTCGGCCAGTTGTTCTAAGCCCGTCATAGAGTGAATTTCTCTGTTGACTGCCTATTTTACTCAAACCTTCTCCATGAGGATATTTTCTTTCTCATTCTGGATCTGTGCCTTTTCCTCTTCAAATGTTTCTTGGAGGGAAGCCTTCTTCTGTTGTGCAACCCTGTGTTGCTCTATTACTTCCTCTTGTGCTTGTTTCAAGGCCATTGTGGTCTGTTCTATTTCTTCCAGTGTGCAGCGAAGGCGATATTTAGTTGCATAGGCTAGTCTACGGAGTTGGGTAGGCTCATCTCCCAACTTTGTTTTTTCTGATGGCGGGGGCATAGTGGACACTGCACGACTGGAGTGAAGGGCCTATTGTACCCCTCGCAGTTCTGCTTCAAATTTCTCATACATGCTCTCTTGCTTAGCTTCATTTCTATGCAAAATATCTTTCGAAGTTTCTAATACAGTTGTGATGATGAAGTCAAAGTCATCAAGTGTGAGAATAGTCTGCAGCTTGGTCTTACTAGCTTTTGACTTATTCCGTGATGTGGGTTTCATGGGAGAAACCTTTCTTTTGTTCAGTGGATCTGCATCATCAGGGGGATTATGTGGTTGTTTTACTTCTCCTTTCTTATGTTGATCTTCTTTTCCATTGTTCTCTTCTTTATCTACTTCGTTATCACCTCCTCCACCAGGTGATTCTGAAGCAGTTTCTTTTGAGACATTGTCCAACTGTTGGACTTCTTCTAGATTATTCCCTGTGATCTGTGTTACTGGGTTCCTCTTCCCATTTTGATTCTTATATTCACTTGGCATAATAAATGCACGTTGTTGATGATATTTCATAAGGTTTAAGGGTAATACTTCTTTTTTGTCTGGGGTAAGTGCTCTATTTTCTCACGTTCTTTCAACTTCAACACCCAAGTCTCTTGTCTTCAATCTGTTCTCTTGTTCTTCTATAAGTGCGTTATTCTCCTAGTCATGAAATATTTTAATGCTTTCTTTTTTTGTTCTAGGGCTTCTTCTTCTTTTCTCTGGATCTGATCTTTCTCAATCCAGGGTTTTCCTAGCAATAAAGCAAATGGGGCGATGTTCTCAATAAATTTAACAACCTCAAATTCTTCTTCTGTCGATGTGTCATGAGCACTCATAGATGTTTGGGCAAGTCTTCCACATAGGGTTATCAACTTTCCTCTAAATAATCATATTCCTCCCAATGAAGGAATCATAGCAGGCTTTCCTAAAATTTCCCAAGTTCTTTCTATCATAATATTCCCCTGTGTTTCCTCATCCACGACACAGTCTATGTCAAAGTGTCCTATTCTTGTTTATATGCATTCCTTGTATTTTAAGATCTTTGATAGATTGATGTATCTATGATCATTTAGGGTTTCTTTTATTTCTGACAACAAAATCTTTGATCCTTTATGGGGTTCTACCATAGTCTTAATTTTTTAGTATTTCCCATGTTTATCTTGTTCCATATTCATTCTTTCAAGTTTAGCAATCATTCTAGGGAAATCCAGAACTTCATGGTCCATAGGTTTACCACAAAGACAACTAGGTCATCTATCAGGGCAATCCTTAGCAAGATGGCCTAGTATTCTACAACTGTAACAAAGGCTTAATCCTCTCTTTCTCTTAAATGATCCCCAACCTTTCTTGTGCACACTGGCATCGTGGTAGCTAACCTGCAGAAAATTCTTCCTAGGATCCTGCATCCATTTGTTAGTCCAAACATTCTTTCTATTTATAGGAATAACATATCTTTCATTATTTCTATCAAATCTACTCATATCAAACCTTCTTTCTTCTAGATGTGCCCTAGTTTTCAGACTAGGACAAAATTTATCAAACATACCTAGATCCATACTTTCAAAAAAAAAAATCCACTTATCTTACCTTTATCAACGCATAAAGCTTTCAGATATTACCTCTTTAATCAAAAAATTTCACTGATCTTACCTCTTTCAGATCTTACATTTTTTCTTCAGATATGCCTCCTTTCTTAGCACAGAGCTACACAATTCAAGTAGAATACTCTGCACTAAAGCAATAGATCTACGAATAGATATTTCTTTATTTTCCTCAATTTCCAACAATCACAGTTTTAGGTCCCGACAACAGAACTATTTGTTGGCACAGGGGCAAACCCAGGGTTCAACACTTCAACAACACACCAACAAAACCCTAACTACTGGCCCTTTAGGCAACACCTGCAAAGCATATGAAGTCTTACCTGAGGTAGAGACAGGGGTGGTTGCAGGACTCCAATGTCTACAACCTTAGCTGGGACACAGATCTGTGATTACAATACCCTAACAGAGCACTTAGTGGTTATAATTCATTAGTATTTAATCTTTGTCTACAGCGTAGATAAACCCTAATTACAACACAACACAGTATTCAACAAGATTCAACACATTCAAGCACTAATCACATCAACATAGATCAGATCTAGCATCTTATTCACATTATTAGGCACTAAGCTATCATATTCATCTAAGCGTACATCATTGCACTAAGAATCAATTATATGAACCATAAAGAAACCATAATGCAGAAAGAAACCATAACACAGGATATATGTGGTTCACTCCCAACCTGGGGCTACGTCCACCAACTCTTCTTCTTCTTTATTATCTTATGTCAATCTTCTACATGCATAGAGCCATAAGGTCCTACTCCGCATAAGAAAGGAGATCCACGCGCACCTCACCATATCCTCCTTCCCCGAGCTAGGTTACAACACAAAGCCTTTACACAATATCTTACAGTCACTTGCACTTAGCCTTTCAAGTCTCACACATTATGCAGAAAGCATGTACAACTATCACTTGCACTTAGCATAGTGGCCTTCACTTGCCCTTAGCAACTATCATCACACACTTGCACTCTTACTTACATCGCCAAGATTTCTATTTATACACTACAAAATGGGCCTAAACATGGGTAAACCCATGGGTTGACATCCCCATACCCATTACATAAGCCCTAATCCCAAAAATTCCCTAAAAGGGGTCGAGATCCCATGATCTCTGCTTTGACTTGTGATCTGCCTTCAATAGCCTGTCGAAGCCCCAAAATAGGTCAAACCTGACCAAGGATCTCCAAAACTTGGTCAAGGGCCAACATTTCTATATATAGCATTATATATATTTCTATATATATCAAAAGTGTGGCGTGTGTGGATATTGTAGTAAGTAATAAACCTAGGAAACGTCTGATTTAAAAAATAAAAATTAATTATTGTTAATAACAAAAAGTGTTAATTCATTAATATCACATGGATACAGGATCTCTCATTTTTTACAACTACTGAAAAATTTATTAGCATATTAATTCCACTCTCATTATCCAAGACAATTTTGGGCAACGTCGACAGTGATAAGGCTTAGTGTAGACAAATTATATTATTAAAAAAATTCTCCTATCTCCAAACTATATAATAAAAAAATTCCTTCAACATGCACCTCTTTTGAATTTTCAAGAATTTGATTGGCTAATAGTGTATGACATGGAATCGGTATTAGGGTTTGGGGGTGCATTTTTTAGTGAAATTTCCTCTAATGAAAATAAAAATTAAATTAAATGAATGAATGAATAAAATCAAACAATAAATCTTCTTTCAAGTTTCAATTGCTTTTTGAATAAATATTTCCAAGAGCTTGTTGTTACCATTCCACTAGAAGCTTATTTTCACCTGCTTGCTTCATCTTGTCCAACACATTTATTTTATATCTAATGGTGTGCTACAGGTTCTACAATATGTTTTCATTTTCAATAGCTCAACCATTGCTACACAAGTAGCAGAAGTAAACAAGTTCTAAAAAATAGCAACCCAATATCCAAGGTTATGAAGGAGATAAAAAAGGTGATTAAAGAATCCAACCTAGATGAAAGACTAAAAAAACAACTTACTCTGAGCTACCTAATCACCCCTAGAATCTATTGACTACCAAAGATCCATAAGGAAGGAGTTCCACTCAGACTGATTGTCAACACAATTAATTCCCCAAGTCATGAACTTCTGAAGTATGTAGCAAATATATTAGGACCTCTGGTTGGTGGAACATAATCTTACATCAAATATTCTAATGATTTCGTGAACCTCATAAAAGAAGAGAAAGTCGAATCAAGAGACATGCTCATCAACTTTGATTTTGTCTCACTCTTTACAAAAATCCGGTTAAATGAGGCCATTAAAGTTATCATTGAAGTCACAGATCCTAAAACTGGAAAATTAGCATAATTATGTGTTAGATCAACCTTATTTATCTTTCAAGGATATTTTTTTGAAAAAATAAGTGGTGTGGCCATGGGGTCCCCCTTATCCTCAATTGTGGCCAATATTTTCATGGAGAAATTTGAGAAAATGGATGTTGAATCATACCCCCTGAAACCATCCAAATGGAAGAGGTATGTAGATGATACCAACATTAAGTGACCTCATGGCAGCAATGAATTAAATAATTTCCTTGAACACCTCAACAAAATGTTTGAAGATATCAAATTTACCATGGAACTAGAAGAAAATGAGTGCATACCTTTCCTTGATGTACTAATCACCAGGAATCATGACGGAACTCTTGGGCATAAGGTCTTCGGGAAGAAAACTCACACTAATAGCTACCTTCATGCAGACTCTCACCACCACCCTTCCCAGAGGATGGGGGCTCTCAATACCATATACATGAGGGAAAAAATAATATCAAACAAAGAACATCTTGATTAGGAGACATACCACCTAACCAAGGTCTTTAAAATCATAGGCTACAAAGATAAAGAAATCCAAAAGGAAATGGATAAGAAAGAAAGAAAGAAGGTATCACACTGAGAATGATCAAGCCTCCAATGCAAAGGTATACCTCCCCTACATCAAGGGATTCATAGATAATATTTCTAAAGTCTGAAAAAAAAAAAAAAATCACAACTTCTTTCAAGCCTCTAATAACTATCAGGAAGAGAATGAGGTATGTAAGGAATCTATTGACCATCATCATGAGAAGGGAGTCTACAAAGTTGCTTTTTCCTATGGGAAGTGATACATTGGGAATACCTAACGATCATTTCAGGTAAGGATCAAATAACATGAAGCAGACATTAGGAATGAGTGTAGTCACAACCCATCCTTAGTAGAACATTTTGTTAAAACCAAGCATCATATATGTCTTGAGGACACCAATATCCTCGCAAAAGAAGACCATTATTATAAATTACGCTTCAGAGAGGCCCTTGAAATAATCAAGCACCCCAACAACATGAACATAGACGGTGGAATTGAGGTTACTAGAAGTTGTCTCCTTGTGATAAACCAACTAAGAGAACCTAGATGTTTAGATTTATAGAAACATGTTTGATGTTTCTTTCTCCTTTGGTTCCCCTGATAAGTGTTAGGTTATATTACTTAGAATATAATATCATTTACTTCATTATATATATCTATATATATATTAAATAGTATAATTACATATTGTATTATAACCTATAATATATTAATTATATATTACTAATTAATATATAATGATATATATCTTAATGCATATCACATTAACTAGTACTATATATATATATATATATATATATATATAATAAAGCATATTAGTACTATACAACTAATATTTATATATATTACATTATATAACTATCTTAGGGTATACCATAGTTAGTATATCATATTAGGGTTTACATTTCGTTACAATGCACAATATATATATATATATATATATATATATATATATATATATATATATAATACTAATCAATAATATATTATATAAAGAATTTAGGTTATACCATGCAGTTTATTATAAATTATTTTTATAAAAGATTAAGTTTACAAAACATTATAATACCATAACCCTAAAATCAAAATCAATCAAACTCTCAAGTGCTTCCATTAGGGTTTTATTCAACTGACAAGTTTTCCTTTAAGATTCTCTCGCGTCTTTTGTATTTATTGGGAAGATCCACAACACTTATCATTGATGATTTTTCCTGAAGATGAATCCAGGTGAGGATTCAAAACATCGATCTAATCATGACTCACACTATGGAAAATCTGGAAGAAATCAACCATGAAATATTGGTGTTATTACATAATAACCAACACCAATAACTTTTATGGTTGCTACCAAGAACCAACTATAAAATTCCATGAACAGATTTGTTGCGAAACCATCTATGCTTGTGTTGCAGAAATTTTTTCTCTTGCACTACATAAACTTCTACACATGTGTTGCAAAACCTTATGCACCTACATTACAAAACCTTCTATGTTGCAAAAAATCTAAAAGATTTGTTGGGCCCTTCGTTTTTGGATAAGGAATTGCGCAAGTTTTCACTTAGCACGAGTTGTGCAAGCTTCATCAGAGGCCTAGAGAAAGAGCAAGAGAAAACAGTTATGAAAGTCAGCGCAATGCCATCTAAGCAACACACGGTTGAAACAGAACAAGAAAACGTGCAAGCTGAGAAGGAAGACACAACCCAGCTTATATATAGGGATAAACATAATTGTAAAAGGGTTGGCCAAGATTATTGTAAAAGGGTTAGACAGGTTGTGGTTGAGTCGATTGATTTAGTCATTCTTATTGTTGTTAACCAGTTGGATTGGTTGTTTATGACCATTGTAAGTTGAGTTAAGTCTAGTACTGAGTCTGTAATGAATTAGATCTATCAAGTTGAGAATTGGAGCTCTGCGACTTGAGTCCAGAGCTAAGAGTCTGTGCAGTGCACTGCTATGTAATTTTGATTCTATAATCAGAGAAAGATTCCAAAGATAATATGAAGAAGGAACTAAATTTTCAAATATGATGTGTCTTTTTGTGTTTACTTATGCATTACAGTATCTCTTTATGGATTATGAGTTCTAGTTGACAGTTCTACATTTAAATGCTTGCTAGCGATGTAAGTAGATTCAATTCTTGCACATGTTTGTTTTAGACCTGTTCATGGCTCTTGCGCAAGATCAGGAATGAGTCATGAAGCTTATATGGATCCTCTCAAGTATTTTCCCTACCCTTCCCTATCTATATGTCTCAGCAACGCTTCGGGTTAGACTTCTTCTCTTCAGAGGATATGAAAATGCCAGCGCTCTAGACTACACAGTACCTTTTGTTGGTAACCTGAGAAGGACCCTGGTCTGATCAAACTCGCTCCAACAAAATGGTTCCATTGTTGGGACATGTGTTAAAGGGGAACCTGTAGGGAGAATTCTTCCACCGATCTATATATTTGGTATTGATCAACGGTGGGAAAGGAACTGTGACACCTTCATATGGAAAGAAGCGGAAATGAGGATAAAATTAGTGGAAAACACTCACGAAGCAATCTTTTACTCAGAAAGATTGAGCGATCGGTACGAGATTTTCTAGGTTAAATTCTCGGAAGAATTTTTCTACTAGATAAAGAGTCTCCAAGAAGATCCACAGTTCCAATGGAAAGTTAAGAGGATCTGCGCATGGGATACCGAGAAGCTAGCAACACTTCAAAGGCTGGATTTTCTAGTTACACGAGCTGTGGATTTATGGGTCAGCACCACACTAGAAGGATACATAATTGAATTTGTAGCTAAGAACCACCAGTCTTTCTCGTGGGTAGAGGCAATTTACAAGAAAGACGCAAGAGGAAGGATGTTGAGAGAAATCCCCTTGTGGATTAAGGTTTTCTTGATGGAGGAAAGGATGTTGGTTATGTCCCCAAATGAAATGGTGGAGTAAACAACCTCGCTTGGGATAGGGCAAGGCAGGGTGAGAGTCATGTCATGAGAGAGGGCAAGGGTTCTTTGACAAATGGGGGGGAAAGAACAAGAAATGGACTCAAGAGATGAGTGAGCCTTGAAGAGAGTTGCCATAGTTGCAAAGTGCTGGCGTGGAAAGATCAAGAAAGCAACAAGACAGTATGAGAAGTTGAGGAAAGAAGGCGGATCAAGAGAAGTAGAAGAAAGACAGATGGAAGAATTGCAGACGATGAGAAGATAGGAACGACTGGTTAGTCAAAGGATGAACGAGAGAGAGAGATGTGGAGAGAAAGAAGTCCCCAGGAGGTGGGACAAGAAGGAGAAGGTACGGATGTAAGAGAGGAAGACATCGGTATGAATCTTGGAGAAGGAAGAGAAGATTCAGCCTCGATAACAGGAGAGATCGAGAAACTAGCCAAAGAGATCATCCCATTGGAAGCAAATGAGACCCCCCAGATCAAAGAAAAATGACCCAAATCCAGTGGCACCAACCCCGAATCACCCATACCCCAAGTGTCTTTTATACAAGTAAGTCCAATACTACCTTCTCATGCTAATTATGTTCTAGTACAATTAATTAGTCAGTCACAGCTAGGAAGTGCGAGTATAGGGAGGATATTGGGATCCCCTGGTAGATCGCAAGTTAGACAGTTAGGATTCATATTGATAGGAACAACAAGATCAACAATAGCCAGCCATGTGGGAGGTTCAATTGCTCGATACCCATAATTTTGGGGTAAGGGAGATGAAGACATTAAGCAGCATTAGTTCCTGTGTGAAGCAATCTGGAGATCCAGAGGGACTCTGGATGCGAATAAGTTGGTTGAGTTCCAAAATAACTTGAGAGGTCACACCCTCAAGTGGTACATGAATATCATTGAGCTGGGAATGCCAGGGATGTAAGGTCAAGCGTTCACACTTGGCTAGATACGGACAAGGTTCATAGCATAATTCAAACTACCCCAGTCAGAACAATAGGCTCTATCGGAGTTACACGAGATCCAACAACGGGAAGGTGAATCTTCCTAGGAATACAACCAAAGTTCAAATATGCCATAGGGAGGTTGGCACATCCAATCCATGAAGAACATCAAAGGGAGTGGTACATTCATGGGTTACTACCTCTGACTCTGATTCCACTAACGCAACAACAGATAGCCATGTTAACAGACGCCTTGGAAAAATCAATGAAGATTGAAGCCATGGAAGTATACCTTGGGAACCTGAGAATAACCAAACCCCTGGTAGATGCAAATCAGGTGCAAATACAGGGGTAGATATCGGCACTCACCGAAAATATTCAGGAGCCGACAATACCCAGACCAGGACGGCCATAGGTTTGGTGCATTGGACGTTATACGGAAGGTCATATGGTGAATGAATGTCCATGAATGAGGGGAATGAGACCTCCTCATAATATGATGGTAGCGCCTCCAGGACCCACAGGAGGAGTTGTGCAAGTGTCGACGAACTTACCATTCCATAACCCCACACCGTACCTTGCTTTTCCAAGAGGCCAAGCAGCACCAACAGTCGAGTATTGTGAAATATACCAAACCCATGGAAAAGGTCCAAGATAGTGCCCCATCATACAGAAATATTCAACAGTACCAAACATAGTACACTATGAGTTCTGCGTGTCTACCACACATACTACCAATCAATGTAGAGCATTGGATTCACTTGCAGACAAGTTAGACCGAACAACATTCAGGGTGAATAAAAACCCTCGGGGACCAGGAAGTGGTCGAGGAGTTGGATTAGGAAGAGACTTCAGAGGAGGAAGAACTGGGGGAAGAGGATYAAGCACATGTTATAATTGTGATGAGAAAGGTCACTTGGCTAGATATTGTCCTCATCCAAGGCGACCATGGTGCTCTCACTACAGAACCAATGGAMACGCAACAGAAKATTTCCCAGAGTTAATAGCAAATTGGGAAGACAGAGTGTGACAAAGATGAACTAACCTTATCAACTCATAAATCAAGAGGATTTCTAAGGGACAATTTCCCAACCTGAATATCRTTACTCAAGAAGGAGCGATGACAGGAACTGATGATGATACTCTACCTCAGATCCAGAAAGCAGCACCCAAGGGAGACAGGTACGACCCTCTAAAACAAAATATGTTCTTTAAAGATGCCATAGAATTATTCCAAAATATTCCTAATCCAGAAATGCGAGAGAACCCCCCCCCCAGCCGAATGTTTACCCTAAGATGGCACAAGTCTCTGCTTCACCCCCTGTACCCACAAACCCTGGAGTCATACCAAGACAACCTGAGAAACCTCAAAATATAGTTGGCCTTTGGTTTCAATTATTCTCTGGCATTCTAGGGAATGATCAACTAATAGAAAAGTTGTGCAATGCGCTATACCTAGTTTTGGGAAATGAAGAACCCCTAGAAGCAAGGATAAGGGCCAATATTCCTGAGAAAAATACTTAGAGAGTGCAGCGAAGAAAAGTATGAACCGACAAGGAATTCAGATTAATATCCCAATTAGATGAATTTGAAATTAAGGACATCATGTTGGACCTAGGGTCAGATGTGAACATTCTGCCTAAGAAGACTTGGGAAGCCTTAGGAAATCCGAGGCTAATATATTCCCCAATTCAGTTAAGAATGGAAAACCAATATTGTATCTTCCCCATAAGAAGACTGGAGAACGTGGAAATAGATGTAGCAGGATTAAAAACAGTGGTTGACTTTGAAATCATTGAGATCATGGGAGATAAGGACCCCTACCCTACACTACTTGGTATTGATTGGGCCTATGATAATTATGCAGTAATCGACTTAAATAAAGACACCATGGCCTTTGAGGCAGAGGGAATCAAGGTATTTCAACCTTTGGATCCATATGTAGGACCCAGGTATATAGAACCAACAGACAATAATATGGAGGGAGAAGACTTGGACCAGTTGTACACTGTAACATCTGGGACATGAAATGATTATATAAACCCCACCGCCGATGGGTCAGTAAGTTGGAGAAGTAGACAGTCAACAGATGAAGATTCAGAATTGGATTTTGACAGTTATAAAAAAGGGTCGCACAAAATATTATGAAGAATATGTGCAATTGTCAGAGTGACCAGATGGGTTGGGACCGAAGTTAGAGAACACTCAGTATATGATGGCACCTCATATCTTGACATTGTTTTGTGCAAAATGGAGGAATATGTAAGAGAGGATCAAAGAATCTCGGTACTAGATATATCCTTCCAGAACAACCCCACTAGATGGTGAGCTAATCATAAAGTCGTACTTATAACTTGGTATGAGGTGAAGCAATCTATCAAGTACAGGTTCTAGAACAAGCGGCAACTAGAATCAGAGATGCATACAGATCTTCAAGTTGTGCAACTGTTCAATGGAGAATCAGATCCCATAACACACATCAAACAGTGCATGACTCAGTGGCAAGATGCGGGGATACCCTCTCACTTCTAGATTCAGGTATTTCCCCACTCTCTAAGTCCAATCCAAAAATCTTGGTTTATACATGAGGAAACCAGAAGACAAACCAGCGACTGGAAAACAATGGAAGCTCATTTCTACAAGAACTTTTTATTCAAAAGTAAATACCCCGAGCTTGAAGTAGCCCTGCAAAAGATTAAAGAATTTCTTTTTACAGATAATGGTAGCCAGAAATCAAACTTATTGGTATGTTCCAAGCATAGCCAAGAACCTCAGACAAATCTCCACTTGCACTCAACTGAGATGCCTATAGAATGTTATCAAATTAGCAAAGATTCAGAAAGCATAGATGACTTAGAAGAATTGAGAAACCTAGCCATCAAAGAAACATAGAGGAGAAGAGAAATCCAAAACACTATATCCAGCCAAACTGATAGTTCCTACAATCACCCATTAAAATTGCGCAAAATCAACATAGGCACCGCAGAGCAACCCAAGATAGCTATGGTGGGAGATTACTGGGATGAGAAAACCAGTCAGGAAATACAAAGTTTACTGCAGGATAATGAAGATTTGTTCCCAAATAATTTTTCCGAGTTAAAGGGAATCAAAGGAGTCATGGGAGAAATAAAGATTGAGTTAAAACCAGGATCCAAGCTTGTCAGACATAGACCATACCATCTTAATCCAAGAGTAAAAGAGAAAGTTAAGAAGGAGATAGATAAGATGTTAGAAGCAGGTCTCATTTTTGCAGTAGAAGAAGTGGAGTGGGTCAATCTGATAGTCATTCAAAGAAAGAAAGCCACAGAGGATATTAGAGTCTGTGTAGACTACAAAAGTATCAACTTTGCCTGTGTACATGACCCCTTCCCAACACCCTTTACAGACAAAGTCCTAGAACAAATTGCGAGAAAGGAAGCATTATAATTCATAGATGGATTTTAAGGATACCATCAATTCAGGATCACTGAAGAGGACAAAAGAAATACCACTTTCATAACAGAATGGGGATCTTTTGCATACAACGTGATGCCATTTGGCTTAAAGAACGCCCCTGCAATTTTCTCCAGGATTGTGATAGAAGATTTTAGGCAGTTCATTCACAAATTTATAGAAGTCTATATGGATGATTGGACAATATATATCCTTCTCAAAGAACATGTAGCACTTCTAAGGCTAATGTTTGACAGATGCAGAGAGTTGTATATCTCATTGAATCTCAGAAAGTGTATCTTCTGTGTACCACATAGGAATTTGTTGGGCCATATAGTGTGTCGAGAAGGAGTATTGGTAGACCCAGCTAAAGTTGTGTCCATTGTGAATATGCCACCACCCATGAGTGCTAAGCAGTTGCACTCCAAACTAGGACACGCAGGTTATTATCACGGGTTCATCTGTGTTAGCCTATGGCTTACCTTTACCAATCACTAAGTCTAAATTGTCACCTGTATTTGTATTATTTATTTAGGATATTAGTAATATATCCTCAAGTGATGACTAATGATTTAGTTAATATTTCCTAGCCTAGTCATCATGCATGATTTTAGGATCTAGAGAAAATATCTCTATGAGGTGGCATCACCCATTGTACTATAAATATGTAACATTGGTGTCAATATATTTAGTGTTGGCTAGTGAGCCTTTTCTGCCATGTTGTTGTTCTTGTTTATGTTTTATCAATTGGTATCAAAGCCATGGTGACAAGAGGATGAAAATATTAGATCTCTTATGGTCTTAAGGGCTTGGTAGTACCATGGTATTTTTTCCATGGAAGATGAAAATATCAATTCTCTCATATCAACGCATATATACAGATCTCTATAGCAATCTAGAATCCCTACGCACAAATCTAGCTTATTTGCAATTTGATCTACCTTCTCTACATGAATAAATGTGTATGCATCATCTGATCTACACTACATGGATCTGAAGTGTTCTGCGTGGATGGATCTGCAATTTCCTTGTATTTGCTCAAATGATATTTAAGATGATCATCTAGTAAAAGAGAGAAGCAGTCGGAGTTGGAGCGATTTGGTGTTCAAGTGACCATTGTTCTGCATTCACACAATCTGGTATGGCCAATTATTGTTAGTTCAACCACAAGAGAGGGATGAGTTTTTGATGTACAGATTTGTTTTAATGAAATAGAAGATTTCATTATTTAATTGTCTTTTTATGATTTGGATAAATCTAGTGCGTGAATATAGAATGAATGATAGATAGAGAAAATATATCATATAAACGAAGTAAGTCTTATTCGAGGATCTGAGGCAATTGGGTAAAGAAGAGTTTTTGTACATACTAAACCTGTATGTGAGACAAACATGAGGAATCTCTATTGCAAACATATATAGAAGACAGTTTCATTTAGGAATTCATGAAAAAAAAGAAAGGGGTTTTTTGTATAGAATTACCATGGTATAATGAGAGTAGAATTCGTAAAATGATGATGTCGATATCTTAGAGAAGAAGGTCATGCATTGAATGGCTTGAGATCCATTCCAAAATACTTAAAGGAATGCGTTGACATTTTGTAATTCCAGTATTAAATTGATTTTCTAGAAAGTATGGCATCTTGTGCTCTAGCTTGATCATTTCCAGCTGATGGTTTTGATAACTCCACATTGTTGTTTGAATTATGAAATCAAGAATCTATACAAATACTTAGAACCTCATGATTTATAAATTGTGCAATGACCTGGAGATTTGATTTTCTTAATCTAAGAGGATGGATTGTACAAGCAACACTACTCTGCAACCAAGCTATTTTCATTCAAGAGTTTTTTAGCCACACAGAGATACGCCATTTGGATATCTACCACAAAGAAATCTTCCATCCAGTGATATGCCACACAGAAACATGCCAGCGACTGTTGTTTCAGAGGTCAAGAAATTTATTACCAGGAAAATAGCATTTTGAATAGAGAGGTGCTCGATTTTCATGGATAGAGAAACGATGTTGTAATGCGGGTGCTACTCCTTCCTGGTAGTGGACAAGAATTGGGATAACAACTCTATGCCTAACACTGGTCATTCCTCCAACCAAAAGTATAAGCAATGGCCATTGAGGCATGCAATGAATTGGATATCATTTCAATGTTTGCAATGATATATTGTGATTGAAGGAACTGACGGTTTCATAGAGACACTGAGTGATCTACCAGTTTTGAAATCAATGGACCTCTCCTAAAAGGTGAAATAAATGAAGGATCGATGTGCATATTTGATATGTTATTGCAGAGGTAAATCCGTTGATGAGATTTGTGTCTAGAGATATGTTCAATACTCAGTGATCTGCATTGAGCCACCCATTAATCACTACCTCCAGCAGTGGAAGAATATGTGTGGGTACCATTCTAGACACCGAGGAAATTGAAACCTGAGTTGCAGAAATTACGATTCAATGTAAAGCTCCATTTTGCAGATCTGTAGACAACAACAGTGAATCAGGTAAATCGATTTTATCAATATTGTCATGCAAACTAAATTTTTGATAGCTGAATGGAATGGAATTTAATTTCCTTTGAAAGTTATTTTTTGAGGTTGAAGGTGTGGACATCAAACTGCTTGTTTTAGTGTCCATCAGAAAAACACAGACTGGTGTTTATGACATCCACAGAGTATATCCACAAATGGCCCAGTAGATCACGTTAAATATCTTCCATTGAAGATCTCGTGCAAATATGCAACAAAGTTTAGACAACAAAACTCTGTTTATTAAAGTTTTATGTCGTTCTGAGGATGCAATAACAATACACCATCTCTGAAAATATGCTACAAGGGTAGGGTTTGAATAAATCTCCAAAATCTGCAAAATTTCAATGGCAAGCTTCAAAAAATGGCTTGAATTGATTAGCATGACGACTTAAGTCCGGATCCATTAAGAAATGTCCCTTGGCCACATGCTTTTTGGCAGCCTTTAATGATGGAGGGTTCAAGAAATTTTTCATCTGGATTGTTTTGAGTCTGGATGTAGTGAAGATCTTCCACACGGACAACGTGTCCTCTCTACAAAACAATGAGAGCCCCCACGTACAGTTGATAGTGATGGAATTATCAAAGTAGAATTCATTGGTTGATATGCAGTGTGCATGTTGATACAACACAAAAGGTATAGCAGAATTTGACCTTGGAAAGGGAGCCAAAGTTGCCAAAGTTGACACCACCATCGAAGGTTTCAATCCTAACAAGAAGATCACATGCAATCCTCTTCTTGATCTCCACGTGATCTCCTTCACATTAGGCAGGCAAAATGATCTTCAACGCACTCAATTTTCTCATAAAAATGGCCATTCAAACACTTAGTGAGTTTTTATTTAATAAAGCAAGTGTGCACATCTCACTTTCATGAGCATACTTCATGCAAGCAGAAGTATTTTGCTTAGAAATACAAAAAAATAATTCATAAAGTTGTGGTCAAATGTGGGGGTGAGAAATTAAAAATAAATAAAAGGAAAAAGGGGCGCATTGTCCAAGAGATTGGATAATTTTATATTTTAAATTTGGGTAGCATCTCAATAATCCTTGGATGTTAAATTTATCCTTTATTTAAGATTATATATACAAAAAAAAAAGGGAATATGCAAACTTTTGAAAAGCAAAGACATTTGCAAAGGTTATACTTTGTATTAAGTAATGTACAAAGTTGCAAACTTTTAAGAGTGGGTTGGCCTTGGGAAAGTCTTATGTTGTAAAAGGATTCTTGGTTATTATTGAGTTAGGAGTGAGGATAGATGGAATCATTATTTTTCAAAATGTTTTTGGAGAAAGGGACCTTGTATATGTTATAAGGGAAGATTATGTAAAAGTTTTAAGGCTTGTAATTGGTATGGATACATCATTATGCTACCAAGAAGATATCTCTATAAAATCAATTTTTTTTTTCTTATGTCCTAGATCCGCCCGAAATTGAATAAGGGGATTTTAGGAACACCATTGTGTAGTGTGCAATTCATTATTTTTTCATGGAGGCTTGTATTGTTTATTGTCTAGTTTTGACGGTAAAACCATTTCAATTTTAAACGCAACACACACAAGCTTTAGCACAATGTTACTCATGCACATGAATTCAAGAAAAAGTAATGCAAATCAAGCATCGACAAAGAATACTAAAACAATGAACAAGTCAAGCTCGTAATCAAAGGAGAACTAGATTCAAAAGAATCGACAACACATTCAAATTTGAAGAGTAATTCAACTTTAGAATCAGAATTTGATGTAACTTGAAAATAGTCCTTTTGTAATTTTACTTGTCTTTATAAATCAAGTGAAGTTGAATTTGTAATTGGCTGCATTCTCGGTTGAGCCCGACACCCAAGAGGCATTGTTATTTTGAGTCAAAATTGACAAGGTTGAGTACTTGAAACTCAAATGATTGTAAACATCACACTTTGGGTGCATTTTCGGTAGTATTCGACACCCACACCTTGATGTACGCAAGTTAGAGCAAGCAATTTCAAGGATTCAAGCGAGTGAGATGAATTCAAATGAGTGTGACAAATTCAAGCGAGCGTGAAGTTCAAGCGAGCATGAAGTTCAAGCGAGCACGTTCAAATGGAGTGAAATCTAAAATTATTAGAGTTTATGAACACTCTAATAAACAGTATTGAAGAAATCACTGTGATACAACTTCAGAATCAGTTTCAGACGAAGTTGAATATATTCATGAACCTACATTTCAGGAGTTTTATTTTGACTTCAGTGAAGAAAACCTTTCAATGCTACAACAACATGCAGTAAATCAACATCCACGGATTTCAAAACAACAGGTTCATGATACTCTTTCCAAGCCCATCATCATACCTTGGGAAGAAATCATTTACAAAAAGAATAGAACATGACTTGGATATGACAAGTTACCTTTCATATTCTCGATTATTCCAGACCAATCAAGTTCCAAAATGTTGGATTCCTTCAAGAAGTCTCAACTTCACATGTTCCAATTCAACATCAGAATGATAAATGCCAACATTGTAATCGAGTTGTTCACAAGGAGAATCAGTGTTTTGATCTCCATCCTTGCCAGCATTGTGGCAAGCATAACCATTCTTCAGACAGATGTTCAACATTGAAGAAACCTAGATGATTGAAGATTCACTATGAGTGGATTGATTCTTGGCAATGGTCATCAACAACCAAGTGACTATATAAGTCTTATCGAAGAATTCAACCTCGAGTAAAGACCAATCTTGTATCACATAACATTTTTGTACCTCACATAAGTGGTCCCCTTATGGCATAGCTTTCAAGCATGGCCCTCACGGGATGAGATAACATGTGGTTGTTTCCGCATGCCTTTGTGTTTTACTCAAATGGAACAAGTATGGTACTCTCTTGAGCATAGAAGGAGGGAGTACAATGATGAAACTCTGATGCACCTTAAGGGGGGGAGTTCAAAATTCCAATGATGATGGCTCATGAAACCACTTATGGTCTCTCCTTTCAGCTGACAAAGGGGGGAATTGATGATGGAATTAGTTGTCAGACAGAAAGTTTCAACAATAACAAACATCAAGTATGCCAGATGGGCATGAAATTTGACAAATGGGAAACTGCGGTTTGTAGATGATAGACTTTGGCAGAATTATGGTTCAATAAGTTTAAGATGAATCATACATAATTTAGATGTTAATTTTGATTTTGAGAACAATGATGTGGACGTTTGGTTCACATAGATGGTCATTTGACCTAGCAGAGGACAAGAGGATCCTTCTGCATTGCTACTTGTCATTTGATTGAGTTGTTAGGAATTTTCAGGGATTTGTCAAACTAGAAGTTGATTCATTCTCTTGGTTCACTCTTGTAACACCCTGTTTCCCCCAGTTTGTAAAAATAACTATACTGGCCAAGAACTGTGGAAAACTCAAAAATGTGAATGTGTGATGTGAATGGACCTTGTGAAAAAGGTCGATGAATGTGAATAATATTATGAATATATGTTGCAGGACTGCTGAGAGGGGATATGCTGAAAAAGAGACCATGATGGCTGAAGAAAGGTGGTGAAAGGCACCTGGAAAGGTGGCATTAACTTCCACCGAAACCAATATCGTATTTGGACTTCACTAGCCTGGAGAACCAAGAGCGGCTCACTGGCCCGAAATAAATTACTCGCAATTGGTAGGAAGATGGCTCCTCAAGAATTAATGAGGGATGGGGGAAGTGAACCACCCATCCGTAGGAGCCTCAGGCCTGACCACCGCGAGGGAAATCGCGCCATAGGCAACCTCTCAAGAGGAAAATGCATGAGGAAGAAGCATGGAGGGCTGACGCAAGGGAAGGAGAAAGAACTCTGGAGATATGTAGAGTGAGTGATAGCAGAGAAGGGGGAGAGTAACCCTCGTTCTTGGTCACTGGAAAATCGAGACGCAGTCTCGCAGCATCATGGTCTCATCTCGGGGGTGGCTAGTGGTAAATCTGTTGGGAGTCACTGAGCCTACGGTTGGGTGGAAATGAGCACCCCTCTCAGCAGTTGCATCACCTCTGGTGTTATTTCTGATAAGTGTTATTTGAAGTCAATGCCATAATCGCATGTTCAGTTTTATGTGCTTGTAAATAGTTCTGAATGGAAGTGTTTACCTAACGTTTGATTTGATAGAATGGATGCATGTGTATGCTTACATGCCATAGTTGTTTTCTGTACAAATGATTAAGTCTGGGACATGAGTTCGCTCCACCAAGAATCATCTTATTTTCTTAGTTTCTCATAATATTCTGGGAAGGCCCCTTGAGAGTACTCTTTTCCGAGAATTACCCCATAAACCTTGTAACCGTACTGAACCTTACTAGAGACATGATTAAGATCAGGGATAATTTCTCGAGGACCATCTGAGGGTTCATGAAATCTGGTTTTGGAACCCTTATGCAAGAAAGAGTAGCTTTCTAAGGTCTCGGGGTCATGGGATCCTGAAGCTCTGAGAGTTTGAACTTCGTGATTCAATATCAGAAGGGATAGTGAGATTCAGATATAGAAAGAAAATACCCTATCGCTTGGTAAATGAATGGTCGAAATCCTTTCGGGAATACCCCAAGCCTGTCAACACCGATGGATCTAGAGAAGGAGCGTAGGCATTAACACCTCTCCCTTTCAGCCTTCTCAAATAGAGATGGGATCCTAGACCGTAGATACTAGGGACCCATCAGAGCTCTATAAGCCATTGATCTTAACCCTTACTAAGGTGGGAGAGTGAACTTGACTACGTCCCGAAAGTCCCGAAGACATCGGGATCGTCCATGTTGGAGGACAGGTGGCAGAGATATGACCATTTCACGTATCAGGGATTCATGAGTTTGGAGGTGGAAGACCAGGCTTCTTAGGGTCATGAAGTCCCGAGTCGCGAGATCGCGATGTGATCTGGGCCATTGATCAAAGAGGAAGGATAGTCGTGGGATCTGACATCTCGATATATCACGTATCGGGGATTCGTGAGTTTAGAGGTGGAAGACCAAACCCTTGGAGTCACGAAGTCCCGAGTCGCGAGATCGCGATGTGATCTGGGCCGTTGATCAAAGAGGAAGGACAGTCATGGGATCTAATGTCTCGATATATCATGTATCAAGGACTCATGAGTTTAGAGGTGGAAGACCAAACCCTTGGAGTCACAAAGTCCCGAGTTGCGAGATCGCGATGTGATCTGGGCCGTTGATCAAAGAGAAAGGACAGTTGTGGGATCTAATGTCTCCATATATCGTGTATCAGGGATTCGTGAGTTTAGAGGTGGAAGACCAAACCCTTGGAGTCACAAAGTCCTGAGTCGCGAGATCGCGATGTGATCTGGGCCGTTGATCAAAGAGGAAGGACAGTCGTGGGATCTGATGTCTCGATACATCGCATATCAGGGATTCGTGAGTTTGGAGGTGGAAGACCAAACCCTTGGAGTCACGAAGTCCCAAATAGCGAGAAGTAGGAGCAACCATTGAGTCAGGACCTCCTCGCCATATCGCATATTGGGGTCTTGGAGGTTGAGGGGAATCAGTTTCGATTGTAGAATTCACGAGCTTGTGAGTTGCGAGAGCTTATGCAACACGTGGCACGTCTGCTTGGTGGGACCCACATGGTTGACAGGTGGTGTGACGATAACATGCCCAGAGAGAGGGAGAAGTGGTGATAGGTGGTGGACACGTGTTGTTTGAAATGGGAGTCAACCTTCTATTGACTTCTCGTACTTCAGGTTCTCGTAAGAAAGGAGCACAAAGGCCCAACAACTCAAGTCGCGAAGTTGCGAGTTCCAAGAAGCCTGGAAGGATTCAAACCTTCTCTGACTTTCACATCTCGGGGTTTTGTAAAAAGAAGGACCCAGAGGTTCAACCTTTCAACTCACGAACTTGCAAGTTGCGAGCAAGGCTAGTAATTAGCCCTAGCCGGTGGTCATGCATGGAGAGTGTTAATAAGGAGGGGCCATACCATATCGAAATCTCGGGTATCAGTGATCAGTGAAGAAAATTTGAGGGTCTTTGACTCACGACTCGCGAGGTCGCGAGTTGTGAAAGGCACTTGCATTTAGACACGTAGGTGGTCCTATCGAGATAGGAACTAAAGAAAGGGAGCTAGTGCTTTGTCGTTAAGCGGCGGGAAGATCTGGACGGCCAGAATCTATGCGCCCAGATCTATGGTCAGGTTTCATTCCAGAGCCCCCTCGCCATTCTACCTTTAAGATTGGACTCACTTGTATCGCTGAGTCATGAAACACGAAAAGGTGCCTGTTTTGTTTGGCCTGTGGTCCTAACCCACGATCACAGGGAGGTGAACAGGGAAGAACTACCCTGTGTTAGGCCCCGTAGGACTTCAGGGATTCTGTCCCTTGACGAAAAGTGAAAATTTTATTATGTCGTAGTGGGTGTGTTACAAATTGGTATCAGAGCATGGTTACAACACTTGGCCTGCTTGGGCTCATGAATGAGTTGCACATAAGCTTCGTTCGGAACACTCTTAAAAAGAGTAACCCCCCTGTATTAACCTTCCTAATCAGAAGATGAAGTTAAGAATGAAAAAAAAAAAAAAACCCTATTGTGTGTGTGTACATGTGAAAACATGATTTATCTACTGGTTATAAATAAATATAAATGTTGACTAACAACCAACGTTTTTCCTTTTGCACACAAGCGGAAGATCAACCACGGGAAATCATCAATGCATAGTATGGTGACTCAACATGAAGTGGGAGAAGGCTCCCACAATAGAGACGAAGATTTTGACGAAAGGAGGGCAACAGGGACCCCTCCAGATATAGCCGAGATTGTGAGGAGTCTCATGGTCGAATTACAAAGATGTAAGGTCGACAATGAAAGGATGATGAAAGAACAAGAAAAGAAAACAGAAATTAACGTAGTTTTACTACAGAGTTTATCCGATCTACAAAGACAAATGCATCATGAACCTGAAACTCAGAAACATGGTCATATTAGTGACCACACTGAGAGGAGCACCTCAAAAAAGGTCCACCCCAGAGGTAAAGGACCAGTGCTGAGTGATTCCTCTGAGAAGGAAGCTAGTGACTAAGAGGGCTCTTCTAGTAGAAAAACCAGTTCCTATCTCTGAAGAAAACAGAAGAAGAAAAAATCTTCCAAAGGTCAAAAATTCGAAGAATTCAGAAAGGCCAAACCACCCTCCTTCGATGGTGAAATAAAGAAGGGAGAGGAAGCAGAGGCCTGGCTACTTGGACAAAAGAAGTATTTCAGAGTCCATGACTTTTCAGAAAATATGAAGGCCCGAGTGGCCACTTTCAACTTGAATGGAAAGGCTTCCATTTGGTGGGAAGACCTTAAGAATATGAAAGGGGTTTGCGAAGAGGACCTGTCTTGGGAACGGTTTGAGAAATACTTTCGGAAGAAGTATCTGTCGGAAAAATATTTCGGTGAAAAGACTAAAGAGTTTTATGAACTCAAACTGGGACAACTTACTATAGAAGAATATGTCAACAAATTCCTCGATTTGTTGAGGTATGTACCCTATATCAAGGTGGAAAAGGCAAAGGTGCAATGCTTCACCAGTGGACTACCTAAGGACTATTGGAATGGAATTGAATTTGATGAGCCAAAGACTCTAGAAGACACTATTCGAAAGGCAACCTATTGTCATGAACAGTTTGGACATTGAGAAGAACCTCGCGAAGGATGGAAACATAGAGATAGTTCAAGATTTCAGAAAATGGGAATTAAATCCCCAAGATTTAAGAACTATAAGAAGAACCCAAGAATGAGCTTCCCAGCCCGGAGTATGCATCAGCAGAATTTTCCCTCCTTGAGCAGAAATAAAACTTCTGGACCCATATCAGTGAAGACCGATAACCCGAAGAGAGAGCCTTTGAAATGTTGGGGTTGCGGAGAAGAACATCTCCTGAGAGACTTCCCACACTGAAAACAAAATAGACAGAGGATTTATAACATCCAAGAAGCTACTACTGTCAATGATGTGGCCAAGAGTGTGCCACAAATTTATGTAGCCTTGGATAATAACCAAGCCGACCACCAAGCTTCAGTAGTGGAAATAGAAGGTATGATTTCCAACCATCTAGTGTCTGTTTTGATTGACCCTGTTTCAAATTTGAGTTATATAGCCCCTAAAGTTGTTGATAAGTGTAAACTACAGCCACAAAAACATACCAAGACATGGTTGGTACAGTTAGCCACTGGCACCAAAAGGAGGATAGCGGAAGTCATACCAGCCTACCAATTAATGTTGGGTGAATTCCCCACCCAAGCAACCCTTAACATATTACCCTTGGGATCATATGATATGTTGATTGGTACGGATTGGATAGCTTCCCATAAAGCCAGATTGGAATGTTACCATAAGACCTTAGAATGTGTAAGTAAGGAAGGGAAGAGGATAACCCTTCAAGGGATCCAAAAACCTATCTCAGTGAGACAAATATCAGCTCTGCAAATGAGAAAGTATTGCCAAAAGGGATGTCCCCTATATGCAATACAAGTATTGAAAACAATCGAAGGTGACAAATCAAGCCTTGAGGATCACCCTATCCTGAGAGAATACAGAGATGTGTTTCCGGAAGAGGTACTGGGTTTACCTCTGAGAAGGGACATAGACTTATCGATAGAAATTTCACCAAGAGCGGTGTCAGTGTCTAGGACACACTACCGGATGAGCACACCTGAGTTAGTTGAACTCAAGATGCAATTAAAAGAAATGATGGATAAAGGCTATATTTGACCCAGCATGTCTCCATGGGGAGCACCAGTCCTATTTGTGAAAAAGAAGGACGCTACCCTTAGACTGTGTATAGATTATAAGCAACTCAATAAGGTAACCATAAAGAACAAGTACCCCTTGCCCAGGATCGATGACATGTTCGATCAATTGGGGGGTGCGTTTATTTTCTCAAAGATTGATTTGAGGTTGGGATACCATCAAGTCTGAATCAAGGGTGAAGACATCCATAAAAATGCCTTCCGAACAAGGTATGGCCACTATGATTTTGTGGTAGTTCCATTTGGGTTGAACAATGCCCCTGCCACTTTTATGTGCTTGATGAACAATGTACTCAGCAATTTCCTACACAAATTTGTGCTTGTTTTTATTGACGATATATTAATTTACTCCAAGAACATAAAAGAGCATGAAGAGCATCTTAGACTTGTGTTGCAAGTGATAAGAGAACATCATCTCTATGCCAAATTCAGCAAATGTGAATTCTTCCAGAAGCAAATACATTACTTAGGACATGTTCTCTCCGAAGAAGGAGTAGAGGTAGGCCCTAACAAAATCAGGTCTATCACGGAATGGCCTACCCCAAAGGATGTTTCGGACATCAGATCCTTTATGGGATTAGTAGGATACTATAGTAGATTTATAAAAGGATTCTCCAAGATTGGTTGTCCAATCACTGCCCTCCAGAAGAAGGGGACAAAATTCCTGTGGACACAGAAATGTGAAGAAAGATTTCAAACACTGAAACATCTACTGTCCCATGCGTCTGTGCTAAAGATCACCGATCTAGAAGCTGACTTCCTCGTGTGCATAGATGCCTTTAAGGAAGGGCTCAGAGGAGTCCTTACGCTGAAAGGAAGTGTGATCTGATATGAATCCCAAAAATTGAATGAGCATGAAGTCAACTATGTGACCCATGATCTAGAACTGGCTGCCATAGTGCATGCCTTGAAAATGTGGAGGCATTACCTCCTGGAAAGAAAATTTGTACTTATGACAGATCATTGTGGATTGCGATACTTGTTTGATCAACCAAAGCTCAATGCTAGACAAGCTAGGTGGATGGCCTTCCTTAGCGAGTTTGATTTTGAAATCAAACACATTAAAGGAAAGGAAAATAGGGTGGTCGATGCCCTTAGCAGAAGTATGAAAACAATTCACTTGGAAATGGTGAGCACTTGCGAGACAGATGTCAAGGAAATAATAAAAAATGCACAAGAAACAGATCCCTTTGTCTGAACCGTGACCATGTACCTACAGCAAGAACCCGTCAGAGTAAAATATGAAGGTTACCAGAAGACCGGAGGAGGTCTTCTCACTTACAGAAGAAGATTTGATATCCCAGATTGTGACGACTTGAAGAGGTTCATTATGGATGAACTACATAAAAGACCCTACTCAGGTCATGCAGGATACCAGAAAATGATCACTACCACCAGGAAACAATTTTATTGGCCTGGATCAAAGAAAGACATAGCCGAGTACCTAGCCAAATGCATAGAGTGCCAATAGGTTAAAGCAAAACATCGAAACCCAACAGGATTATTGCAACCTTTAACAATCCCAGAGTGTAAATGGTAAACCATCTCCATGGATTTCATCATTGGATTACCAACCTCGATCAAATAGAATGGCGCCATTATGGTGGTGGTGGACAAATTGAGCAAGTTTTCCCACTTCATCCCTGTCAATTCGACCTATAAGGCAATCGATATCACCCAGGTATTCACGAAATAGATATTCAGATTGCATGGTATGCAGAAAGAGATCGTGTCTGATAGAGACACGAAATTTACTTCCAACTTCTTGAAATCACTGATGGTTGGTTTAGAGACCAAGTTGTTGTTTAGCACCGCCTATCACCCTCAAACTGATGGATAGACAGAAAGAGTGAATCAAATACTAGAATATATGTTAAGGATGCATGTAATGCATCAACCCAAGAAGTGGGAAGACTACCTGCCACTAGTAGAATTCGCCTACAACAATGGCTACCAAGCATCCTTAAAGATGAGTCCCTTCGAAGTCCTCTATGGTAGACCATGTAACACTCTAGACAGCTGGAGTAATCCCATAAACAAGATTTATTTTGGACCCGACATGTTGAAAGAAATGGAACAACAGGTGACTCAGATAAAACAAAACCTAAACGTCGCTCAAAACCGACAGAAAAGTTATGCCGGCCAAAAGAGAACTCTAAGAGAGTTCAAGATGGGAGACCATGTATATCTTAGAGTTAGGCCTAGGAAGTGTTCCCTGAAAATGGGAGCTTGTGCCAAGTTGGAACCTTGGTATTGTGGACCCTTTGAGGTTCCAGATAGAGTGGGACCTGTAGCCTATAGGCTAGCACTTCCTCCCACAGTAAAAGCACATAATGTTTTCCATGTTTCATTATTGAAGAAATATGTACATGATGCTAATCATATAATTGACTGGTTTGTGATCCAGGTGGAACCAGAGGGAGAATTTCTACCAAAACCTTAGTGCATATTGGACAGAAAGGAAACCCCGCTCTAGAACCGAACCATTGCACAGGTTAAGGTGTAGTGGAGACATTTTGGCCCGGATGAGGCTACGTGGGAAATGGAGGATGCCATGAGATAGGAATATCCGATTTTGTTTACCTCTATACATGCATGTCATGTTGAGAGATAAGAACATCGAGGATGATGTTCCTTTAAGGGGGAGGGAATTGTAACACCCTGTTCCCCCAGTTTGAAAAAATAACTATAGTGGCCAAGAACTGTGGCAAACTAAAAAATGTGAATGTGTGATGTGAATGGACCTTGTGAAAAAGGTCGATGAATGTGAATAATATTTTGAATATATATTACAGGACTGCTGAGAGGGGATATGCTGAAAAAGAGACCATGATGGCTGAAGAAAGGTGGTGGAAGGCACCTAGAAAGGTGGCGTTAACTTCCACCGAAACCAATACCGTATTTGGACTTCACTGGCCCGGAGAACCAAGAGCGGCTCGCTGGTCCAAAATAAATTACTCGCAGGTTGGTAGGAAGATGGCTCCTCAAGAATTAATGAGGGATGGGGGAAGTGAACCACCCATCCATAGGAGCCTCAGGCCTGACCATCGTGAGGGAAATTACGCCACATGCAACCTCGCAAGAGGAAAATGCGTGAGGAAAAAGTGCGGACGGTAGACGGGAGGGAAGGAGGAAGAACTCTGGAGATATGCAGAGTGAGTGATAGCAGAGAAGGGGGAGAGTAACCCTCATTCTTGGTCACTGGAAAATCGAGATGCAGTCTCGCAGCATCGTGGTCTCAGCTTGGGGGTGGCTAGTGGTAAATCCGTTGGGAGTCACTGAGCCTACAGTTGGGTGGAAACGAGCACCCCTCTCAATAGTTGCATCACCTCTGGTGTTATTTATGATAAGTGTTATTTGAAGTTAATGCCATAATCGCATGTTTAGTTTTATGTGCTTGTAAATAGTTCTGAATGGAAGTGTTTACCTAATGTTTGATTTGATAGAATCGATGTCTGTGTATGCTTACATGCCATAGTTGTTTTCTGCACAAATGATTAAGTCTAGGAAATGAGTTCACTCCACCGAGAATCGTCTTATTTGCTTATTTTCTTGTAATATTATGGGAAGACCCATTGAGAGTAATATTTTTCGAGAATTACCCCATAAACATTGTAACTGTACTGAACCTTACCAGAGACATGATTAAGATCAAGGATAATTTCCCAAGGACCGTCTGAGGGTTCATGAAATCTAGTTCTGGAACTCTTATGCAAGAAAGAATAGCTTTCTAAGGTCTTGGGGTCATGGGAGCCTGAAGCTCCGAGAGTTTGAACTTCGTGATTCAAGCTTAGAAGGGATAGCGAGATTCAGATATACAAATAAAATACCCTATCGCTTGGTAAATGAACGTCGGAATCCTTTTGGGAATACCCCAAGCCTGTCAACACCAATGAATCTAGAGAAGGAGCATAGGCGTTAACACCTCACCCTTTCAGCCTTCACAAATAGCGATGGGATCCTGGACCGTAGATACCAGGGACCCATTAGAGCTCTATAAGCTGTCGATCTTAACCTTTACCTAGGCGGGAGAGTGAACTTGACTACGCCCCAAAAGTCCCGAAGACATCGGGAACATCCATGTTGGAGGACAGGTGGCAGAGATCTGACCATTTCGCGTATTGGGGATTCGTGAGTTTGGAGGTGGAAGACCAGGCTCTTGGGGTCATGAAGTCCCGAGTCGTGATATCGCAATGTGATCTGGGCCGTTGATCAAAGAGGAAGGACAGCCGTGGGATCTGACGTCTCGATATATCATGTATCGGGGATTCGTGAATTTAGAGGTGGAATACCAAACCCTTGGAGTCACGAAGTCCCGAGTCACAAGATCGTGATGTGATCTAGGTCATTGATCAAAGAGGAAGGACAGTCGTGGGATTTGACATCTCGATATATTGCGTATCAGGGATTCGTGAGTTTAGAGGTGGAAGACCAAACCCTTGGAGTCACGAAGTCCCGAGTTGCGAGATCACGATGTGATCTGGGTCGTTGATCAAAGAGGAAGGACAGTCATGGGATCTCACATCTCCATATATTGCGTATCATGGATTCGTGAGTTTAGAGGTGGAAGACCAAACCCTTGGAGTCACGAAGTCCCGAGTCGCGAGATCGATATGTGATATGGGTCGTTGATCAAAGAGGAAGGACAACTGTGGGATTTGACGTCTCGATACATTTCGTATTGGGGATTCATGAGTTTGGAGGTGGAAGACCAAACCCTTGGAGTCGCGAAGTCCCAAATAGAGAGAATTAGGAGCAACCATTGATTCAGGACCTCCTCGCCATATCACATATCGGGGTCTCGGAGGTTGAGGGGAATCAGTTTCGATTGTAGAAGTCACGAGCTTGTGAGTAGCGAGAGCTTGTGCAACATGTGGCATGTCTGCTTGGTGGGACCCACGTGGTTGACAGGTGGTGTGACAATAAGATGCCCAGAGAGAGGGAGAAGTGGTGACGGGTGGTGGACACGTGTTGTTTGAAATGGGAGTCAACTTCCTATTGACTTCTCATACTTCAGGTTCTCGTAAGAAAGGATCACAAAGGCCCAACAACTCAAGTCGCGAAGTTGCGAGTTTCGAGAAGCCCGGAAGGAGTCAAACCTTCTTTGACTTTCGTGTCTCAGGGTTTTGTAAAAAGAAGGGCCCAAAGGTTCAACCTTTCAACTCATGAACTTGCAAGTTGTGAGCAAGGCTAGTAGTTATCCCTAGCCAGTGGTCACACATGGAGAGCGCTAATAAGGAGGGGCCATACCATATCAGAATCTCGGGTATCGGCGATCGGTGAAGAAAATTCGAGGATCTTCGACTCACGACTCGCGAGGTTGCAAGTTGTGAAAGGTGCTTGCATTTAGGCACGTAGGTGGTCCTATTGAGATAGGAACTAAAGAAAGGGAGCTAGTGCTTTGTCATTAAGCGGTGGGCAGATCTGGATGGCCAGAATCTGCGCGCCCATATCTACAGCCAAGTTTCATTCCGAAGCCCCCTCGCCATTCTACCTTTAAGTTTGGACTCACTTGTATCGCTGAGTCATGAAACACGAAAAGGCGCCTGGTTTGTTTGGCCTGTGGTCCTAACCCATGATCACAGGGAGGTGAACAGGGAAGAACTAGCCTACGCTAGGCCCCGTAGGACTTCATGGATTCTGTCCCTTGAGGAAAAGCGAAAATTTTATTATGTCGTAGTGGGTGTGTTACAACTCTCATCATATTGGAGTTTACATTAAGTGAACAAATTGCATGCATCCTAGCTCACATGATTACATAGTGAGATTTTCCAAAGATGGAAAACTTTGACAGGATTATGGTTCAATGAATTGCAATTGAATCATACACATTATACATTGGGATGTTGTTGGACACCTAAAAGTGTCACAATTGGTTAGTGGTTATCCAAAAACCATCAGATACATGGTATCAATTGGTCAGTGGTTATCCCAAACCACATATTCAAAGAGCACTTTCAGTGATACACTGATAATAGAGTGGTGATACTACATGTTCTCCAATTAGTATAAGACATCAGATTCTTCTAGCTAAATACTTGGCAAAATGATCAAATTGTCAAGAAATCAGGGAATGTTCAGATATTGCAACTGTTCACTTCCATATCTCGACTCTCTTCCAATTCATTTCAGATGAACAAATTCAGMATCCATATTGGYGGGTTTTYAGGTAGTTCTTCATTGAGGCTCATMTCAGGAGTTTTAATATGAAGACTTGGAATTGATACCAGTTTAAGMTTTATTGCTGGTATTATTGATCGGACTTGTGATTGATGGGGGGATTGATAGCCTATGGCTTACCTTTACCAATCACTAATTCTAAATTGTCACCTATATTTATATTATTCATTTAGGATATTAGTAATATATCCTCAAGTGATGACTAATGATTTAGTTAAGAATGCCTAGCCTAGTCATCATGCATGATCTTAGGATCTAGAGAAAATATCTCTATGAGGTGGCATCACCCATTGTACTATAAATATGTAACATTGATGTCAATATATTTAGTGTTGGCTAGTGAGCCTTTTCCACCATGTTGTTGTTCTTGTCTATATTTTATCAATCTGAAGATATGCCAACATTATTGCACCTCTAGAGAACCTACTGAGGAAGGCTGAAACGTTCCAATGGACTCCAGAATGTGATAAATCATTTGAGACACTTGAGGAGAAACTCATCACAACACTGATTCTGACATTCCCAAACTGGGAGAATGAATTTTACGTCCATGTAGATACTTCGGGAATTGCCTTAGGAGTCATCTTAATGCAACCTGGAGATGGAGCTATGGATCACCCTATCTATTTTGCAAGGCGAAAGTTGTCACAAGCAGAATGCAACTACACAATGATAGAAAGGGGGGGTTTTGGCCATGATTTATGATTTGCAGAAATTTAGACATTATTTGTTAGGGTCTCATTTCAAATTCTTCATTGATCTTTCTGCACTAAAATATCTAGTGAACAAACCTATGTTGGAAGGGACAATTTGTAGATGGTTGCTGTTGTTTCAGGAATTTTCCTTTGAATTTATCATCAAGTCGGGAACATGCAACGTAGGACCTGATCACCTATCCAGGATAGAGTTAGGGGAAAGTGGCAGAGTGGTAGATGGGCATCTCCCAGATGTAGATTTGTTCAGGATTGAGGCCATACCACAATACCTGGAGGACATAGAAATCTTTCTCAGTACAAGGACCTGTCCTGAAACTTATTCCGCCACCCAGAAACACCATATGGTTGTTAGAGTAGCATATTACTAGTTGATCGTCGGACAACTATATAAACTAGGAATAGACAACATTCTTAGATGTTGTGTCCTGGATCATGAAAGGCAGGACATACTTTGGGAATGCCATAGTGAAGTTGCAAGAGGCCACGTAGGAGGAAAGGCCACGACACAAAAAGTTCTATAGGAAGGACTTTGGTGGGAAACACTCTTCAAGGATGAAAAAGTACATGCTATATCGTGTGATGTTGTTCAATGCGTGGGCAAGTCGTCATGCTGAGACGAACTACCACTACAACCAGTCAGAGCTCTACAAGAATTTGAGAAATGGGCAGTTGACTTCATTGGACTAATCAACCCCATATCCAAACATTCAAAATCTAGATACATCATTACCGTGACTGACTACCTTACCCATTGGGCAGAAGCAACAACTGTAAATGATTGTTTGACAGATATTGTTGCTAGATTCATTTTCAAGAATATTATCACTCGATCTGAATGTCCTAGGATCCTAACCAACAATCAGGGAACTCATTTTATTAGCAGCACTATAGCAACACTTACAACAAAATTTATGATTCAACATCAGAAGAGCAGTCCATACCACCCACAGGCCAATGGAATAGTCGAAGCCTTCAACAAGATCCTATAAAAGGGGACTAACAAAGGTCTGTTGCGTAAATCAGGAGGACTGAGATGATCGAGTTCCAGCTGTACTATGGGCTTACAGGAAAACCACAAAGAAACTCCACAGGTACATACCGTTCCAATTGGTTTATGGGAGAGAGGCAGTGGTGCCTGCAGAGTTCATCACTCCAAGTTTGTATATTTCACAAGTCAAATGCATGACATGAAAGGAATCCATTATGCAGAGACTTACAAAACTACAAGAACTCGAGGAGACCAAATTTATAGCTGACTTTCATCAATCGGTTCAAAAAGCAAGACAAAAAGCTTGGCATGATAGGCACATTAAGACCAAGGTATTCACACAAGGAGAAAAGGAACTACTCTACAATAGTTGGTACCAGAAGCATCCTAGAAATATGCATATGCACGGGTAGGGACAATTCATGATTGCAGATATCCGACCATCAGGAGCAGTTCAACTCACGCAACTAGATGGTCTGCTGCGACTAAGATGGGCGAATGACGCTCGCCTGAAGCCCTACCTGTCTCACAACTGAGGAAGAGGGATTGTCTCTCTAGTCCAAAAGAGATTGTACAATAGTTAGATTTGAGTTTTCTGAAATTTTTGTAAGTTAAGTAATAAATTCTATATGTGCGGTGTTGCGCCATGACACATAGTTCATTTTCTGATTAAGTGTTGTTTGATATAGAACTAATGACTCAGCAGTGTAGGATGAAAAGCTTAAGAGAATCTATTAATGATAGTCATTAATATGACATGGAAAACCCTTGTGGTCGGAGAAAGGATGAATCTGAATATGATCGGAATCCATTTGCCACAGGAACCTAGTCTAGTCACAACCTTTATTTCCATTGTAGTACCACGTCTGAAGTTTGTTAAGCCATAAATTCGTGTTATGAAAAGATGCCATCGAATTTTGTGCCTGGATACCCAATCGTCAAATGGAAAGGTCTGAAATTATCCACGTCCCTATTCCACTCACGAAAATAAGTAAATGATAGAATCACCCAATAGGATTTACCCTGTTAAATTGTCCCATCAGACAACTCAGATCCCATTGCGTCCATACAGTCATGATGAACAACAGTTATTTCTAAAATTACCCATCAATACAAGTATAAGTCCCTGAGAACTCGCCCAAGAATGCATCATTTCCAAAATAAAAATATCCATTTCCAAATTCATTAGAGTGAACAAGTCGGTACCATTGTGAAATCTTTCGTCCTTAGTTGGTCATAGAAGCTTGAAGGCCAAGAGCCACAACTAGCCGAAGTGCCATGGAGAAAGAAGAGGTATTAGACGAACCCTATGACCCTCGGGTCGAGGTCGTGGGTGATCTAAAGGGGAAAGTGGAGAATGTTAAGCTCCTTGACCTCAACCTCACAGATTCAGTCTTGTTCCCACAGATGCACATAGATGTATTTTGGGATATGGACCCGGATGGACTCGGAGATATGCAATTTGTGCCAAATGAATACTTCATCAACTCATTCAATTCAACCATCATGAACTTGAGAGACCTACCAGTATTTGGTACCATGGGTGAGATTGCACAATGCACGAAATTTCTGATAAGTAGGGTGCATGACATAAGTCTATGGTTAGACAAGTGGTATCCAATCCATGCAAAAGACATCCAAAAACTTATTGGACTATCCTCCCAAGGAGAGGATGTGTCGAAAGGATTCCAGGGTCCCGGTAAGCACAGGAAAAATAAAGGCAAGCTAAGCCTGTATGATAAATTCAACACAAAGAGGGGAGGACACACAACAGTAATTGAACCAATACTACCCGAGACAATCTAGACTGGTTGTTACATCATAGCTAGTGTTCGGACTCATAAATTTTATATTTCCATCCACCTTTCCCTTCAACATTATTCACATTTCATC
>ML797609.1:146751-158341 GCA_009831015.1 Picea engelmannii | reverse complement strand
TTTTCATCTCATTTACCATTTACCCACATTTTTTTCTTCCAATGATACTTGATTTCACTTTGCTTCATAAGCATTGATATACATATTGGCATGACTCACAAATATGTAAAAGGGATTTCTTATACTCCATGATGTTTCCTTATGCACATTGATAGCTTATCTATTCAAAAAGGGAATTTGTGATTAAATATTAGAAAATTGACATGTTTTCATATATATCTCAAAAATGTGTGAGATTTGTCATGTGTAGGAATATGTGAAGGATTAATACAAAAAGAATTCTTGAATATCTCTTCCACCATTTCAAGGAGATAGTTGTTCAAATCTTATTCCAAGGAGAATATCATGGAGATTTAGTTGTCATATCTTATCCAAGATATATGAGAGATATGTGTGAGGATTTGAAGGGATTATATTTTGTAATAAAGGGAAATGGGTTGAGAGAAAAGTGGATCTATAATTATGAGATGTTTATCTTCTTTTCAAAGCTCTCATGTATAAAAGAGAGTGCCCTCTCTTCATGAGGGGGAAGGGAGAATCATTATTATGTAAATTGAGGGAAGAATTATTATGATGTAAGATAGGTTCTTGAGGAGAATTTCTATGATGTAGATTTGATTCATGAAGAGACTCCTTTTGTAAACCTACTTGTTGAAGATTAATGCAAATTTGAATTTAGTGATTTTGTCTCTCGTAGAAGTTAGCATCTGGTGATTTAAAGCTTCCATGTTGGCATTGGCAAGGGCCACCGATCCAGCTTGGTATGCTTATTGTAAATTCTTAGTGTAGATTTTCATTTCATGTATTTGTTATTTTGATTTCATGTTATTTTTTTTATTCGAATTTGTTGCAAAGTGTGGTAATGCAGGAACAATTGGATCTCCATATTTCACCATACATGAGCTTTAATGGAGTATTCCACGTGTTAGTTTAGTTGCTCTGGGAGTTATAATCAAAGTTCATTTTTTCCTTTCATGAGCCATCAATGAACATGTCCATCACCTGAGCAAGAGTTTTTGCTTGTTTATGAGTTTTTCTTTCTAGCTTTCGAATTGTGTGAAGATTGTCATTTTTAAAAGTGTGTTGGTTTCTAAATGGTTTTATTATCTAGATATACTAAACAGACATAGGAACCTATCTGTTATCAGCACATATAGTGCATCAACTCTATTGATTACGAATCTCGATTGATAATTTATGCTTGGTATTATATTATGCATATAATTGCACCAACCAGTAAGGTTATGAGATCATACTACAAGGGTGAATGCACTCTAGATGCATTATTAGTCATTGACTTGTGCGCCAATGGATCAGTGTTCAATTGGTGTAGTTACCTACTAGAGGAACTAATAGTGGCATGTGAGGAGGCACGGGAGAAGGGATGGACCTTCACCTATGGATACCTACTTGTGGCGTTGGCAATGTTCAAATGGAAGCCACCTATGGGAAGACAACTAGAAATACCAAATAAGGGCCGCATGGAGAAAATGTTCGAACCATGGCAGTCCAGACTAGATTCAAAGAATACATCCTTCAACGCCACAACATTTTATAAGTGGTACAATGGCTTGATAAATGCAACGCAGAAGTTGCGCATCTCGCAGGAGCTTCTAAACTACCACATGAGAAATATCGCCTTCAGCATGAACTGACACAATACATTTGTCTGGTCGAGACATGTCAGCAGGGAATATTTCTACACAAGGATGCTACCATTCTATCTAAACAAGGAGGCCTTTGACAAGAAAGTCATGTCATGGCTAGTAGTCAAACGTAACCCACGCAAGTCGGGGATGCATTACACCTTGCCTATAGAGATACTGAAGAAAAAAGACAAGGAAGTAGGAGAAGGATCGAGCTCAGACCTAGAGCTGAAGAATCTAGATGTTCTGGTATACTCAGATTCTAAGGAGGAAGAAGAGATACAACAATTAGAGCAGAGGAAAAGACCGTCCTTCTGTCAGTTGCCAACCGATCTCGTACTGTCAGGTGCGGATGTTAACCAGATCTTGGGTGTTGTATTTGGTACCAAACTGTTGGTGAAGAGGTCGAGAACTGGGGTCTCACCGAACAAACCTTTGAACCCCCAACCCCTTGCCTCATCCTCCCCCCACACCCGCGCAGTGGTCAAAGCCACCACTATCATTGATATTCAGGATGAACCAGAGCCTAAAACACTTATGTCCACATTTGTCACTGAGCAGCCCCCATCACCTCCACCATCCCAATCACCAAACCTTTCCACCACTAGTCCACCCCAGACCACAACCCCAGATCCAATGCAGTTCGATCAACCAAAAATAGTGGAGCGAGGACTCCCAGGAATAACCCAAGAGTTATCCAAACCAACATCAGAAGTTTATGGTCTAGACCCCAACGCATCAGAGCCGAGCATGATGTTGAATGATCCAAATCTAGACACCCAAGAACAATAGCCTAAGTCTTCAGCACAATAAAAAGATGCCTAAACTAGAGAGGATCTGAAAGTCGAAAGAAACCAGTAAATCACCTCACTAGCCAAGGGTGAGGGTGCCCAAGAAATCAAGGTGCATGAAGAAGAAGCACTGGAAGAGCCGAAGATACTAGATGCTCAGAATGAATCAGAATCAACAACCGGGCAGGATACGACATTCACGTGAGCACAAATGGAGCGGGTCCTCCAAACCCTCAGCAATGCACCGAATCGATGCAACTTTGCATAGCTAGAAAAAAGGTTCTGACTCTTTTTCCCACAGCGCTAAGGTTGAGAATCGTACTAGTGCCACCAACAGAGGAGGAGGTAGAAACCCGCTCGAACCATTCAACGGCTAGTGAACTCCCACTACAAGCATGAGCACCCACCGATGCAACTCCTTCATTCGTCGACCTGGTATAGTGGCCAGTGATGAAATTATTTGGACTAATCCGAGCATCAACGAACCAATTAGAACAAAGGCTCTAGGAGGTCAAGAGATCCGTCGAGATTGCAAGGAAGGAAGAGTTTTTCCCACAAACATGTAGGATACAACAAGAGCATGACAAACTCCAAGTCCAACACAAATTGGAAAAAGTGCAGGAAAGACTCGTTGAAGCCTAGCCAAAGATTCATAAGGTTGCACCTAACCTACCTGAAGCTAACGAGGTCAGTGAGCTAGAGAAACAGATCGAGCTGCTACAAGAAGCATGGACACAACTTGCTACTCACGTTGGGAAGCTGGAAGCAAAGTTACAAAAAACCTAGCAAGAGGCAGAGCAGCAGCCCCAGAAGCTGTCAGAGTAGATGCAGAAGATAATATTGTAAGGTACCATTGTCCGAGCAGCACTGCACAAGCATGCATCGGAATGCACCAAAATCTTCAAGGAAGTCAATGACTGGATGGGCATCATCGCTTGATGAAACCAAGTCTTGGAGGAGGTGCGCACAAAGATCCAGGTGCTAAACGAATAATTTGTGGCCACAATGGACCCCATAGAGAAACAACATAAGTTCGACCAAATCCAATAGGCTGACAAGGAACTGAATACACTCTTTGAGGCACAATTCGTAGCCAAGAAGGAGTTGTGCGACTTTTGACCTGTAATTCAGACAACGTACATGAAAATGCATCAAGTTGATGCAACAGTAGATTCTGAGTGGAACTTGTTGGTTTACGCCAAGCCAAAGGAATATAGCAAAGAGACGACCCAACAGTTTATGACAGAGGTATCACTCCTCACCCGAAAATGGTAGGACAAAGTTGAAAGCTTTCAAGGAGTGAAACGACGAGCCTTAGAATTAGTACCAGAGTTGGGACCTTCGTTTGAAGAGGTAAAAGAAGAGAAATTACAGACAGAAGAGCCCAAGGAAGAAGAAAATATGGACAAGGGAAAATAGCAGATGCTCCTAGAGGATGTGAAAGAACCAAGCACTTGACTGGAGGACGAGTCAAGGATTGTGGTCATATCTTGTTGGTCCCTTCATTTTTGGATAAGGAATTGCGCAATTTTTGACTGAGCACGAGTTGCGCAAGCTTCATCAGAGGCATGAAGAAAGAGCAATAAAAAACAGTTGCAAAAGTCAGTGCAACACAAGCTAAGCAACACACGGTTGAAACAGAACAAGAAAACGTGCAAGCTGAGAAGGAAGACATGACCCAACTTATATATAGGGATAAACATAATTGTAAAAGGGTTGGACTGGATTATTGTAAAAGGGTTAGTTGGGTTTTGGTTGAGTCGATTGATTTAGTCATTCTTGTTGTTGTTAAGCAGTCGGATTAGTTGTTGATGAAGATTGTAAGTCAATTTAATTCTAGTATTGAGTCTGTAATGAATTGGATCTATCAAGTTGAGAATTGGAGCTCTGCGACTTGAGTCTAGAGCCAAGAGTCTGTGCAACGCACTACTATGTAATTATGAGTCTATAATCAGAAAAAGATTCCAAAGACAATATGAAGAAGGACCTAAATTTTCAAATATGATGTGTCTCTGTGTGTTTACTTATGCATTAAAGTATCTCTTTATGGCTTATGAGTTCTAGTTGATGGTTCTAAGTTTAAATGCTTTATAGCGATGTAAGTAGGTTCAATTATTGCACATGTATGTTTTAGACCTGCTCATGGCTCTTGCGCAAGATCAAGAATGAGTCTTGAAGGTTCTATAGATCCTCTCAAGTCTTTTCCCTACCCTTCCATATCTATTTGTCTCAACAATGCTTTGGGTGAGACTTCTTCTCTTCGAAGGAGATGAAAATGTCAGTGCTCTAGACTACATGGTACCTTTTGTTGGTAACCTGAGAAGGACCCTGGTCTGATCAAACTCACGCCAACAAGATTGCTATGGAAACTCTATAAAATATTGCAAAACCTTGAGGCATTTTCTACAAAATCTCTTTCCATGGGAATTTTAAGATGTTATATTCTTGTTGCAGATTTCATGACTTCTTGCCTAGGTGCAAGTATGTTTTTTATTTCTAATTGTTTTTTAGATTATTGAATACTATAGTTTTGTATTTGGAAAGATACATGAGCCTAATTTTTTTTTCCCTACCTCCTTATTGTTTGTTATTTTCCAAGGATGGAAAAAGTATTCAATTGGGGGGGAGAACATTGACCAAGGGTCTACCTATCATGGCCATGCCATCAACACCCTTGTTTAATCCAAAACCTTCATCACACCATTTTTTCTGCAGTTAACATCCCTTCTAACATACCCCCTAAATTTTCAAGAAAGAGAAGAACTAGATACATTGATACTATAAAATCTTTTGAGGGAAATAAATATACTAATGTTGTTACACAATAACCAACATCAAAAATCCATGTTACTACCACACACGAACCAGTAGTAGGAAATGAAAAAAAAAAATGTTACATGTTTGATGTAGATCACATGATTTATTTATATCTCAACATTCAAGAACTGGGTATTCATGATTTTTGGTGGAGAGAAGGATTATATTATGACAAACATGCTCAAACAAAATCATAAATACCCAAACCATGTTTTAAGAGAAATATCTTGATTATCATATATGTAGAAGTGTTGCAGATCTTTAGTAACATTTGCTACAAATCCTACTTTTGTTCATATCGGATGATCCAGAAAATGGGTATCTAATATTTTTGGTGGAGAGAAGCAATGCATTAGGACAGACATGCTAATAAAAAATTTCAACTACTCAGATCATACTTTAAGAGAAATCGGTCATTTATCAGACATGTAGGTTTTGCTGCAAATCCATATGCAAGGTTGTTGCAGATCCATCTGCAGGTGTTGTTGCAGATCTATTGAAAATTGAAAGCTATCAAAACTCATAGACATAACCTCCAAAAATGCTCAAGATGTCCATGGATAGGCTACCATTAGATGGATCAATGACTTTTGTTGTAATGAATATTTTCCATGCATAGCTAACATAATGATGATATGTGTTCAAGATGATCCACCAAAGTGAAATAAAGATTTTGAAAAATGAGTCAGTTATTATTTGATGTAACTTTAAAATACTAATGGGTAGAAGATTGGTATATTTCATCAACAAAATGATATGTGGGATAAGACATAATGAAAACTATTAACAACGGACCAATTTATTATGCATTGAAAAAATAGAAGTATTATTCAGTATGGGTTCTTACAGCAGAGATATAGGGTTGCATGAGAACATGCAACATATTTAGTTGAGGGGATATGGCATGCCTCACAATTTTCATATTTTCATCATCCTTTATATATCTTTGCACTTACCCATAACCCCATATTTATCCTTATTGATGCTTAAAATTATAATTTTGGTATAAGGTGTTTTCCATTGCATTTCTTTAGTATTTCATTTAAAAATCTTATTAACATTATGAGAAATGTGTATTTTGTATTTACTTATGAATAATGGCCTATTTGAGGACTATTTATAATAGGATATTAATTCGATATATTATACTATGGGTCCACAAGCTACAAGTTGGAGGAAAATTGAGTTAATGGTGCAAAGTGTTTGTATATCCATGTGTTGCAAATTTAATATGCTACAGATGAGGAAATTGGCCACCACTAATCATGTAGCCACTTGGGGAAGATAATAAAACACATATTTCATGGTTTTAATTATTGGAGAGGAGATTTCTATGTGCCCATGTGTGCATAACTGTTTTTATTACACATTCAAATATCTCTCATATATATGTCATGGATCTAGGGATCCCAACACTATTAATAATTATTTTGAACATATTTTGGACAAGTTGTTATGACCCGCGTAGATTAATACGAGTTTGGCAATCAAAGGCATTCCAAAATTTGTTGGGATTTGGCAAGAATATTGGAAATCATTTTCTATATTCTATAAATCGTAAAATGGTTGTAACCACTCAAGATTCATTAATTCTCAAGTGGATCTATATTCAAGCATTTGGTATTTCTATTTTAAAGCAATATCATGTATAAAAGAGATGTTCGGGAAGAAGGAACTCTCTCTCATCTTAGATTGCGAGAGTTATTCTTTAATATAAGTATTATTTTCATTCTTATTTATTTTGTATGTTTTTAATAGTGATATAGGTTAATATCAACACTCTATTGTACAAAGGCAGGACCCACTCCAACATAACAAAGTGGTGTGTAGTTTAGATAGTTTTTCATTTCTTTCTGTGTGATTTTATTTAATTATGCAAATATTCATTTATGTAAGATTGTATTTATTTGCTAGATTATATTTATTTTTTTAGTTACATTTTTGTAGGCTTACAATTAGGATTACTCTTACTTTGGTAAATTATATTCATTTTTGTAGATTGCAATAATATTGATAAGTTATATCTAATTATGTAATGATGATTTTAATGTATAGATTAGATTTATGTCTATAGGATTGCATTCAATTCAATTAAGTATATTAATTTTTGAAGGGTTGCATTCATCTCAACAAACACATATATTTATATGGGTTATGGGCAATGATCATAGTTGGCAATAGTTAATATGTTGCACTCTACTTTCCTGCATTTTACTTTCCAGTCAATGTGTCGTGTGATTTACTTTTCTACAATTTACTTTCATGTAATTTACTTTCCAGTCAATGTGTGGTGTGATTAACTTTCCTCCAATTTACTTTCATGCAATTTAATTTCCAGTCAATGTGTGGTGTGATTTACTTTCCTAAAATTTACTTTCTTGTCAATGCATGGTATAATTTACTTTCCAGTGATTTACTTTCCTATCGATGCTTGGTGTGAAATTTACTTTCCTGCACTATATTTCATCGTTGATGTGATTGATTGTCTCTATGGTGATACTTGTGTGGTTGTCCATTCCATTTCCTTTAAGTGTTGTCGTTGAAATTACAACCACCTATTAGAAAGAAAAAAAAATGAAAGTAGGAAGTGTAGCTTGCATATACAGTACATGGTAACTCATGAGTAAAAATAGAACCTCGGGTTGACAAATTTAATGTATAGACTCGTTACTTAGTTTTCTATGAATTAAAAAGGTAATTAAAGATCTTGTTAGTACCCTCACCCTATTACAACATAGAATCATGTCCTTTTGAGGGATGTTGGCTTCCTCAAGTTTGACTACGAGGCTACATTCTTCAAGGGGAAGTCACACTTACTAATGTAGTTGATACATTACTAGGATCATGTGAGGTAGGAATTCATGGTCGGTCCCGATTTTTGGTACCATCCCAATGAGGAGTATATTTATTTCATCACTACGCTATCTAGGAGAAGGGAGGATTTTCCCTAGTTCCCCGATATCTTGCCTAGAAATGCAAGAGATGGTCATAATGCATATGTGTAGAGATATGTTAGTGTAGACATCATTTCCCTTAGTGAATTCTAGGTTGTTGGTGGCTAGTTGCATTTATATGCATTCAATGTAGAGGAGGCTAGGTGCATGTTGCTTATGATCATGACACTAGCACATTGTACCTCTAATGGGTAGTGCATTAGTTTCCATTTTATGCACTATGTAGATGCTTTGGTTCAGAGACCTAAACTAATTAGGTGGTTTACAATTTTTTGAGATTGTGCTTTTTTATTTGGATCACTATCATGCTTTGCTTGATGGGTGGATGGTCTTGCCTTTTGGTCAATAGATATTTACATTTTTTTAGAGGTTTTAAATCACTCGATCGACATTCGATCGTCTCCCTTCTAGGTCAATGATTAATGTATGTATGCACATGTGGGGGTAGATGTTTCCTAAGAGAGGCTAGTTCGAGTGGCAGTGTAGGATGGTTAATTATAATGTATTAGAGTTGCTAGCTAGTGAGGATAATCACACCCTCAATCGTGTAAAATAATCACATGCATAGATGGATTAGTGAGGATGTGCAAACATCCTCTTGACTTGGCTAAGCCACTAGATGCTAGTGGTAATATTATCGTTATGTTTTGATTATTTTAACTGCATATTTTTTTCTTATTTAATGCACATGTAATTTATTGTAAGATTTTATTTAAATTGTCTAATTATTGCTTTCTACAATTGTTTATATTTATGCACGTATGGTGGGAAGTGCCTCCCGAAAAGTATGAGGAGATGGTTAAGGCTGACGATCTACCTCGGATATAGAAACTCAGCCTATGATGCAAGACAAATCATAGATTTTTTTAGGAGATGATGAATTAGATACATACAATGATGGCTTGTCGTGGAGTGGTCCTCTCATGAGCTAGCATGATCATGTGATACCTCAAACCTGCATTTATATGGGTTCCTTATACGTTATATGATGTTATTAATGTATCATGTAGTTGGTTCCATCAACCTATTGTTGATATAAAATATTGTCTTATGATCTTTAAGTCAACCTCATGAGGATAAATCCCTCCGCGTTTTTAAAGAGGTGGTATTCCTTTATTTCCAATAACATGTTGTGGAACTTATGATTATATTGATAGCGGGGCTTGAATCAGTATAAGATACTTTTTAATTTATTTAACCATTCATAAATCATTCATTAGTTGAGACAAAATGATCACACATCATAGTGCATAGAGTTTAACATTGGAACCAAATTGGGAGAAAACCATAAAACTTATCTTTATAAATTCATGTAGGCACCAACCTATTGTTACAATATTTGCAGGCACCAACCTGTTGGAGACACTAATCTCCTCACCTGAGCACCAAATCAACAACACTTTTAGGAATCAACCTACTATTAAAATATTTACAGGCACCAGCCTGCATGAGACACCAACCCCCTCAGCTGAGCACCAACTCAATAGTACCTATAGGCACCAACCTACTAGCGACACTAATCTCTTCTACTGAGCACCAACTTAACAAGATATTATGTAGGCACCAACCTACTAGAGATACCAATCTCATCAACTAAGAACCAGCTCAGTAAGACTTGTATAAACACCAATCCAAGATCTTCATACACAGAGTACTTCTGACTTCACTTGCATGCTTCATGCTTTAGACATATGTTTAAACCCTAGTCACATTCAACCTTCATGCCTTAGAAAGCCTCATAGCATCATTCATGGAATATGATTCTATACTGCATCATCACAAACTCAAAATAATGAACATTGTAGCATTACAAACTTAAAACAACGCACATTGTAGCATCATAGACCTTTAGTCCTTCATTGTGCACCTTAAGAACAAGAAAACCCCATGAAAATCCCTCAAACTTCTTTTTCACACCTTTAGATCCCAAAAAGACACCCCAACTCATTTAGAGAACCTAATGTCTCTTTTGTGCACCTTAGACTTGATATATTTCTTGGATTCTATTCAAATATGCACATCTATATTGTGTGTATAGTATTTATATCGTCACTTTCAGGGCCAACTTGTAAAGACTGGTTGAACCAACCTAAATTTTTGGTTGGGTTGTAGGATGAAAAAATTCATATCTCTTCATTCCTAAGGATTTAGAGGGAATGCCATATATCATTGGAAAGATATCGAAATAATATTTCCAATAATATAAATTATGCTCCCATTTGAGTTAGGTATCTAGGGTAAAAATTCCTTAAAATATAGGGTATCCAAATTGAGCATTAAAAATCCAAAAAAAATATTTCCAACAATCTCCATCTTGCAATATTTATCTTGGACATCTATATTCTCCCCCTATATTTGACATCAATGACTATAATATTTACAAAAATATCCCCCTTTGTCATTGATGGAAACCCTTAGTCAACTTTGACACTCCCCTTGTCTGCAACTTTCCTTGTGTCTGCAAACCTTCCTCTGTCTGTAACTTCTCCCTCTTTGACATCAATGGCAAAGGGTTTCTCCCCCTAAGCTTTTGCTTCCCTTTACTAAAGAGATGAGAGGGATATCACTCCTAGCTTCTATTCCATACAATATTTTTCTTATTTGACTTCCTAGAGTATGCATACATCGCTTGAGGTTTTGTTTTCGTTTTCCACTAATCTTCATGAAGTTTCTTTCCTTATAACATATCCTTTAGAATGAAATGTGAGGTTGTAACCTTAATCAAATATTTGACTTAAACTTACAATATTATTCTTTAACACTTCAACATACAAGGAATTATGTGTCTTATTCTTTCCATTATCAAGATTAATAGTACCTTTTCCAACTATCTTTGCAGAACCATTATCTTCAAAAGTAGCATTTCTTCCTTTTTCTTCCTTCAAGGTGAGAAACTTGTTCTGGTCTCCTGTCATGTGTTTTTAACATCCATTGTTAATGCACCATTCATTCCCTTTATTTCAAGAATAAAGTGAAATTATGCATTCTTCCTTATTATGTTCTTCTTGCTTCCTTTTCCACACCTTTGTGTATTCTTCTCTATGTTTGGGAAGAACATCATCTTCACTCTTTATTATGTTGCCTCTACAATCATATGTTATGCCCAACCTAGGGGTAACTAAGGAGATGATTTATCGATACCCACAAGTAGCATACATGGAGTGACAATTTCCAGATGATCAGTTGATCCCACATTGAGTAAACAGAGCCCCTCCTCTCCACCACACATCATGCTCATTGTTGGTGCTGAAGTAAAAAGGAAGTCGGTGCTTCCACCCAGTGGGTGCTGGGAGTCTGTGGGAGTTGGTGCTCTCAGCCAGTTGGTGCTGGCAATCAGAGGTTGTAGCCTCTATGAGTTGGTGCTCATAAAAGATGAGATGTA
>ML797609.1:111673-128510 GCA_009831015.1 Picea engelmannii | reverse complement strand
GCTGACGTCACACGTGGTTTGCCACGTGTTAGATCCTGCCACGTGTCACTCTGATTCGTGACTTACATATGCCTGAAGTGTTGAATCTGCCTGACACTTGTCATTCCCTGGTTGTGCCACGTGTCCCTAGCTGACATGGTCTGTTGTCGTGAGTTGGATCAACGGTCTCGATTACTTCTAGCTCGACGGCTCAGATTAGATCTCACGATTTTTCACATCGCGATTACTCCCACTTCTCCTTGTACTTTAAAGGGCGTGTATGTTGTCTTTGATCCGATGATGATCGGGTCTTGTGATTGAATCTAACGATCACTGAGTCATCTCCACAACCATAACTGTACTCGCACTTCATGTAGAGATTCAACGGTCCAGATGCAGTCTTTATCTAACGGCTGTGATTACATCGCGAAATCGCATATCGTGATTTCGGGGTTTTCATTGTCATTGTTCATGAGACTTGTGAAACTCCGATTCCCGATTCTCTGATGAGTAAAATCAACGGTCCATATCTCAAGCTTGCTTTAACGACTGCGATCAGATCGTGAAATCACATATCGCGATTTCGGGGTTTTCGTTGTCGAGTGAACTGGACATTTCAAAGTCCCGATCCTCGATTCTCCGATGGCTTATCTCTCTCACAACTTCTATAGATCTGACAGCCCTCGTTCTTTCAGGTTTTCTGAATGAGATCCAACGGCTGTGGATCTCTGTCTTCCTTCTCTTCTGCAAATTCCTGTACTTTGAGCTTTGCCTTTGCTGCGCGCGTTTTCTTCAACGTTGTTCCTCCTGAGCTTTCACGTCTAAATCCCCAAGGGATTTTTATCCTTCTTATCCTACCATCTCCATGCTGTACTTTCCATCAATGACAAGCATATGCTACTTGGTAAACATTTGCCAACAAGTTCATCGAGCGAATCCATAACTTGAGAACCCATATTCCCAAAAGACACTTCCCAAAATAAGGTTTAAGTCTTCCAAGGTTTACCAAAGAAGACCTCCTCATAATTCACCCATTGTCAAAACCTTATTTCAAGGTAGCCTCCCCCTCACTCCAATGGCTCATCCTTAGGCTAGATATATTTACAATCCATTGAATATGGACACCATCCCTAGGTACCCCAATAACATGCCCAAAGAGTCTCACAAGTGGTTTCTCAAATGCACTGGAAAAAATGTTGTTACACCTTAAGAACGTCTTGACACTATTGGTGTGGCCATGGAAGATAATGGTATAGAACATGAATATGTTACAATGAAGATACTAGATATATATCTTGATGAAGATGATAAAAAGTGGTTCAAAGTCTTGCCCAGCAATTACTTACAATCTTATGAGGCTTTCTCAAAGTTCTTCAAAAGTAGATGGACAACGAAGAAGGATAGTGGAATGTTATTGATGCAATTCAATCAAATCATAAAGAAATAGAATGAAACAATGAAGGAGTTTGATGCTAGATTTGACAACTTGTATAGTCAGATTTTGAAGGACTTATGCCTACCAAAAGTAGACGTTCTCCTTCTTTATTTGAATTCTTTCGAAGGACAGTTTGGGTTTATCCCAAAGGAAAAGATGCATGAAATTTTAGCAAATACCAAAGAGTATACTATGCAGATTGAGGAACATCTCATTAGCTAAAAGATCGAGCCATTTCAGTTTCCTTATGCCAAAGTGGAACCTAAGACAAAGATGTCAACAAACAATGTATTGCATCTAGTCTCACTCTTGACTCAAAAGTTTGATGAAATGAATGCCCAATTTGTCCAAACCCAAAATCAGATCATGAACACGTTGACAAATTTATAGAGGAAGAATCCTACTCCAAGACATCAGTTTATCAAACAACAACAAAAAAAAAGGTTGGAAATCGATGCCACAATAAGAAGCGAAGGCACCTGACACCCTAAATCCTATTGGGATGGTTAGCATGAAAGGATCACCATGGTATTTTTCTTGTGAATAACCCCATTAGGAACACAAGTGTCCAAGACAGAAAGAAGAAGAAGAGCCAGGATTTACAGATAGGTTGAACTTCATTGATACATCTTACACTCTCTAGGATGATGAATACATTAACATCACAGAAGAGAAACTTGAAGAATCTAGGAAACTTGCAGTTAGGCGAACTCGGTTGGAAATATTGAACCAACTAGATAAACCTTTAAAGGAAAGGTTGAGGAAACAAGAGATTTTCACATATTATAGGATAAATAAAGTTCCATCCTCACCTTCCCCAACAACAAAGGAGGTGCCTCCACCTCCAGTTCATGACATGCCTCCACAACCTATGCCAACAAATGAGGATCTTCACCTGAACATCGACGTGCCTAGTATGATTGGAAATATGAATATGGTGGCACCCATGGTTGAGATGTGAAAGATTCCTTTTGTAAGGAAATAAATATTGAAGAATTTAAAAATACAATATGAAGTCGGGGATCCTCTGGGAATCTTGAATAATATGTATCACGGGAGCCGAAGGGAAGATAATCCCCCTTTCTATCTTTCTCTGGGAATAAATGGTCTTCATTTGAATAATTGTTTGTTGGACTTTGAGGCTTCAGAAAAATGTGATGCCTTTGAAGGTCATGAACCAACTAATTTTGAGGACAACCCTTCCCTATGGAAACGCTTGTGGCATTGATTCAAAGAAATTGAAGGTTTACAGTCTCATAGAGGATGTAAAGGTTTACTTACAAGAGTTCCCACACACATAAATCAATATGAATGTGGTTTTGATCAATGTACCATATGCTTGGGACATGCTCATGTTAATAATTTGGTGCACCACCCTTGGTGGTTTTCTCAGTATGGACCTCACTCATGTGCATATCCCTAAGATTTTGTATAGTCAACCGGTTGCAAAGAATCATGTAGTTGATCTAAATAGCCCTGACTATTGGAGTGATTTTGAATATGATGTGACACCTCGGGCCATTGAGTATGATCCTTGGGATTTACCATTTGCACAAGAAAACTGTATTGATACACTATTGTTGAATATAGATAAGTAGAAGAAGAATATTTGAAAATACCAGGGAAAGGACCTAGGATACATCAAGATACTAAATAAGGATGAGGGAAATAAGGATCAAGAGAGAGAAAAATATATTAAACATATAGTCAAAGCAGATCCTTGCACACAGCCTTACATTGAATATCTATCATATGTTGAGTTTGATGAAGGCATCCTTGCACTCATGTGGGATAAAATAAAGGGAAACCAAAGTTCGACAAGAAAAGTGAATTTATATGTCTTGGCCCTTATGTCTTCAAGAAGAAGTCTAAAAAGGGTACTTACTATTTATCTTCCATGGATGGGAGGAAGATTTCATTATCATTTTATGGGTCTATCCTCTAACCCTATGTAGACAAGACATGATCTCCATGGGCCTCGGCCCCCAAGTAAATAGGTAGGTCATTTTCTTTTCTACATTGCATTTATGTGCTCATCATAGGTTAGTTGCATTCATTTATACGCTTTTATTTACATATTAATTTTGTTTCATTTATGCATAGATGTTGTAATGCATTTGCTTAAATCATTACATCTTACTTAGAAGTTTTTGAAAAATGAAAAAAAAAAATATTTTAAGGAATCTTATAGTTGAAAAAAAATTAGCTTTTGAAGTTTTGCTTGAATGAATAAGGGGTGAGTTAGCCACCCTTTGATGCTCTAATTTTTTTCTTGAGTATGTGTAGGCGCAGTTCATATCAAGAGATGTTAAGTTTCTCGTGCACTTTATGACAAGCACATGTCCCCATGTACGATCCAGATGTTACCCCCTAACCTAGGGGTAACTAAGGAGATGATGTCTCGAGGCCCGCAGGTAGAATACATGGAGTGTCGAGAGCCAGATGATCAATTGAGCCAACATTGATCAGACATAGCCCCTCCTCTCCACCACACATCACCACTCACCGTCAGCAACATAGAAATGTCTGCCACACTGGCCTAGCCCAGAAAGGACAATCGGTATTACTTCTTGAGGTAACAAGTCCAACCTCATGGAAAGTGTCATCTTAATAATTCAATAATTTGAGTATGTTGCAAAGGATCATTTCTTGATTATGGAGCGTTTTCTTGGAAATTATAACTTTTTCCTTATTTCACCTTGGTGGTTGACATGGTATCCTAGTAAGTTGGCCACCCTAGGGAAAAGGGTTGCTACTAGGGGGTCTCCTTGAAGGGTCATCATACCATTCCCAATTATACTTACCACTTTCCACACTTCTTCCCCTTAGTTCCTCATATTTCAGTTTTTTGGGTTCATTGATGCCAAGAAGGGCTTATATCTCATTTTATGTGAAGAAGACGTTGAAGGCCCAAAGGTGTTGTTATTAGCACTATAAAATTAAAAAACCATATTTTTTCCTTCTAGATGCTCGCCCTAAGGTCCTCAAAGCCATGAAACACTTCTTCATAAAAGTAAAGTACCTTTAAAAAGAAAATAAATAAAAATGCCCCACTTAATGGTGGAATGTATTGTGGTGTCCTTTAATTTATAATGCATATGGCACTTAATGTATTCTAACTTCAAGTGGCATCGTGTTGCTATTTTTATTTCCATTTCATATAACACTCAATGTTCGAACCATTAAAAAAATGAAAGGAAAATAAAGGGCTTGGAAAAAGGTTGCATATCCAATGAAGGGATGTAACGTACCCTGCACAAAGGAACCCATAAATGAGACAATATGAGCCCTTGATATGTCAAGAATCCCATACCCAAGAGAAATTTCTCCCAAAACCACCTCATACTCACTACATGGTTTAAAGAGGGTTTTCTTGGGAAACATTCCTTGACTTGGGGATTGGCCTACCCAATAGGGCACCATGACACCCCTCCCATACCTAAATTTGGAAAATTTTATAAGGTCTTTGAGCATTTGTTGAATTTGAAAAGGGGGACTTAATGCACTTGTTTGGGTGATTATTTTATTAAATGTGGCTTACTTGGCATGATTCATATGACTTGTGGACCCTTGGAGGGTGTATTTTCTTGTCTTTACAGGACCTTACCCGGTGAAAGTCATTCATGAAGGGATGAAACCACTTGGACCTTCATAGGGGCTTGAAATCCCATTTGATGGATGATGTTCCCCACACATTGGAGGATAGGATGATGAAGGTTTCACTTTGTATGATGTCTATAGCACTTTGACAAGGCTCAAAAACATGAAGAGAAGAGGAATTCACCCTCCTATGTCCAAACGTTCCTCTTGGGTAACATGATGTCACACTTTTGAGGGGATGTTTGGCACATTTGGTGCACTTGGTGGTGTTGTGAGCTTCAAGCCCCACATTACAGCTTGATTTGGGGATGAAGTGGCACCTTCTTAGCTTGATTCCCTAGCCTTTAGAGGCCTACTTTTACATGTTCCATGTTGGAGAGGAATTTTATTGGATTACATGCCATCATTTTTCTATTTTTGTTCACTTTGTATCATATGTAGGAAAAAAGAACAAATCGCTATGCTAGTTAAGCATTCTAATTTTGGTTTTAGCCTAAATTTATGGATTTAATTGTAAACTAGACAAACTTTGACTTGTGTTTCCTATATAAATAGAGGCAAGTCATTTTCACTTGAATATAACTCATCACTTGATAATGATACATCTTCGACTAAAATTCTGGCCCTCTTTGACAATTCACTATCTCTCTTTTTCTTGTCGTGATGGATGCAACTCTTGTCGATTGGAGCAATAAAGGCTAATGACTTCTCTTGATGGTATTTTTTTGACAAATTGTGTATGATATATTGGTAGTAAGGGTTTATTGCATGCTTTCTCTTGGATTTGGTGAGTAATTTATGCAATTATTTGTTATCTTGCTTGTTTAAATTCAAGAAAAATATCTTAAGCCCTAGGAGGAGTAAAACGTCTTACACCCTCCACCAAAGTTTATTCTTATTTCCTATTGAAGGGATATAAGGATTGATACAAGGAGTAAGAGGGTTTACACCCTTGTTTAAAGGATTAGCTAGGTTTTATTTCTCTAGGGAGTAAGAGGGATTACACCCCTAGAAAATTATCAAACCCTAGTTCATCCTGGATTCCACACTAAACGATTTGGAAGCATTGTTGTCGGGTTTTATAAGGATTTAACTCTCAACAAAAATTCTTATCCCTCTTTTTTTAGTTTTCATTTCAAGGAAGATACTCCATTCACCCAATAACAAGGTATTAATCTTTGCATTGGAGATTGTTAATTGTTGCAATGGTAAACATGAAAATTGAGGTTTTGGAATTATTCAAGTTGGATTTGAATTTTACATGTTTTGGAGTCTCGTATGCTTCAAGGGTGTCTTGATTCATCAATTTGTTAGTATGTTGTAATAAACATTAAGATACAACCATTAGGGTTGCAAACAATAACTCTCTCTCCAATTTCCTCACTTTTCTACCACTGAAAATTGCTTGTAAGTTGTCATAATTAATCTATTAATAAGGGGCTTGTAAGTTTACTTGTTGATTTTAGTGGTCATAATATTTTTTTGTGGAAAAAAATTTCTACAGCCATAGAGTTGTCATAATTCTTTGTTGATAACACTCTTTTACATCCCTCTTTTGACATCAAAATCTTGGTTTAAACATTGGAATATTGTTCACTAATTATAAGCTTTCTTATCCAATATCATATGTTGATTTTGATGGTCTAATTTACAGATGTTATAATTGCACTATTTTTGATATATCATTGTTGTATGCTGCATTTTTTGGACAACAAGGTTTCTTGTTGATTTCCCTCTTATCTTGGGGCTTATTTCATCATACATTGTCTTTGCTTGGGTTGTCTAACATCTGTTTTGTAGGGACTATCAAATGGTAGCCTTTTCCTTGACTTATACTCATCCTCCATAAAAACTCAAGATCTTTCAATCCTGTCATATAGGGGTGGTTCCTTCATCTTGGTATCTTCCCTTACAATCCCCCTAGGGTCACCCAAGAATCCTCCCTTGTGTTGGACTTGTCCATCACTAAAATGAGGGGGATATATATTGAGGTGACAAGTGTCCCCAGTTGTGTCACACACATGTTTCTTGGGTTGGGATTTTCCCAAACCAAAAATTATGAAATAATTTTTTTGGCACCAATTTTTGAGGAGGATTTTGAATCCTTTTCAATCCAATAATGACACTCGACAAGTCTATCCCAAATCATTTACACTTATATTTCATGGTGACTCCATTTGAGGGAAGTTCCCTTTTCACTTTTGATGATATTTTCATAAAGTTCATTTGGCGACTCCACAAACTAAGAACCTTTCTTTCCAAAATACACTTCCCAAATGAAGGTTTAATCCTTCCAAGGTTTACCAAGGAGACCTCCTCATAATTCACCCATTGTCAAAACCTTATTTAAAGATATCCTCCCCCTCACTCCAATGGCTCACCTTTGGGCTAGAAACCTTGACAATCCATTGAATATGGCCACCATCCCTAGGTACCCCAATAACATGCCAAAAGAGTCTCACAAGTGGTTTCCCAAATTCACTAGAAACAATGTTGTTACACCAGAAGAAAATCTTGATGCTATTGGTGTGGCCATGCATGATCCAAGTGGATATTGGTGGCCACACACCTATTCCAACTGGCCCCTCTTGACAGTTTTTAGTTTAGCACATTATTGTGTACTTCTTTGTAATTGTGGGTTCTACACTTCCAAGGTTGTCTGAATCCCTACACATCTTCCAGGTGGAGATCGTTGGCCACCCACCTAATCCAATTGGCTTAGTTTGGAATTTTTCATTTCAGTACATTTTTATGTACTTCCAGGGTTGTTTTGGGGCCCTAAATAGTGTTTTTTTGGCTTTCCACAGTCAAATTGTAAGCAGAGTTAGATTTTGATGTAGTAATGTGTATTTATCAAAAAGACCTTTCCAACAGGCTATCACGCACCTAAAAATGAGTTCGTATGCAAACATTATAACCCCAGGAAGTTGAGGTACCAACTTACACATTGGGGCCCGCATAAATTTTCATGTTTCACCTCCTAGGGTTAGGTTTTTGGATGTCTAGGGTTTTGGAATTCATGAATAATGTTAAAAGGGCCTTTATAGCCTCATTTTAGTCATTCTGCTCAGACGGATGCGCATAGAAAACACTTATCTTCTCAAAGATAGCTACCACCATTCAAGCAAGCTATTTCAGTTTTGTGGTTTTATAGTTTCAACCTATTTCATTGATTCAATAGAAGTTATTGTTCACTGGATATATGTTTTTATCTCTATGTTATCGTATTCAGACTGTTATTCATTTCATTCCACTCATAAATCTGGATCAATGCAAGATAACATTATAGAACATGAAGATGTTGTAATGAAGATACTAGCTACATATCTTGATGAAGATGCTAAAAAGTGGTTCAAATGATTTCTCGATAATCACTTACAATCTTATAAGGATTTCACAAAGTTGTTGAAAATTAGATGGAAAACGAAGAAGGATAGTGGAATTTTATTGATGAAATTCAATCAAATCAGAAAGAAAGAGAATGAAACAGTGAAGGATTTTGATGCTATATTTGACAAATTGTACAGTCAAATATCGATAGACTTATTCCCACTAGAAGCAGTCATTCTCCTTCTTTATTTGAATGCTTTCAATGGATAGTTTGGCTTTATCCTGTGAAAATTGAGGAACATATCATTAGCTCAAATATTAATCCATTTCATTTTCCTCGTGCCAGAGAAGAACCTAATACGTCAACCAACATTGTACAGGATTTAGTCACACTCTTGGCTCAAAAGTTTGATCAAATGAATGCCTAGATTCTCCAGACCCAAAATCAGATCATGAATAGGTTGACGGATTTATAGAGGCATCATCCTACTCCAAGGCCTCCATTTAACAAACATTATAAACAAAATGCAAGCTGGAAACCAAGGCCACAACAAGAAGTGAAGGCACATGACACCTTGAAACCTATTGGGACGGTTAGCATGGAAGGATCACCATGGTGTTTTCCTTGTGAAGAACCCCATTAGGAACACTAGTGTATGAGACAGAGAGAAAAAAAAGAGTCAGTATTTATAGATAGTTTGAACTTCATTGATGCAGCTTACACTCTCTAGGATGATGAATACATTGAAATCACGTAAGAGCAACTTGAATAAGCTAGGAAACGGGAAGCTAGGCGAGCTCGGTTAGAAATATTGAGAAAACTAGATGAACGTTTAAAGGAAATTTTGAGGAAAAAAAATATTTTGACATATTCTAGGAGAAATAAAGTGTCATCCTTTCCTTCCCCAACAACAAATCAAGTGCCTCCACATCCTCCACCTATAGCTCATGACCTGCTTCCACAACCTATACCAACAAATGAGGATCTTTGCATGAACATCAATGTGCCTAGTATGATTGAAAAGATGAATATGGTGGTACTCATGGTCGATATATGCAATATTCCTTCTATAAGGAAAGAAGTATTGAAGACTTTAAAAACACAATATGAAGCAAGGGATCCTCGAGTAATTTTGAACATTATGTATTATGGGAACCAGAGGGAAGACAATCCCCCTTTTTATCTTTCTTTGATTATAAATGGTCTTCATTTGAACAATTGTATGTTGGAATCTAGGGCTTTAGCAAACGTGATGCCTTTAAAGGTCATGAAACAACTAAGTTTGAGGAAAACTTGTCCTTATGGAAACTATTTTGGCATAGATTCAAAGAAAGTGAAGGTTTATGGTCTCATAGAAGATGTGAAAAATTACTTACAAGTGTTCCCACACATCGAAATCAATATGAATGTGGTTGTGATCGATGTGCCAGATGCTTTGGGCATGCTCCTATCAAGAAGTTGGTGCACCACCCTTAGTGATTTTCTCAATATGGACCTCACCTATGCGCATATCACAATGGAGGATGGGACATTTGAGATTCTATATAGTCAATCAATTGCAAAGAATCGTGTAGTTGATCCAAATAGCCCAAACTATTGGAGTGATTATGAATATGATGTGACACCTCAAGTCATTGAGTATGATCCTTGGGATTTACCATTTGCACAAGAAGAGTGTATCGATACACTATTTTTGAAGACAGATAAGTATAAGAAGAAGCTTGCAAAATACAGGGGAAAGGACTTGAAATCCATCAAGATACTAAAAAATGATGAGGGAAAGAAGGATCGAGAGTGAGAAAAAGATATTAAATGTATAGTCGAAGAAGATCTTCCCACACAACCTTATATTGAATATCTATCGTATGTTGAGTTTGAAGAAGGAATCCTTGCACTCATGTGGGATAAAATAAAGGGAAAACCAAAGTACGACAAGAAAATTGATGTTCTATGGCTTAGACCTTACATCGTCAAGAAGAAGTATGAAAAGGGTACTTACTATTTATCTTCAATGGATGGGAGGAAGATGCCATTACTGATTGATGGGTCTATCCTCTGACCCTATGTAGACGGGACCTGATCTCCATGGGCCTCAGTCCCCATGTAAGTAGGTAGGTCATTTTCTTTTCTACATTGCATTTGTGTGCTCATTGTCGGTTAGTTTCGTTTATTTATATGATTGGCTTTACATATTGTTTTTATTTAATTTATGCATAGTTGTTCTGATGCATTTGTTTGAATCGTTACATGTTAGTTAGAAGTCTTTAAAAAAAGAAAAAAGAAAAAAATTTAAGGAATCTCATAGTTGTCGATTTTGAATTTTTTCTTATATGAATAAGGGGTGAGTTAGCCACCCTCCAATGATTTAATTTTTTTCTTGAGTATGTGTAGTAACATTTCATACCAGGATATGTTAAGGTTTTCATGTGCTCTACGACAAGCACATGTCCCCATGTAGGAGCTAGATGTTACCCCCCCCCCCAGCCTAAGGGTAACTAAGGATATCATGTCGTGAGGCACACACGTAGCAGACATGGAGTGTCGAGATAGAGATGATCATTTGATCCCACATTGATTAGAGAGAGCCCCTCCTCTCCTCCACACATCACCACTCATTGTTGACAACATAGAAACATACACCACACTAGCCTGACCTAGAAAAGACAACAGTTCTTGCTTCATGAGGTAACAAGTCCATCCTCATGGTAAGTGTCACATTAATAATTGAAGCATTTGAGCATGTTTCAAAGGTTCCTTTCTTGATTATGGAACATTTTCTTGGAAATTGTACCTTTTGCCTCATTTCACCTTGGTGTTTGACATGGTATCCTAGTAAGTTGGCCACCCTCGGGAAAAGGGTTACTACTAGGGTGTCTCCTTGAAGGGTCATCATACCCTTCCCGCTCATAATTACCACTTTCCACACTTCTTCCCCTCTGTTTCCTCATCTTTTGGTTTTTTGGGTTTATTGACCCCAAGAAGGGATTGTACCTCATTTCATGGGAAGAAGGGGCAGAAGACCTAGAGGTCCTGTAGCTAGCACTTTAAAATTAAAAATCCATAATTTATCCTTGTATATTATCACCCTAAGGTCCTTAGTGCTATGAAGCGCTTCTCCATAAAAATTAAGGACCTTTAAAAATAAAATAAATTAAAATGTCTCGCTTGATGGGGAAATTCATTGTGGTGTCCTTTAGTTTCCAGTCCATATATCACTCAATGTGTTATAACTTCAAGTGGCATTGCAATACACTTTTTCTTTCCATTGTATATAGATATCAATTTTTCGACCATAAAGAAAAATGAAAGGAAAATAAATGGCTTGGAAAAATGGTGCATTGCAAATGAAGGGATGTAGTGCACCCTCCACAGAAGCACCCATAAATGAGATAATATGAGCCCTAGATATGTCAAGAACCCCATGCCTAGGAGAACTTTCCCCCAAAACCACCTCATACTCACTACATGGTTTAGAGAGGGTCTTCTTGGGAAACATTCCTTGTCTTGGGGATTGGCCTATCCAATAGGGAACCATGACACCCCTCCCATACCTAAATTTGGCATATTTTATAAGGTCTTTGAGCATTTGTTTAATTTGAAAAGGGTGGACTTAATGCACTTTTTTGGGTGGTTCTTTTATTAAATTTGGATTACTTGGCATGATTCATAAGACTTGTGTACCCTTGGAGGGTTTATTTTCTTGTATTTGCAATACCTTTCCTGGTGAAAGTCATTCATGAAGGGACTAAACCTCTTGGACATTCATAGGGGATTGAAAACCCATTGGATGGATGATGTGCACTAGACATTGGAGGCCTAGGATGATGAACGTTACACCTTGGATGATGTCTCTAACACTTGGATGAGGCTGATAATCATCAAGAGAAGAGGATGTCACCCTCCTATGCCCAACTATTCCTCTTGGGTAGAATGGAATCACACTTTTTAAGGGATGTTTGGCACATTTGATGCACTTGGTGGTGTTGTGGACTTGAAGCCCCACATTATAGCTTGATTTGGTGATGACAAGAAACCTTCCTAGCTTGACATCCTAGCCTTTGGAGCATAATTTCACACATGCCACTTTGGAGAGGAGTTTTATTGGCTTACATTCCATCATTTTACTATTTTTGGTCATTTTGTATCCTATGTGGGCAAAAAGAGAAAATCACTATTCTAGTTAAGCATTCTAATTTTGGTTTTAGCCTAATTTATGGATTTAATTTTAAAGTGGAAAAACTATGAATTGGGTTTTCCTCTATAGATAGAGGCAAGTCATTTTTACTTGAATATAACTCATCACTCGATAATGATACTTCTTGAACTAAAATTTCGGCCCACTTGGACAATTTGCCCTCCCTCTTTTTCTTGCCATGATGGATAAAAATATTGTCTATTGGAGCATTAAAGGCTAGTGACTTCTCTTGATGGTGTTTCTTTGAAAAATTATGGATTACATATTGGTAGTAAGGGTTTATTGCATGCTTTCTCTTGGATTTGGTGAGTAATTTATGCAATTGTTTTTAATCTTTCTTGTTTAAATTCAAGAAAAAAATCTTAAACCCTAGGAGTAAAAGAGCTTACACCCTCCACCAAAGTTTATTCTTATTTGATATTGAAGGGATATAAGGCTTGCTATAAGGATTAATAGTGTTTATAAACTTGTTTCAAGGCTTAGCTAGGGTTTATTTCTCTTGGGAGTAAGATGGATTACACCCCTATAAAATTATCAAACCCTAGTTCATCTTGGATGCCACACTAGATGATTTGGAAGGATTGATGTTGGGTTTTATAAGGGTTTCAATCTCAACAAAAATCTATTCTTCCTCTTTGTTTATTTTTCCTTCAAATGAAGAGACTCCATTCACCCAATAATAAGGCACTAATATTTGCATTGGAGATTGTTAATTGTTGCATTGGTAAACGTCAAAATTGAGGTTTTGGAATTGTTCAAGTTGGATTTGAATTTTACATGTTTTGGACTCTCTTATGCTTCAAGGGAGTCTTGATTCATCAATTGGTTATTCTATTTTAATAAACATTAAAATACAAACATTAGGGTTGCAAAAAAACACTCTCTCTCCTACAATTTCCTCACTTTTCTACCACTAAAAATTGCTTGTAAGTTGTGATAATTAATCTACTAATAAAGGGCTATTGTTTGGATGGTTTTCTTGTTGATTTTAGTGGTTATAATTTGTTGTTGTATCAAAAAATTTATATAGCCATAGGGATGTCATAATTCTTTGATGATAACACTCTTTTACAACCCTCTTTTAACATCAAAATCTTGGTTTAAACATTGAAATAGTGTTCACTAATTATAAGTTTTCTTATCCAATATCATATGTTGATTTTGATTATCTAATTTGCAGCTGTTATAATTCCATTTTTGTTTATATATCATTTTTGTATGCTGCAATTTTCGGATAGCAAGATTTCTTGTTGATTTCCCTCTTGCCTCGGGGCATATTTCATCATATTGTCTTGGTTTGGGTTGTCTAACATCTGTTTTGTGGGTAATATCAATTGGAATCATTTTCCTTGACTTATACTCATCATCCATAAAGCCTCAAAATATTTGAATCATGACCTATAGGGGTGTTTCATTCAGCTCTTGGCCTCTTCCCTTACAATCCCCCTAGGGTCACCCGGGAAGCCTCCCTTGTGTTGGACTTGTCCAACACTAAAACAAGGGGGATATCTATTGAGGTGAAAATGATAGGTGTATCCAATTGTGTGACACATTTGTTGCTTGGTTTGAGATTTTCCCGAACTACAAACTATGGGATAACATGTGCATAGTTGTTGCACTTATAACATTCAACATTGTAACCAAGTAGGGGATCAAATGAATTGTAGTTTCTATCAACAAACCCACATTGAGAACTTCTCATTTTATTGTTCCCATAATCATTATTTGTGTCTTTATAAGAATCTATATTTATATATATCACATGATTTCTTCATGCATAAGATCGACAATCTATTGCTTTATGGCCAAAATTATTGCAAGAAAAACAATAGCCAAGAAAGAGATTTTGGTACTGGTTTGTGAAAGGTCTTCTTGGTGGAACAACTCTTTTGAACTCATTCTTATGGGAAGAATTATATTTATGATGGTCACCATTTCCTTTCCTATTGTTTCTTTCATTGTTGATGGAGCTTTTGAGAATATTGGCATAGATTTTATGCTTTTCTTCATTTTCCTTTTCTAATGGCTTTGTGACCTTATTGCTTGCATATCCCTCAAGGGTATTTTGTTTTTTGTCATATCCTAGACCTTCATTTATGAATGGTGACCTTTGGAAACTGAGAATATTATCTAAGATTTCAATACTCTTTCCAAACTTCAAGCTTCTATTAAATTGATCATTTTTTTTTCTCTAGTTCCTTTCTTAAGAAAACTATTTTAGCTTCTAGTTTCTTGCAATTTTCTTCATTTTCTTTCAGTTGGATTCTCACCACTTACTCTATCATTTTTTCTTCTTCTAGTTGATTTTTCAGGATGATAATTGTCTTCTCTGCTTCTTCAATATCATGATCCTCCTCTTCATATTTATGCAATTTCTCTTTCTACTTTCTATTCTTTCCCCTGATTCTTTCTATTTCTTCTAAGCCACTAACAAGTTATGCTTCAAGATTCACTTCCCCATCAATGTCTTCTTCTTCTTCTTCAGATTTTTTTTTCTTATTGTATTTATTTTCTTTATCAGTAGACTTTGTATCCATGGCTATGAAGAGGAATTATTATTTGTCAATATCATAAACATATCCATTACTTTTTTTAGACGATCTATTGTCCTCTCTAGAGTAAAAACTATTCTTCTTTGTATATTTTCCTCTTTTGTGCCTATAAGGTTTTCTTCGATTGTTATATTCTTTAACATTGTTTTCCTCATCATCATTGTCTTCCATTTTTTCATATGTACATTTAGAAAAACAATTCCCTACTCTACCACAATTAAAACATATGAAGGGTAGCTTACCTTTGTGTTTGTCAAATCCTATTTTTAGCTTTCTCAAAAATTGTGCTTCTTTTATATTTGATTCGTGACTAGAACAATCACAATTTTTTTGTCCATTTGTCTTATTTGATGCTTTGAAAGTTGCTTCCTTCTATGCTAGATTTTATTTTTCTTTCCTCATCTCATATGCAGTGAGAATCCCATGCAACGCATCCATCATTAGTTTCTCTAGATCCTTCATTTATTCAATGGAAAATACCTTGGCATCAAATCTCAAGGGGAGAGATCTCAACACCTTTTGCACAATCATTGTCTCTTCAACCTTCTCACCAAGTCCTCTGATGGTGTTTACAATTTCATCCACTCGAAGGAAATAAGATGCAACATTTTCTTCATCTTTCATTTTTCAAACTCTCAAATTATCTTCTATGAGTTTGGAACTTTTTCTTCTTTGCCTTTAAATTACCTTCATATATTTTTTGAATTTTGTCCCAAATTTATTTTGTTGATCCACATTGCATCACCTTTACAAACTCAGATTTTGATAGACCACACAAGATGGAATTCATGGATTTTGCATTATGTTCACTAGGCTTGTTCTCAATTGCATCTGTTGGTGGAGTTATTGGGGATGTATAACCATTCATCACTAGTTTTCAAATATCAAACCCAAGATCCATTATATAACTCTGCATCCTTATTGTTGGGTATGTGTTATATTCTTTGCACGAGTAGCAGTGTATGAGCGCCTACGCCGGGCGCGTAGGGGGGTTAGAGGGGGGGTGTAGGGGGGCGGAGCCCCCCGCACGGGGGTTTGGGGGCAGTGCCCCCGAAAAAAAAAATTCGGGCCGACATATTTTCGCCGGGCGAACATATTTCCAGGACGACATATTTTCGGGACCACGTGATATTAGGTTGTTTTTCAGCACATGGTTTTTTGCCGATGGTTTTCTATTTCCGGTTAAGGAATTAGGGTTTTGGACTAATCCAGGTCATTGGGTTAGGGTTTTGATTGCCGCTGGCTCCTATATGTATATTTTATTGTAAATAGTGTAAAACAGTGTATGAATATAATATATGCTGGTTTTCCCGGTTTGGGTTTCCAGGTGAAAAATCTCTGTAATGTTTGTATTTGCCATTGTATCTTTTCTGTTCTTTTCTGAATATCGGTTTGCAGTAGATATTGTACAAGGTTAGAATTTACATTTGGTATCATAGCTTTATTGGCTTCAGGGGGATGCCTTTGTCGTCAAGTGTTTGGCTCGGGACTGTGATAAGCCTTGTTACAGTGGGAGATCTGCGGTATTGTTTTTCAGGTGAAAAGAAATGGCAAGCAATTCGAAGATGGAGATCGAGAAGTTTAATGGGAAAAGCTTCGAGCTGTGGAAGCTCAAGATGGAAGATATTTTGGTGGATAGAGATCAGTGGATCGCGGTAGATCCAGGTATGGCACCTACAGGAACTTCTGCAGATGACTGGAAAAAGATGGATCGGAAGGCAAAGAGCACAATTCGACTGTGTCTC
>ML797609.1:94182-107989 GCA_009831015.1 Picea engelmannii | reverse complement strand
ATTGAAGAAAAGAAAGTATCACTGATGAAGGTGGACACTTTGAAGAATGTTGCAGATTCATTAACAAAATCTGCGAGCACTGAGAAGTTCTCTTGGTGTAGAGGATCCATGGGCATTGTTGCCCTGGATTGTTGACTATGTAATCCTGTAACCCCCTGTGTGCAAAGAAAACAACAAGTGGGAGAATGTTGGGTATGTGTTATATTCTTTGCACGAGCAGTAGTGTTTGAGCGCCTGCACCGGGTGTGCAGGGGGGTTAGAGGGGGGGCCGCTAGGCCCCCCCTCGGGGGGTGCAGGGGGGTGGAGCCCCCCGCTCAGGGGTTCGGGGGCAGTGCCCCCGAATAAAAAATTTTGGGCCGACATATTTTCGCCGGACCGACATATTTCCGGGACCACGTGATATTAGGTGGTTTTTCGGCACATGGTTTTTTGTCGATGGTTTTCTATTTCCGGTTAAGGAATTAGGGCTTTGGACCAATCCAGGTCATTGGGTTAGGGTTTTGGATGCCACTGGATCCTATATGTATATTGTATTGTAAACAGTGTAAAACAGTGTATGAATATAATATATGCTGGTTTTCCCAGTTTGGGTTTCCAGGTGAAAAATCTCTGTAATGTTTGTATTTGCCATTGTATCTTTTCTGTTCTTTTCTGAATATCGGTTTGCAGTAGATATTGTACAAGGTTAGAATTTACACTTATACCCCAGAATTCATAGTTTGTTCCATCAAACAATGGACCCATTTTTGTGAAGAAACTTTATTGACTAACCATGTGTGCTCCTGAGATCTACCTTCTAGTAGTTAGATTGATTTTGAAGGTACCTGCTCTGATACCAATTATTGAACTTATGCTTATACTGGGGGGGTGAATCAGTATAAGATAATTTTTACATTATTTAACCATTCATCAATCATTCATTGGTTGAGAAACAATAATCACTCATCACAATGCACATAGTTTAACATGGAAACCCAATTGGGAGAAAGCCATAAAATTTATCTTTATAAATTCAATTAGGAACCAACCTACTGTTACAATATTTACATGCACCAACCTACTGGAGACACCAATCCCCTCACCTAAGCACCAAATCAGTATCACTTGTAGGCACCAACCTATTGTTACAATATTTGCAGGCACCAATCTGCAGGAGATGCTAATCTCCTCAGCTGAGCACCAACTCAGCAATACATGTAGGCACCAACCTACTAGAGACACCAATCTCTTCAACTGAGTACCAACTCAACAAGATATTATGCATGCACCATATTACTGGAGACACCAATCTACTCAACTGAACACCAACTCAATAAGACCTTTATAAACACCAATCCAAGATATTCATACATAGATTACTTATGAATTCACCTGCAAGCTTCATGCTTCAAACATAGCTTCAAACCCTAGTCACATTTATTCTCCATTCCCTATTGATCCTCATAGCATCATTCCCATAATATGATCCTATAATGAAAAACCACAACCTCAAAACAATGCCCATTGCAACATTACAACCTCAAAACAACACACATTGTAGCATCACATACCTTTAGTCCTTCATAGTGCACCTTAAGAAAAAGAAAACCCCTCGGACTTATTTTTCACACCTTTAGATCCCAAAAAGAAACCCCAACTCCTTTAGCACACCTCAGATATATTCTATGCACCTTAAACTTTATCTCTTTCTTGTATGCTCTTCAAATGCGCACATCTATCCTCTATTTATAGTATTTTTGTCCTCACTTTCAGGGCTGGCCAGTAAAGATTCTCTGAGATGACCTAAATTTTGTAGTTGGGTTATCGAACAGAAAAAATCATATATCATCATTCCTAAGGAGTTAGAGTGAATTCCATATACCATTGGAAAGGTCTTGGAATAAGATTTCTAAAAATATAACCCATGCTCCCATTTGAGCTAGGTATATAGGGTAAAAATTCCTTCAAATCTAGGGTATCCAAACTGAGCATCAAAAATCCAAAAAAAATATTTCCAACAACCTCCATCTTGCAATATTTATCTTGGACATTCGTAGTCTCCCCATGTATTTTACATCAATGACAAAAATATTTACAAAAAATGAAAGAACAAAAATATCCCTAAGAAAGGACCAAGCATATTCTTGAAATAACTATTCACATGCAAACAATACCTCAGAAGGACCAGGTATCTTACAAAAAACAAATATTTACACTGTGTTACAAGATTTGTAAACCAAAAGAGTATATAGTATCATAGGATGACATTTCCATCACAACATTCATCAAAGTAGAAAAAAATATTGAACAAAGGGAAAGGAAAATATGGACCACGTATAGCTGAGAACTCTAAATGATCATTTCATTAAATCCAATGAATATTTTGATAAACACACATCTGAAAATATCATGCTTAAAATTAAAATCTTGAGAAATCAATAATGTTTTGTCCCAAACTAGTTCTCTGGGAACCTAAAAAAAATAGATGTCTTAGTAAAATTGGCAGTAATGTCTATGATTATAAATAAAATTGACTATGTTTGTCCTTCAAAGAGGAGTGGGATGGGGCTTCCGCAGACCATAAATTGAAACAGAGACCTGGAAGACAAAAGAAAACATCAAGGGTAAGCCTTGGGTTTCACAGGTTATTGGGAACAGAAAAGGAAAAATGACAATTGACCAAAGAAGAAAAATGATGAGGGAAAGAATATGGTTGCTACTTGACAAATTGTGATGGAAATTTTTCGAATCCCCTCATCCACTTGTTGAGGCATCCTTTGTATATTGTTGTTGTTGTGTTGGAGGGGGAATAATTTATGTAACCACTTCTTGTTGATCTGTCTCGTTTATATTAACTAATGCTTATGTTAATCATTCTTCTATATACTCCCTCATCGAAGCAACCATTATTTCATGATTGGTTTTTATTTCAAATAATTCGCACACCATTTCTCTTAAATCAATACTTAATTGGTCCAATGTGTCCTCAAAATCATCATTCTTATTTATATATCGGGCAAGCCACCTTTCCACTTCTTCTTTGGAGAATTCAATCGATTCAATAAATTCATTTTCTCGTGCAACTTTTAATGATTTTAGTTGTTCCAATAGTTTCTCCTTAGTCATAAGGGCCATCTAATTCTTTAGTAAGATCAACAAGATTTAGAAATATGTCACCCCTCTTAACTTTAACAACATCCAACTCAGACAACAATTCTCTTAAACATTTGATTCTTTTAAGCCAACAAGCGTTAATTTGTTTCATTCGAATACTGGAGGGAAGGTCTTGTTCTCTTCTATGAGTGTCGCTCAATCTTGAAACTTTTGTTGCAAATGTTCCTACAACTTCTTTGTAAAAACATTCGTCATTTTCTAAGTCCTTTTGGAGATATTCCTTAAAGTGCATAATCCTTGTTGAAAAGCTAGTCAAACTTTGTGCTAATTCCCACATTTTAAGGATTAGCTCTATTCTCTTCTGGATACCATCTCCAAAATATTTTCTCACATCCAACAATATACTAGAGGAACATTTCAATTTGTAACTACTTTCTGATACGTCCTCAAGGGTAAGTGTTGGATGAATTACAGTTATAGGTTCGACAAATAATGGTTTTGGAATTAGAGATTTCTCTAATTCCTTTATTTTTTCCTTCAAAAATAAATTTTATTTCTCAATATCAAAAATAGATTCATTTAATGCTTCCCCTACGTCTTCATGAAATTGCATAATTTTTATGGTGGAACCCCCTTCAAGATCAATTTTTTTATTTCCATTTCTCATCAACTTTTATATTCTTTAAATTTACTTTTTTTATCAACAATTTCTTAGAATTTTTATGGTAGGTTGCATGGTGAAGTGTAAAAGACTCTTCTTCGTTCTGTATATTGGGTAGCCATACCCTCAGTAGTATTTGTATTTTCCATCAGTCTTTTCTCTGGCCAACTGGGTTCTTCTACTACTTCATCTACTTCCATAGCTCGGGGATTTTTTTTCGATTTCAGGTATATCTTGTCCCACTTTTTGATTTTTTATTTTCCTCTTAATGTAAGTGTGTACAACATGAGATTTTTCCAAATTATTTTTTGTAGGGTCTTTATTATCCCTTAATATAAATTCCCTATGGATGTTCTTCTTGGTTCTAGACCACTACTTTTAGGTTTTGTTTTTGTAGAAGAGCCTCTTTGTGAAAAACTAGGTGAATTAAGGTTATTTCTTGTTTCCTCTATACCTTTTTTTCTGTAGAACTCATTAGTTCTTGCCAATTCTTCAATGTCATCCATGTATTCTTCAATATAGGCATCGGGGATATTTTGGTTGTCTCCTCCTCCTTCTTCGAATTATTCAGATTTACAAAAATATGAAGAATATCCAACAAGGGACATGTGTGTAGAAAATAAGTTTTTAGGGTCAAAACCCTTGATGCATTGAGCTTCCTTTAAACCAAGTTGGTCCAATTGACCATCAAATTCATATAAATGGGAAATGTTCTTGACATCCATTTCCCAAACCCTCCATGGCAATGTAATAAATTGCTTCTTTATTTTTTCATTAAAGAAGTGTGCCAAGTATTTTTACTTTCTACACACCTCGATGACAAAGAGTCTATCAGACAGATACAAAAGTATCAAGAAGGGTTTTCCTTAGAAACCGAATAATATCAACAGATTGTAATCCTCTAAAGTTTCAAAAATTCATTTCTCAGCAAGAAAGGATGCAGCCTCAAGTGACAATCTCAATGTCTTAGGACCAAAAATTAAATTTTTGACAGCAGATGTAAAACCATTTTGGACCGCGTAGAAATTGTAATGAGCTTAATGTCTCCACAAAGTCGGGTACCATACAGAAGTTGGTTCTATATTAAAATCAACACTCATTTCCCTAGGAAAGTCTTCGAAGATATGATAGTACGCAATAAAAGAGACCAAAGAATAAAAAAAAATTGTTTTTTCTTAGGCCACCAAGTTGAAATGATATCTCATTTCAAATGATTTGACCCCAGTCAATCAGGGTGTCTTCATGAACAACAAAGTGAATAATATAAACAATGCATTTTTGCACAGAGGTCATGGACTCTAGTCCAATTGTCTAGGAAAAAATTTAGGAAAATTCTTTGCATAGGTATTTCAAAGAACTTATCTCAACATGAGCGAAATTACTGTCAGTTCTCGGTATGGCGAGATAATTCTCAAGGAGATTTGCTTCCTTGGTGTTCCTTGAGAAATTTTTCTTCTTCCTTGTTCTTAAATTGCATAATGGGGTTTGGGAGTTGTAACATTTTTCTGAATACTAAGGGATTTTAAGAGATTGGTGGATTTCCCTGGATTTGAATTATTCTTCTTTCTAAGTTGAAGTTATCCCCACACCAAAGAACCAGTTCCTTGAAATATGCCACCTCAGACGCACACCTTGCCAATGTCATGTATGAACTCCAAACCTTGTTTATTTCCTTCTATGTGAGGGAAAGAGACAAATACCAATTACAAGCTTGCGACCACTGGAATTGATGATCTTCTTGTCCAAGAGTATTAAGTGTGTCTCTGCAATACGAGTCATTTATTCTACTTGACATGTCTTTAGACTGATTTCTCTTCTTAGGAATAGGTGGTGCTTCTATCAATATAAGCTTCTTACAACATGGAATTTTAATTTCCTTATTAAATTTACCACATATTTCCTTGATTTCCATTTTTCATAGCTCTTATTTCAAAGTTGCTAATCTACATGGTCATATTTTGAATTTATTGCAAAGCCTTTATGAAATCTTTGCCACTTGATAAAGGTATTTAGGTTCACACAAGTGGTATATTATGTGGTAGAGGAGAAGTAAATTCCATCGGAAATGGGGGTGTGATGTCGAGAAACATGAAAAATGGTTAAGTATGGAAGTGCATGGAAAGTGAAATATGGTGAGTACAGGATTGCAAGATGTGGGACATGGGCATGAAAAGTCAAAAAGATACGAAGGAGGGACTCCTGCATCCACAATGGTGAAATAGACTAAGTATAAGAAAAGGGTAATTTTGTGGGATGCGGAAGTAGATGGGTCATTTTGGAGAATGTAGGATTGCAGGTTGTAGGTCATAGGCATCCGAGAAAAAGGTAAATGGAATGGAAGGTTGTCATGCATCCAGATTCAAGAAAATTTGATAAGTATAAAAAGATAAGTGGTGCTTTTTGCATAACGTGGAAATAGAAAGGGGCATTATAAGTGTTTCACATTTTAAGGTTGTGGGACATGATCATTTGTAGGTTAGGGAAGGATTGGTCTCTCACAAAGGAACTCCCACAACATATAAAAATGACTTAGTGTTGGGATTGTAAGAAGATAAAAAAAAAGCAACTAAGTATAGATTTGTGGGTTTGCAGACCTGCGGACTTTATTGTAGCCTTATATGCAACCCACATTTCAAAGAAACAAATGAATAAGTAAAGAATATCCAGGGAACATAAGATGAAATTAAAAATACTAAGGATGGATAGGTATATACCAATGTTGATCAACGAATGTGGATCAACACCTACTCGAGAGGTTGAGGGCTCACGATTTCCATCGATCTTCTTCTTCATCCTCTTATACTTTGGATTCATCTGCTGAGGATGGTGATCCTTGACCTCCTCCTCCACTTTCACCATATATTACATATGAATACCAACCACCATCTCCAACAAAACCTCCTCACCCTCCACCTCTTCCATCTCCTGCACAAGAATATTGGCCACCATCTCTTCCACCTCCACCTCAAGTAGTCGATTGGCCACCATATCCTCCTCTACCAGTCAAATAACCACCATGTCCTCCTATAGCAACCAAATGGACAAAATCGCCTCCTCCAATATTTGATCGACCACCATTTCCTCCTCTACCCAAGCAACCAGATGCTATACCCACTACACTCGCTATGAATTCTACATTATTATTTGACAGAGGTATTAATGCCTTCAACTTTTGTGGAAAACATATTAATGCCTATGGCTCTATTGGCAGACCTAGCTTGTAATAATTGTCAACATGTATATATCGGATTGCTCCGATGTGTATTTAACATTTATATTTGACTTGATATGTATACTTCACACACACACATATTAATTTTGATATTAATCTTTATATATATTATTCCTTTTCATATCACATTGATGATGTTGTTTTATTTATAAAATGTGTTGTGTATATGTTAATGATTTCTCTATTTTTAAAATTGAATTTGAGATTTATCACTCATTTAAATTTGAGATGTATCACTCATTTAAATTTGAGATGCTATATTTGAAATATTTGAGATGAATATATTTGAGTGGGGTGTCTAAACTCCATGATTTTCCTACATACATTGTTAGGAGTGAGGATGGAAGATTTCTCTGTGCAAGTTGGAAACAACAGGACAAATTAATAGGCATAGGGTTGATTCCTAGTATCTGGTTTTCATAAGTTGGTGGCATACAAGGTTCAGTATATTGGCTCAACTAGATTCTAATAGTTATTAGTATGGTACAACAACAGTTAGTGGGAATTGGAAGTGGTGGACTTCCAAATTGGCTATAGGATCGGGGATTCATTTGGTCGGTAGTTTACTTCAATTCTTGATGGACAGGGTTGTGCCAACGAGTGGTCTACTTCATTCTTGGATTATCATGAGAGGGATTGTTGGGATTCGTTCTATATGGCAAGACAAGTTCTCTCTTTTGGTACCCAGGATCGAGTATGGTGGTGGATTTGTAGATTTTGGTTCCGTAGGGACACCTTTATAGATTCTGCTTCTTGATAGTAGGCTCGATTTTTATAGGTATTTTAGCATGGGGTTCGAGGAGTGGAGAATCCATTATGTGTACATTGGGAAGACAGTCATGGACAGAGTGGCGCAACATCAACATGATGATCCCTTTCAGATATTAGTGTGGGACACTAGGATTATAGGGTTGGGAATTTCATTGACCGATAGAGGTGAGTGGATCCTTGCAAGGGGAAATCCTTCAGATTTTCCATTGAGCTTTAGTTTTGAGGAGAGCATTCACTTTCTAGTGATTCACTAAGGTCTTTTAGTTCCTCACTTTGGCTACAGAATGTTCAGCCGAAGGAGGCCATGTTTGGCTTGGAGTGGTCATGGAGGTCAGGATCATTTTCTATGGAGGTCAAGTGTTACTTTCAGGAGTTCTCTCATGAGATGTGTGATAGTGGCTCCCTAGTAGAGCGACTAGTTGAGGGGTTGACCAATTTTTTTCATTATCATGTTGCTCTACCCATCGGTAACATTCAAGAGGAGACTTTTTATGTTAGTACCTCGTCAGACAGTGAGTTGAGATGAGGATTCTTCACATCTTCCAGGTTGGTTTGGGACCCATGTATCATGTTCAATTTCAGTTGGGTTCAATTGGCAGAGTGTCATGGTTTGATAGGATTGCTTGAGGACAAGCAATCTTTGGGAAGGGAGGATTTCCATGTCCCCATTTTTTGATTCCCTTATTATGTGGTTAGAGTCACTTAAGGAGGCTTGAGTCAACCTAGTCAGAGGGGTGAGACTATGTCATCAATGAGATCGGAGGGTTTGGATGATTTTTATGGGTCCCAACTTAGTTTATTTACCATTATTCATCATCAGGATCATTTCTGCGTAGCTTGTTCTTGGTTTTGTTGCATTCCGACGATTTTTATAAAATGAGGTTATCAATGGGCATAATTTAATTAATTACACTAAAGGTACTATTTGGATATTGTTTCTTGGAGAAATACCTTATTGTAATAGTTTGTTGGAACCGAGGCAAAAATATCTACAAGATGGGGTGATGAAAAGTGACTTTTAGTGGATGGAGAAATCATAAAGGTGAATTAATCACTTTTTGGAGTAAAAAGGTTCATTAAATTAATAAAGTGATTTCATGAGAAAATATTAAAGATGAATTAAAAGTCACTTGAAGGGAAAAAGGTGAAAAGGGGTATAAAAGGGAGATAGGGGCTCATATTCTCTCATTATGCATCTTATGATTTGATAGTTTGAGCTCTGAGGAGAATACACCGGTTCAGGCGAATCAATGGAGATTGTGGATTCCAGGAGGAAGAAACCCATAGGTTGATTTCGGTGTTGAGAAACACACCTTAGTCACCGAGGAGATAATTCAGATCTTTCGTCGATTTACAACAACAATTATAAAGGTTCAGGTAGCTAGGGCGCACTTATCCAAGTTGAGGGTGTGTGACCTAAGGAGAAATACAGGTTTATCTTGTCCTAAATAGGGAGAATCTAGAGATTCCCTTCCGACCTAGTTAAGAGGAAGGTAGGGAGGACTTTTTGAGACATTACTTGCTAGATTCTAACTGAGGAATCATTTAGAGCACAACAGTTGGCCAGTGAGGGTGCAACAATTGGGGAGATAGATCCAGGGTTCCAGAGAGTTCACCATACCATATCCATGGAAACCCTTCCAAATCATTATAGAGAATACCAGGGTGCTCAGTTTGAGACACATAGAGCTAGATTTCGATGGTGGAATCACTAGGGCACAACAATTGGTCAGAGGAGGGGCACAACCCCTAGGGGATCCCATATGGGATTCGTACAGATCAACAAATGGTCAATATTCATTCGACAGACACTGAGAGGGTGTTGGAGTTCAAGGTGAATTGTTTGGGACATATTTCAGGTTGATACGAGGAGTTTAGCCACCAGGGAAAATATCCCAGTCTTGCAGCAGTTGTCGTGTGAGTTGCGGTAGCATGCAACAGTTCATATCGCTCATCCATTGATCCAACATCATTCTTCTAGTTCTAGGTATTATTCCTTTAGTTTCATTATTATATTCCGGCTAAGATCCATCTAGCTATGATCTAGCCGAGAGATTCAGTTTATTTCACCATATGCGATATTGTACTCAGTCCTACTTCATAATACATTGATTGCAGTTGTTTTGTGCTCTTTAGTCATTGCATATTTGATTATATATATTGTTAAACAACTATTCTACCTAAAATAACATGAAAAATCACCATGCATGTTAAGACAAAGTTACTAAACATGTCGAGAAACCCAAAGTGTATATGTTTCGACAACAAATAATCAACAGTCGAGACCTATTTTCTGGTCTGTTGATTTAGGGATATTACATAACTTCTTTGAATTCTCGAATGTGTAAGCGACAAATAATTGAATATGTAGCTCCACTGACCATCCAGTATATTAAATGTCATCATCATGTACTTAGGGAATTTCAGATAACGTAGAAACTCCATTAACCATTAATATGCCTTTTGCTAGTGTTGATCTAGCCTTTTGCTAGCGTTGATCTAGCCTTTGCTAACTTATCTGCTTCAATGTTCAGATCTCACTTTATGTGGAATAAGGAATATTTTTCAAGTTTCTTAAGAGCCTCTAGAGATCGGAACATGACTTGAGAGAAGAAATTTCCCTCGACGATTGGTCCTTTAACCAACGCTCGAATAATCATCATGGAATCTTCACAGACAACAAGGTTTTGAATTCCCTTAGATTGAGCTAGACGAATGCTTGCATAGAGTGTTAGGGCCTCCACTTCATTGTTGCACATTGATCCTAAACTCCAAGAGAAACTAATGACACATTGACCTCCGATATTACATATTATCCACCCCCCTGCTCTCGCTGTTAGCACAAACATCTACAGCGATAAAAATAACTCAAAGGTGTTGTGAAATCTAGATCTGGAAAGTGGCACTACCGAAATTGAGCTCACGGCAGGCCAACCAAGTCCTTTGTTTGCACAGGAAACATCCAACGTAGCATTTAGTGTATTCCTTTTCGAGCTTGAAATACAAGCAAGCATACAAGTTCAATTTTTCAACAGTGGAGATCCCATGTATAGTTCATATTAATGGCTCTCGTGCATTCATAGCTTCAAAGTCATGCAAGGATTAATGACTAGATGAAAGCCCCAAAGTCTCGGTGACAAGAGGATACCATGTCAATCGGAATAAAGTCACTTCGAGAGATATTCATGCCCACGTTAAAAATCTACTAAAGCTCGAAGTGTCGAAGTAATGAGAGGTTTCCATGTCAACCGGGAGAAAGTCACTTCAGGAGATGTTCATGCCCGCGTTCAAAATCTCCCGAAGCCTGAAGTCCCGAAGTAACAAGATGTTTCCACATCAACCGAGAGAAATTTACTTCGAGAGATTTCCATCCAAACTCCCGAAGCCCGAAGTGATGAAGTGTCGAAGAAATATGATACTCAGCCATTAGTAGTTGTGAAAACACAATGACGTCAGGCAACCACGTTAGATTCGGGAGATCGTCCTCTGGGAGATATTCTTGCTCAACATTCAAAGCTCTCAAGTGCCAAAATTGCCTCCATCTCTAAACATGGTTAAAAGGATTTTTGAGTTGGTAGACAGATAAATTTTAGCAGGGACGCTAAAATAACAGGGTTTCCCAGATCGTATATTGCAACAGATCGAGGACCACTCTTCATTGTGGGGATGGAACGTGCTCGAACGTTAAAATTCTGGAGCGGTCTCGGAATTGAAACCATGATATAGAGAAAGAGGTATGTTGTAGTTGGTGGTGGATTGCGGGGGTCGAAGCAGTATGGATCCAAACCTCCCTTGGAAGCTTTCGCAATCACGTGATGATATACAGTATATTGTTTGAATGCATTGCTGATTTTAAGGATTAAAATTTTCCTTTGATTGATAGATTCTTGATGCAGTAGATGATTTGTTGTAAGCTTTCCTATTTATCATTATTTATTGTTCAGACACATATAAATTCTCTTCACAAAGAGGATCTCTTCTTAGCGAACATTCGTATTTATGTTAATTCTCTTTTTGTTCTCTTCGTCATTATACAAATATTTTGTCTGATAGGGACCTTAAATGCCTTCAATGAGAAGATTGTTTATGACTCCATATCCCAATGGTCCATCACTAATCTGCAGTGACATCTGTTTTATTTTCCTTTCTTTAAAGTCTTGTTGATCCTTGATCTCAAACTAAAATTAAATCAATGTGTATGTTACCATGCTTACTCCCATTTGAAGTATGGGGGTGACTCTTGGAGTGATAACATTAATGGCGTCGTTGTCGAGGAGGGAAGTGAAGATATCTTCCCTAGGAGAATGACATAGATATAGTTCTTGATGGTAAACAAGAGAGGGACACAAAAAGTTGACTGTAATCATCTACCTGGAGACTCCACAATCAAAGACTCCACTAGGGAGGATCCTATTGACAAAAAGATGACCATACGAAAGAGGATGACCAAGTATCAGCTTATGAGATTTCTCCATGAACTCTTGTTTTTCTTTATCAACTCATTTCTCTCTTTCCCTTTACATATCAAGAGGATTATCCTATTCTTTGTTTATTCGGATGATCATCATCCTTCCTTTATATAAACATCCTTGGAAAAAGAAGACATGTCTTTTGCTTGTGTTTTAGATGTTGATCTTGTATCTTCACCTTAGCCTATGCATAAGGATGTGATTTGTATTGAAATCCCTCTTGAATTTGATCACCCTTCTAACCTTGAGGAGGTTGAAACTGATTCAAAGCCTTCTCTTATATCATCACCTTCTGTTGATACTGTTGAACCTTGTCGTCAACTTGTTAAATCTCATATCCAACCCACTAGTTTTCAAACTAGAATCAAAGACAAGATGTGTAAACCTTTAAGGCTGCAATATCACCTTCATCCTTATCCTCTTGATTTCCTTGAGTATCTTCCTCGGTTCTATGGAGAATATGTTAAGCCCCAATATTGGCTCATTATCCCTTAATTGGGGCATATTACATTAGTAATGTTATTTTATTTATGTCGACTTTAGGCCATTAGTTGTAATTATACCTCCTAGTCTCCTATATATACCAAGGAGACATTTTCATTTTGAATCATCTTGTACTTGAACATTTAAGTGGGGTAAAAGGAGGTTTCCCCCTTGAAGAGGCTTATTATCTAAAATTCTCTCTTTTCCAAGGCGTTGAGTACTTTTTCTGAATATTTTCTATGCTATATTGATATTTGGTTCTTAACATATGGTATCAGAGCTCAAAGTCTTGGGGTTTCGCTACTACATCTGAGACACCGTGGAATTTTCACTACAAATTTTTGTCTACAACGTTTCAGAAGGAACGACTTGGAGGATATTTAGTAGACAGATCAAGGTACGTTGGGTTAAAAATTCAGCTCCTGAGGCATTATACTATTGGAGATATAGCCTGTACAAGATAGGGTTATGGAATCATCCTGAAATGAGTCATTACGGAATTTTCGCTATAAAAAAATTTATGTAATGTTTCAGACCCTAAAATCTGGAGGCCATTTACAGAAATTAGTAAGGTATCTTTGGTAAAACGTTTAGCTTATGGGTCATATTAAATTTGTAGATACACCTTGTGTAAGATAGGGTATCTGACTAGTCCTATTGACTAGTCTCAAGAAGGTGTTCTAGGTAAAACAATCATAACTTCTTGCTAGAGTATCCAAATTGAGTGGGTCTGGTTTCATTGGATCATGGACAGTTTTTAGTACTGTGGGTACGAGTTTCAGAATTTAATATCAATTATTTTGTGTGGGGCATTCCATACAAGTGAGATCTCCTGGAAAGGCCAAAAATCGGCAAGTTGTGAGGAAGTTACCATAAATTCCACTTGGCACATCCAATTTTGATCAGACCTGTGGCATTGCAAAGAAGAAATATCAGAGAACTACCTGAAATAACATTTCATACCCAGAAGGGCCGAAACTTGGGAGATACAACAGAAGAAATATTGTCTAGCAGAACCACCTCAAAATCAAGGTTCAAAAGTGATACTTGGCCAACATGCCACCCAAAAAGGGAACTTCTACACCAAATAAGCCTCTA
>ML797609.1:54959-76219 GCA_009831015.1 Picea engelmannii | reverse complement strand
CAAGGGAATCATATCAATCAATTACTTGACATCAACCAATGACATCAATCAAACCAAACCATTTACATCAATGACATATGATCCAACAATCTCCCAAGTAATCAAACCATTGGCATCAATGACAACATGATCCAACAACATTTTCATTTTGAATCATCTTGTACTTGAACATTTAAGTGGGGTAAAAGGAGGTTGCCCCCTCGAAGAGGCTTATTATCTGAAATTCTCTCTTTTTCAAGGCGTTGAGTACTTTTTCTGAAGATTTTCTATGCTATATTGATATTTGATTCTTAACAGAATATCATTTTACAGCTGAGAGGCATTTGGAGGCCTTTGAGAACTTTGTTGATCAGTTTGAGATAGTTCATGATGATGTTACAATGAGGTTGTTCTCCAAATATTTGTTCATAGATGTTGTTGTGTGGTTTAAGGGTTTGAGAGATGATTCCATTGGTTCTTGAATCAAGTTGTGCAATGTCTTTTTAAAGTGTTGGGGTGAGAACAAGTCTCTTGATCAATACTTGGCTAATTTTTATTCTTTGAGGAGAGGGGGAGAGGAAGCCTTGGTTGTCTTCAACATGATGTTTTACAATGTTTATCATAACATGCCAGTAGAAATCCGACCTTCCGAGACTATTTCCATGGTATACTATGTTATGGATTAGTGTTGGCCCTTTACCAAGTTTTGAGGAATACTTGGTCATATTTGACTGTTTTTGGGACTTCGACAGCTTGTCGAAGGAGGCACGCGAGACGAAGCATAGATCACGGGATCTAGGCCCACTTTGGGTCCTTTTTGGGTTTTTGGGAATATGTAATGGGAAATGGATGTTGGCCCATGGGTTTACCCACGCTTAGGCTCACTTTTGTAATGTATAAATAGATATCTAGGCGATATAAGTAGAAGAGAATATTAGCCAAGGGATTAGTGCTAGAATTCATCTATGTGATTGACTTGCAGAGCTGAGTGCAAGTGTTGTAAGTGTTGAGTGCACAGATTGTAAGGAGGTTATGTGTTATATCTTCTCGAGGAAGGAAGATCTGGTGAGGTGCACGCAAATATCTTGTCCTATGCGGAGTAGGATTTAGATAGCTATGTGTTGTAACCAGATTGACTGAAGCTAATAAAGAAGAATAGTTGGTGGGCATAGCCCCAGGGTGGGGGTGAACCACATCTTATCTGTCATGTTGTTTCTATGTACTAAAATAACCTAGACCTAAGTGAATGTTGTGGTGCTCTTCTATGTCGGCGAATTAGATCTAAGTGGAATATTGATGAATGGCCTATGCTAAGTGATTTGTAAGCAATATAATCACATATATGTGTCCCAACTAAGGTTGCAGACACCTAAGTCTTGCAACCACCCCTGCCTCTACCTTAGGTGAGACTTCATCTACTTCACAGGTATTGTCGAAAGAGCTGGTAGTTAGGGTTTTGTTGGTGCGTTGTTGTAGCGTTGAACCTCGGGTTTTCACCTATGCCAACACTTAGAATTCATAGCTTGTCCTCCTCTTGAGAGAAAGGAAATCTTCATCCTTAAAATTCTTATTTGAAGATGTTGAAAAAGTCGAGGAGAACATCTATGCTAGAAAGAAGATTGGAGATCGAGTATATTTTGAAAATATGCATGCACACGATGAACAACAAGAGGACTATCAGTATATTTCAGATGAACAACAAAAAGACAGTGAGTATGAATCAGATCTGGAACAAAAACAAGGTTGTAAGTATGTTTTACATTTAGAACCAGATTCTTCAGTATGCTCAGATTTTCTTATAGACAGGGATGCATGGCATGTTTATGATCAGTGTCCGAAATATTTTGAGCATGAGGTAACATACGATTGTATAGATAATCATATGTTCCTAGTTGAGCATTATCAGTATGATTTAAATTATGTTGTACAATTATCTCGTGATGATTATTTTAAAGAAGAAGTTGTCTCTCCTAATGACCAAGATCTGCTTATGAAAGAGCAAGAATGTTATCAGTTTTCAAGCAAAGAAGCATTCATGGATGAACAGGTTTTTCCTAAGGATCGACATGTTTTTTATCTTGGTTTCAAAGATTCATTTCCAGCATTGTTGGAGTCAATTTTTTTAGATTTTCTGAAAATTTCAGATTTCATTTCACCAACATTCACGAGTGAGTATGATTTTTTGAAGGATTATCTATCACTGTTAGTATATTTTTGTTTTTATCTATTGATCAATGATAGAGACAAGATCATCTCAGTCTTCACATTACTTGAATGGCTACTGTAGAAATCTGCTTTTACTTGAAAAAATTGTGTATTTGGTTAGAGGTAGGGTAGTGTAGGAAATAAGCTCGCTTCCCGAGAATTTTCTTTCCTTCAAGTTTGTAGTAGGTAATAATCTTGCTTCCCGAGCCTTGCTTTCCTTAGTTTATAGTGGGTCTTTCAGTTTTCTTGAATAAGTGGAAATTGTTAGCAGTGTTTAGAGGTTGGTTACACAGATGACTCCATATCCCAACGGATAAGGTGATTGGAACTGCTAAGGTTCTTGGAAGCCTCACAGGGAGGCCCCCATCCCAGTTGGAGCCTAATGTTAGCACAAACATCTACAGTGAAAAAAATAACTAAAAGGCGTTGTGAACTCTAGATCTGGAAAGTGGCGCTACCGAAATTGAGCTCATAGCAGGCCGACCAAGTCCTTTGTTTGCATAGGAAACGTCCAATGCATCATTCATAGCAGTCATTTTCGGGCTTGAAATACAAGCAAGCAAACAGGTTCAATTTTTCAATGGTGGAGATCCCATGTACAGTTCAAAGTAACGACTCTCGTGCATTCGGAGCTTCAAAGTCATGCAAGGATTAATGACCAGACGGAAGCCCCAAAGTGCCAAAGTCCCGAATTCCAAGAGATAAGAGGCTGCCACGTCAACCAAAATAAAGTCACTTCGGGAGATATTCATGCCTGCATTCAAAATCTCCCAAAGCCCAAAGTGTCAAAGTAACCAGAGGCTTCCACGTCAACCGGGAGAAAGTTTCTTTGAGAGATTTCCATCCAAACTCCCGAAGCCCAAAGTGGAAAAGTGTCGAAGACACATGGCACTCATCCATCGATCGTTGTGATAACACAATGACGTTAGGCCACCATGTCAGATTCAGGAGATCGTCTTCTAGGATATATTCTTGCTTAACATTCAACCCTCCCAAGTGCCAAAATTGGATCCATCTCTAAACATGGTTAAAAGGATTATGGAGCTGGCAGGCAGATAAATTTTAGCAAGGGTGCTAAAATAGCAGGGTTTCCCAGATCACAGATTGCAATAGATCGACAACCACACTTCATTGTGGGGATGGAACATGCTTGAACGTTAAAATTCTGGAGCGGTCCCGCAATCAAAACCATGGTATAGTGAAAGAGGTACATGGAAGTTGGTGGTGGATTGCGGGGGTTGAAGCGGTATGGATCCAAAACCCCTTGGTAGATTTCACAATCATGTGTTGATATAGGGTCCATCCAAGAGCGACACGTGGCAGTAAAATCAGGGCTTTCCCAAATCACAAATTGTGACAAGATCGATGACCACACTTCATTACGGGGACATAAAGTGCTCGAACACTAAAATCCTAGATTGGTACTACAATCGAAACCATGGTATAGCTAAAGAGGTACATGGAATTTGGTGGTGGATTGCGGGGGTCGGAGCGGTGTGGATCCAAACTGCCCTTGCCAACTTCCATAATCACGTGCTTATATAGGATCCAATCCGAGAGCAGCGTGTGGCAACAAAGCTAGGCGTTAAGCCTCGTCCTGGTCCCAAGGAGAAATCAGTTAATGAAAGAAGGATCGTTGGTTGAACAATCGAATACCCCCTTAAATGGAAGCATGGAGGGTCAGGCCGAGGAGATAGAAAACTGTTAGCTCGAAGTACCATAGAGGGAAGTTTTTCCTACAAGCCCATACTGACCAGAGTTTCCTTCCGACAGAAGGAACAGGACAGACGAGAGAAGACACACTACACTAGAGAAGAGACGCCCAAGCAACAAGACATGTCATTCATTTTTTGTTGCCAACAGGCTCCTTGATTTTACCAATTTGTTAGATCTGTTGGTACAGATTTTAGACTTGTAGCTTTTTGTGGAGAATCCTAGGATAGGAAGGCCAACTCACACTCCTAGTTGTTGTCTTCTATTTTGATTATAAATACATATGATGAATGATATAATGAGAGGGGGGTCCAAGACCAAAGGAGGTTTTGAGAATGTTTATGACTGTATATTTCAGTTTGTAAGCCGGAGGGGCATGTAGCTGTAAATTGTATTTTATTGAAGATTCATATGAGTTGTTTCATCAGATTTGTCTTCTATGTTCTCTATTCTATTCTTCATCTTCTTTGAATGTATTGTTGATTTTAAGGATTAAAATTTTTGTTTGTTTGATAGATTCTTGATGTAGTAGAGGATGTGTTGTAAGCTTGCCTATTTATCATTGTTTATTGTTCAGACACATCTAAATTCTCTTCGCAGAGAGGATCACTACATAGCAAACATTTGTATTTATGTTAATTCTCTTATTATATCTTCATCATTATACAAATCTTTTGTCTGATAGGGATATTAAATGCATTCAATGAGAAGATTATTTATGACTCCATAGCCCAATGGTCCATCACTAATCTACAATGATATATGTTGTCTTTTCCTTTCTTTAAAGTCTTGTTGATCCCCGATCTCAAACTAAAATTAAATCAATTTGTATGTTACCAAGCTTACTCCCATTTGCAGTCTGAGGGTGACTCTTGGAGTGATAACACCTGCCACCCCTGATAATTTTTTTAAAACATTATTATAAATTATAATTTTTTCTGATAATGAAATGAGAATTCTTAAGACATTCCCACATTAAAAGTTTTTTCAATTTGGATGTTTTATTTGGGTGCAAGTATTGAATTGTTGTGATAGCCTCTACATCATAAATGATTTCATGTCATGTCTCTAGGACCCTCTTTAGCTTGTGGTTATTATCCGCAATAATTAGTATACATTCTTGTTATTAAAATGGGATGTCTCTATGTTGCAAGGTAGTTTCATATTAATACTCTCATTCTTACATGTTTGTGTTATCAATGTTATTTTTTAAATATTATTATTATTATTTTTCATAATTTTTTTTTTATAATGTAATAAATGTTCTTATGACATTTTCACACTAAAAGATTTGTCAATTTGGTGTTGAATTTGGAGTATAAGCATTAAATTATTGTGATAGCCTCTACATTGTAAATGATTTCGTGTCATGTCTTGAAGACCCTCTTTAACTTGTGGTTGTCATCCATAATAATTACTTGATACATTCTTACTACTGAAATGGTATGTCCCTATGTTTCAAGATAGTCCCGTATTAATACTCTCATTCTTATCCCATCCATCTAGGTCGGACGATGGATGTCCCGTTCCAGAAGACCATGTCTTCCATTATAGGGGCCCCGTCCAAGTTTAAAACTCGACTTACTTGTTTGGCATGGCCTATGGGCACCTGTGCTAGGGCCAGGTTTATATGGGCAATCTCTTCGACTCGACCCTAGGTCTCATTGGTGACAATTGACAGGTCTATAGATTCTCCTGGTTAAAGAAAACACTCTCATTCTTGCATGTGTGTTGTCATGTGTAATTCTTTAATAATATTATTTTTTTTATTTATAATATTTTGTTATAATGGAATAAAAATTCTTAAAACATTCATACACTAAAAGTTTTGTCAATTTGGATGTTGGATTGTAAGAGTGTAAGAGTTGGATTATTGTGATAACCTCTACATCTTAAATGATTTTGTGTCATGTCTTAAGGACCCTCTTTAACATGTGGTTACTATCCATAATAATTGTAATACATTCTTACTACTAAAATGGCATGTTCCTATGTTACAATGTAGTTTCATATTAATACTCTCATTTTTTGTCTTTATATATATATATATATATTGTTTTGTTAAAATGAAATGAAATTCTTAAGATGTTCCCACATTAAAAGTTTTATCAATTTGGATGTTGATTTTAGGGTGCAGGGCACTTCTCCTCATTTCGAGGATGGTACTCGGGGTAAAACAGATTTTATAAAAAGTCTAGGATTTTTTGATAGCTTGTTCATTAAGAGCTCAACATGTCACTTGCAAGAATTAAACCTGGATGGGGAGGAAACACCCTTCAGACTAAACCCAATTGACTCAAAAGTTGAATTGTTATGATAATCTCTACATAAATAATTTCATGTCATGTCTTGAGACCTTTTTAACTTGTGATTGTTATTCATAATAATTACAATATATTCTCCTTATTAAAATGATGATATGCTTATTACAAGATATTTCTTATTAAATTGATATACTTATTAGTCCCGGCCAAGGGACTAATAGCAATGAGTGATAAGTCGATGGGTTGACTAGCTATTAGTGGGTGGGTTGACCATAATTTTTTATTTATTTTCAAAGTTAAACATAGGAAGATTAAAAAATATTTTTTATTTAAATAAAAAAAAATATTTTTATTCAATTTGATTTGATTGGACCTCAACTTTGAAGTGTTATTGGTCGGGTGGATACGTGCATTCAAAGATATTGTCCATGAGTTATAATGGAAATAAATTGTTTGTCATGTCGTATTCACAGAAAATCACCACGTCAATCTCCATTATGTATTTTTTCTTTGTCCGATATTAACAATGTACTTAGTTGTCCATTCCATTGTCCAAGAGCTATAATGGCATTCACCCACATAGTTATTACACCTATTTAGCCATAGATTCCGTAGCTTAGTCAATTTCCCAATCTCCACAGGAATAGGGCCACCGTCAAATGGATTACTGGCCAGATTCAGTTCCATCGAATTTCTCAGATTGCCTAGAGTTCATTTTTTTATCTGTTTTTCTGTTTCGAGTTTTGGGTTGCAGTTGGTGTTTATGATTGATCTTTATTTTCATTTTTATTTTTATTTTTCGTGTTTCTGGCCGACCGATTCTATTTATTGCAGAATGTAGAATAGAAGATGAAAAGTGGAGAACCCATATTGGAAATTCAATCAAACTTATTCACTGGAATGGAGAAATAGAAGCAGGTATGGTTTTTTTTCTTCTAATAAATTATTAAAAATGAGATGCCTCGTAGTAGATAATTGTTTTTAGGTATACATTCAACCCTAAGTTGTGTTTGTGTTTTCATATTTTTTTTCCCACTAAACTTGTTGCACTTGCAGTGTTCTATAACTGAGTTTTAGCAGTGTGATCCTTTACTGGTCACTACTCTGGGTAGGTACAGCTGTCATTACCAGTTTTCCAAAAAATAGAAAATAATTAAGATAGTAAGTGCTGAGATGTTTTTCTCCTTCAATATTTTTTTTTTCTAAAAGGTGTTTAAATGGTTTCCAGTTAAATGGTGTATGACGTGCCGAAAAAGGATATAAGACCATCAATGAGAGGTTGGTGGTTGTGGTGGTTCGTACGTACTGACAACTACTTTGTTGTTCGAGCTAGGTACACATTCTATACTCGTGTAATCTTATAAAACCTAAAAACTTAGGAAACCTAGATATTGAGAAGATTAGCTTCAACCACCTTGGCTTCCAATATCTAAAATGTTACTAGGAAGGAGAGTACTTTTAGTTTACATTTATTTTTATTTCAGAGTTAAAATAAAATAAATATAAGATTTCAAATCTGAATCTCACTTGTTAAAAATTAATTCTTGATTAATTTATTTTTATCTTATTGTAGTAAACTTGTTCTAAGTTATAATTAGGGTAGAGAATGGTTATGAGAAAGTATCATATGATTATGTTGGCCAATGATGTAATCTAACTTTGAGTGTAATAATCAAGAGGCTAGCACACACTCTGGCTTTCACTGGTTTCTTCTCGCTTTGGGTTGGTACTTTTCCAGCCTCAAGGGGTGTTCATGGGGGATCTAAGGTCAAACTAACAAACTTTTAAGATTAGAGAAGACCTCAAAATACAATTATTAGCTTTCTTCCTAATGAAACTCTAAAAACAAATTAGCAAACTAGAATTACAGAATGACACTGACATATATCATGCAGAATAGAATCCCATGTCAATCTGCTGAATGGAGGTCTAATCCGCAAGAGTAAGTTGCAGATATGAACCTAATAATGGGTACAATCAACAAAAAAAAGGATCAGTTTGATGTTGAAGCACTTTCCTTTCACCTCAGTTGGAGTGGTGCCTCAAATATTTGGGTGATGGAGGAAGGAAAAGAGGAAATGTGTAATGTAGATTTGTTAAGCCCTACTCTACGAATGAAGAAATATCACATCAAACAGATAATAACATCAAGCAGCCCACACTCCACATAAAAGTTTTCTTTGATTGCCCAAAGAAAATATCTTTGTATTACCAATCCCATTATTACATCCAAAGTTGGCAAATTTTTAAATCATCTCTAAAAGACCAGGAAGAACAATCTCTTATACTGTTACTAACTCTCCAATGCAACAAGCAAGAAAAAAGAATGAGAGAATTGGAAGACTAAAAAATACCGATCAACCTCTAAAAGGGATAAGCTCACCATCTATTATAGAACAAGAATGGGAGACTATATCAATTCTTCTCATTAAGCGAAATAGGTGGAATGAAGAGTGAACAAAGTGACTCCCAAAGTGGTGTGCCTCTCATCATGGCATTGAATGTTGAACAACGGCTAGAGATGGAACACCCTCCTTGTGTTAATGAGTGTCTTTGGATGAGTGCCCTCTATTGAATGATCACAACTCCTAAATGTGATGCATTCTCAATGCTTCCCATCAACTCACCATCAATGTTGCCATAAATAGGATGAGTGACCTCTCTAACTGATGTGTTTTAATCTGTCCAGAAATAGGATTGTAACTGTTGTCAGACATGTAGTTCTGGAAATGGCAAAAGTAACTCCATGTGCAGTGCACCCAAATAGTTGCTGAAAATGGGGTGTAGGAGGCCTATTAAATGTGCCTTCATGTTCAAAACAATTTTCTCTATTTTTTTCCATGAATAGAGAATGTAACCCCCACTAAAGCATCACCTTTCTTCTCATTTAATACACCTTGTACTGTCAGAGGTGCTGCCAGGAATTGAATACTCCAACAACCCATTAACTTGCCATCAAATGCTTCTAGTGAAGTGTGCGTTAATAACTGATATGAATCGCTCATACTTTGTTGAAAATACCTCTTGAAATCAGCACCCGTGTCTGTTGTTTATGTACCTGATGACAACACCCTTCTTTGTTGGAAACACCTCCTGAAATTGTTGCCTAGGTTGCTCCCCGGATAAACAGAGTTGAAGGTGATGTTTTTATCTCAAAATTTGTACTAAACTATTGTCTCAATGTCCCCAACAATGTGTCATTATTGTTGGAAATGACATTAGTAGCTTCCACTATAACTCTGCCTCAGGAAGTGTGTTGATGGTTTCCATTGTGCCGGAAACAATATTTCCAGTGTTGAGATATGTTATATTTCTTTTAAAAATGACCTTCAGATCTACTGGAATAGATCTCAAGATTTTTTGAAAATTATTTTCTATTGCAGTTGAAATGACCTTGGAATTTGTGCCAAACCTTTCTGTCTTCATTCTTCACTTAAATTATCATTTCAGAACTTATGCACGTGGCCTATTTTGTAAACATAACTCTTTGGTCATGTTGACAATTGGATGATAGCCTATTTCATTCCATAAATCACTGGTCTACTTCCTATTATATGGTTTAGGAATTTCTATGTTTGTAATTGATAGATGGTTGATTCTTGAATGGTTAATCATTAATCTACCATGGATGACATTTCTAACTTCATAATAATGTAGCAAGATCTCTTCTTCTTCATACAATAGATACAGGGAGCACCGCCCTTGTGCCTTCCTCCGAGGCATTCCCCCAGGGAGTCTTTTGTTTTTATCTTTTAAACCCTTAGAGGTTCTTGCATATATATGGCTCTTCCAGTGGCACTTATTTCTTTCCTAGTATAAAGAGTTTACATCTTAGATTAGATCTGTCTCTGGTTTCTATAGGAGTGGTCATTGCACTCCCATGGTGTATTGATACTTTTGTACTTAGCAGTCCCATTGACCTATTTGTTAGACATTAATAGAATTAAATTAACTTATTTTATCTTATCTACAAGTAGCACAAATATGTTTATTTTCATATATTTTGTAACTAATTTGGCATTATGCATTTTTTAGAGATAAATGCATTATAATATATACAATATATTTTATATGAAAAATGCTCTCGCTCCACTCTGTTCCTGAGTGTTTTTGGGAAATGGTGCTCTCGACTCTCCCGCTCCTAGTCCTCTCCCATGCTCTTTCAACCTTGATATAAATGGAGGAGAGAGATTTTTTTATCACATATCATCATTGTTCTCTATTCTATTTTTGTAATTGTCTTGGAGGAGTCTTGTAGGGAGCAAGACACTAGGGTTTGTGATGTAAATTCTAGGAGAAGACATGAATAAGAGAGACGTATTGGATGTTCTTGGAGAGTTTGTTCATGTGAGATGCTAGGGTTTTCTCTTGTGAGATGTTAGGTTTTTTTTCATGCAAGTAAAAACTAGAGAAGAACATGATGCTAGAGGAAGTGATGATTTTTATGGCAGAGAAAATGCCTTGGATGATATTGCAACCTTGTTCTTGTGTGATGCATGGAGGCTATGGCAAGATCATGGAGAGCCCAACTTGATGAATATTCAGATCGGTGTGATACCTTGCTTGGGAGAAGACTTGTTTATTGGACCCTTGATGTTCCATGGAGGTATTGGTGTTTATGTCTATGCAAGAGTTGAAGGCCTAGGGCTTGAGGAATCAAACCCTAGGATGGACATGTAGACTTGGAGGCTAGCATTGGAGTTGTCTTGCCATGTAGTTGTGTGATGCAACATGGCTAGCGTTTGTAGACCCTAAGGAAGATGAGTGCTAGTGTATAGAGCTTGTGTGATACAAGCTTGGTGAAAGGCCAAGGAGGACTTTCTAGTGTGCATGCTAGCTTGTTGAGTGTCTTTGGTTGAGTGACCATCTTTGGTTGTGAGTGATTCCTAGCTAGGAGGAGTTAGTGGCTGGGGTTTTTTATGGTTTCTCTAGCTAGGGTTTGGAGAGCTTGACTTGTACCAACTTTGTGATAGAGTTTTATGTGTTATCGCAGGATTTGTAGTTGTGACAAGCCCAACACAAGATCACCAAATCTTGTGTAACTACAGGAAATCATACCATTGTCACCTTAGTAAGAAATCCCCTCATTTTAGTGATGGAGGAGGTCCACCACAAGGGAGGCTTCCCTGGTGACATCAAGGGATCAAAGTAGCAAGTTTGTTAGCCAAGCATACTGCCCCCTCTCTTGATCACCTAATTCAATGTCTAGGTTAAAGGGAAAAGAGGTATGAATCCCGTATGAGTACCTGCCTGGAACAAGAACAATTTATAGAATATATAATATGATTTCCAAGTACAAACATACAATAAATGGCTCTTCAAGAAACAAGACAACAAAATTGCTATGGCTTTTATGAAATTGCAACAACAGATAGTAGTATAACATTAGTGAAAGAATTATAACAGCAGCAAGAAATACACTTCAAAATTGCAACAATCGATGATGAAAACTTAGCATTTACTCAAGAGATTATTACCCAATTGTTAGATGCAATTTTTGGCAAGTTAAACCACCTTTTAATAAAAGTATGCAACAAATAAAAGTTTTTTAAGATGGTTGTAGAAAACTTTTGCAACATCAGCAAGTTTACAATCAAACTAGCTCAAGTTAGTGTTAGGTAAGTTAGTAGATACCTTGAGAGATTGAGAATAAAGAGTTTTTTAATCACTTTCACCACAAGAGAGCTTAATGATTAGTGTGTTTAGGGCTATGGAGTCTTGATAACAACAATGCAATATATATTGGAGATGAATCTAGCAAAGGCTAAGAGGTAGGGCTTTAACTCTAAGGTGCTAGCACATTAGGGCCTTAGGGTTCAAACCTTGAGGATAAGGGTTTTGCTAGAGTGTAAGCACTTTTGGTCTCTAGCAACCTTTTCTCCCTTCTTAGGTGCTTCAACTAGGTCACAGTTAAGAGTCTAGAATCAAACTCCTAAAGTGATAGCACTTTAGGGCTTTAGGAGTCTAACCCTAGGTAGGATTTCATTCACAAATTTATGGATGAAATTAACCTTGTGAGAGGAGGAAGCACTTATGCTTCTCTCTTAGGGTTTTATCAAGCAAAATCTTCAATATGAACAAGTAAAATTTACCATAAACATTTGATAGCATAAAATGAAATTGCACAAATTTACTTACTTCACCAAGATATGACAAAAACAAACCCTAATTGCAAGAATATCATCAAAAAATCAGCAAAGAAGCATCCACACTTGACCTCCAAGAGATAGCTCATGAGTACAAAGAGCTAGTAACCCCAATATAGAGAAAATTTCAGAAGTAGCCTCTCACATGTGTGATAAGTTGTGATGATAAAACTGAATCTTGGCTAGCCATATTTTTATGGAAAATGCTAGCCATCCAAGAGAATCAAATGGAAAGTCATGTTTCTTCAAGACGGGTCGACCCCTTAAATTGTTTTTACGTAAATTCAAAATATAAATTTTACATCAAATGAAACCCTAGAAGGGTGACATCATGCCCTAAGAGGGTGACATCATGCCCTAAGAGGGTGATGTCAAGCTCCAAGATGGATTTCGTTGGGCCTCCAAAGGCTAAGTGTCACTCTCTCATATGCCAATGTCCATGCTATGTGCCTCCTCCCATCAAATCACCACGTGAACCATTAAAACCTAACCCCTAGGTGACGTCAAGGGCCAGAAGGGTGGCATCTAGGTCTCCAAAGACAAATGTTCAAGTGGGAAAAGGTAAAATCTCATCCTTTGGTGATGCTAAAGTGCCTCTAAAGGCAACGTCCTTCATCTTCCATGCACAACGCTCATCATCAATGGTGCCCCAGACATGGGGTCTAGCATCCATCCTGTGGGCATCTTGCAAAGACAAACAAGTACACCCACCAAGGGTCCACAAGTTATATGAATCATGGAAAGTAAATCGCATCTAATAAGAGAACCACCCAAACATGTGCATCAAATGCCCCTTTTCAAATTAAAAAAATGCTCAAAGACGTTATAAACTTTGCCAAATTTAGGTATGGGAGGGGTGTCAAGGTGCCCTATTGGGTAAGCCAATCCCCAAGTCGAAGGATGTTTCCTAAGAATACCCCATTTAAGTCATGAAATGAATATGAGGTGGATTGGTTCAAGTCTTCTAGGCATGGGGCTCTGTTGGCACAGGGGCAGACCCAGGGTTCAACACTCAAGAGCACACCAACAAAACCCTAACTACCAGCCCTTTTGGCAACATCTGCAAAGCAGATGAAGTCTCACCCGAGGTAGAGGCAGGGGTGGTTGTAGGACTCAAATGTCTGCAACCTTAGTTGGGACACCGATCTGTGATTATATCTTTTACAAGGAGCTTAGCATAGATCATTCATCAATATTTAACCCTTATGGTACTTCGCAGATAGCATAGAGCATCGCAGTGAATACTTAGACTAAAGATGATTAAGTACTTAGCCACAAAAATATATATTAGATTTAGCAGGTCAAACACTAAGCATCTTATATATCAGATTTAACATTCATTCATATATCATAAGCATAGAGCATAACTAGATCTATTTAATCACAACAAGCACTTAGCCAAGAAGGAGATAAACACATTAGGTTGAAGCACAGAGCACAATACACAAAGTTACCGTGGTTCACCCCCACCCTGGGGCTACGTCCACAAAGTATTCTTCTTTATATTATCTTGGTCAAGCGGTTACAGCACAGAGCTTCAGTGAACCTTACTTCACACAGGAAAAAAGATCTGCGCAGCTTGCTAGATCCTTCTTCCTTGCACTTCATCACAAAACTACAACAACTTGCACTTAGCTTTTCAATCTCCTTAATTTAATGCATAGAGCACTTGCAATATACATCCAATCACACAGATCCAACTACTAGCACTAAGCCTTTAGCTATACATCACATAGATGTACTACTACTCCCTACTTACATTACCTAAGTATCTATTTATAGATTACAAAATGGGCCTAAGCGTGGGTAAACCCATGGGCCGACATCCCTTTCCCTTTACATCAACCCAAAACCCTAAAAGGGACCCAAAAATAGGTTTTGCTTCCCTAATTTCTACTTCGCATTGCGCTCCATCTTTGGCAATCTATCGCAGTCCCAAAAATGATCAAATATGACCAAGTATTCCTCAAAACTTGGTCAAGGGCCAACAGGTTCTTGACATACAAGGGTTCGTATTGTCTCATTTATGGTTTCCTTTGTGGAGGGTGTGTTGCCCTTTGTTCGCAATGCAATATTTTTCCAAGCTCTTTTATTGTCACTAATTCATTATGGTCCAAAACATTGAGTACTATGTGCAATGGAAAGTAAGGAGTACCGCAATGGCACTTGAAGCTAGAAACGCATAGAGTGCCATATGCAATGGAAAGTAAGAGACACCACAAAATGTATTTCCTCAACAAGCAGGACATTTATTAATTATGTGTTTAGAAGGTCCTTGATTCTTATGGAGAAGAATTTCATTGCTCTCGAGATCTTAGGGCGAGGATCTAGAAGGATAATGATTGGCTTTTAATTTTTGTCAGCTACAACACCTCTATGCCTTTAATCACTTCTTCCCATGAAATGAGGTACAATCTCTTCTTGGGTCAATGAGCTTGAAAACCCAAAAGATGAGGGAACGGAGAAGTGGTAAGTATGAACAATAATGGTGCGATGACCCTTCAGGAAACTACCTAGTAGAAACCTCTTTCCCGAGGGTGACTAGCTTACTAGGATACAATGACAACCACCAAGGTGAAATTAGGAAAAAGGTATAATTTCCAAGCAAACGTTCCATAATCAAGAAATGATTCTTTGCAACATGATCAAATGCTTCAAATATTAAAGTGACTTACCATGACACTAGACTTGTTACCTCATGAAGCAAGACCCGCCATCTTCTGGGATCCAAACCTAATGTAGTGAATGCTTCTCTGTTGCTGGCGATGAGTGGCGATCAACATGAAGAGGAGGGACTCCCTATGGGTTATGTTGGTCAATATAAGTCTCGAAACTCCATGTCTGCTACCTGTGGGCCTCGAGACATGATCTCCTTAGTTACCCATAGATTGGGGGGTAATAGTATGTACTTGTACCTCAATATATATATATATATATATATATATATATATATATATATGAATTTTTCCATCTATCCAAATTTTGTGTGCTTGCAGATTTGATTTTCAGCTTATGTTATCTTCACGATTGAGTAAATTCTAGCCCTAGCTATGCATTTTGATTTGACATAACATAGAGTTGAATTGGTTAAGAGACTTAACACATATATGAAAGATAAGAAGGCAGATTTTATACCTATATAATTTGTTGTTATAAGGCATTTCAGATCTGTTATATGCTTGGAAAATGTGCCATAAAGGATGTAGCTTTGTGGCATTGAAGTAAACTTAAATGATATTTATTTTCTTGGGCTGCCTTGTGAAATTGGGTTGAAGAGATGTGAGATATTGCAGCTGTAAAATCATATTTCAAATTCAACCTTAAGGGATGTAGCTTTGTGGTATTGAAATAAACTTGAATGATATTTATTTTCGTGGGCTACCTTGTGAAATTGGGTTGAAGAGATGTGAAATATTGCTACTATAAAATTATATTTCAGATTCATCCCTAAGGCTGAAAGTTCAAAAGAAATAGATCCGGGAAACCTCAAGGTTGAGGTGAAATTTTTGAATTTGCATTAATTGTCTGATTCTCAAAATTTCTCCAAATGTCATCCTACCTTCATCAAGATTTTATACATAAAAGGAACCTTTTCCAAATGTTGAGTGGATCTGGTAAGACCCCAACCAAAGCGAATCAAACTTGCGGTGGTCTCCCAATTTCTTATTCCTTTTGTCCCACATTAAGACCACATCACCATTCTCAAAGCCCCTTTGCCTAGATTTTCTATCAAAGATCCATTTCACCCCTTTCAATAATATGTGAACTTTTCATATGCCTTCTTCTTACATCATCCACTTCTATTAATTGATTGATTCTTGCCTCCAATGCTTCTTCTTCTCTAGTAAACCCCCATGGCAACTTGAAAACATGCAATTGAATGTTCATAGGAAGAGCTATCTCCATATTATAAACTAATTCAAATGGTATCTAACCTGTTGCCTTTTTGGAAGTGATCCTATCCTCGCAAAGATCATACTTAATCTTGCCATCCCAGTTCGTCTTTTCTTATCCATGAGTCTTTTTGATGACTCTAACCAAGTTTTTTTTACTTGATTCTGATAGACCATTCCCTTGTAGATAGTAATTAGAATCTTGTGACAAGACAATAGCATGATGAAGAAAAAATTGGGGCGTCTGACTAGATCTAATGATAGATGCATTATCTATGGTCAACTTCAAAGGTACTCCAAACCTAGTTATGATATTTTCCTCTAATAGCTTGATGACAACATAAACATCAACTGCTTTGTAGGGATGGATTAGGCCCATTGAGTGAAGCAATTAATGCTAGTTAAGATCCATTTAAATCCATTACTCAACTTTTCATGGACCTCTCTAATGAAATTGAGTCAACTTCTAAAAAGGTGAGTCTACAACAATTGATTCAAGCAGTAAAGTTGACATTTTCTCCCTTCCTAGAAAATATAGACAAGATTCACAATTGCTAACATACTCGTGAGTATCAGTAAATAAAGAGGGGCAATAACACCCTTCTGTAAAACTTTTAATACTCAACAAATTGATAATTCATCCAATAGATTATACCCAAAAATTTAATTTCAAATACATAAAATTAAATCTGATCTATGCTAAAAATTATACCAGCTGAGTGCACATGCAAGCACAGCGGAAATAAAAAGGCAAACACACTCAATGACACATTAGATACCCTGGAAACCCCAATGTGGGGAAAACCAACAAAGGAAGGATTTTATTAGAGGCTTCAGAGGTGAAATTTTACAGCAGAAATAAACACAAATTCTTATAGCCCATAAATGCTCCACTTTCTGAGTGTATGGCCCAACAAACTTAGTTTCTCAAGGTTGTTGTTGTACGACCTTGATTTCTTCCTCTAATGGTTGTCTTTATGGCCTCAGAATAGACCCTCTTGGTTGTTGTAGCTATGCCCCTATTTCTTCCTTCTATGCCAAAACTGTATGGACTAGGACAATCCCCCTTATGTTGCTATAATAAGACTCAACTCCCAACAACTCTCTTATGCCATGTACAGTCTTGTAGGTGTCCTTTGTTTGCTGCCAGGTATGCCGAGAAATAGCCCTGGGCTTTCTGTTCAACATAGCTAAGACTTCACCTCTTCCTCAGCAGATTTCAACCTCTTCCACAGCCTCTAGCACCTCCTTCTCTCCTCCTCCTCTCTCTCTCAAGCATGAAGAATGAGAATGCCCAGCACCCTCAACCCCTCTATACCCCAGCCCCCTCAATTGTTGCATTGGGATTAGTGCCCAACAAGAGCTTCAACGGCTCAGATTGAGCCACCCTTTTTCCTATGGACCCCACTCAACACTAGGCTGAGCGCCCCACTTAGCAGGGTCCCACACAACACTAGGTTGAGTGCCCCCCTTTTGGACAAGGCCCACAATCCACTCACAACAAAATTCTAGGCTGATTTTCCTAAGTAAAACTTATGCTAACTGATAAGGTTGATATGGGTTGAGTTTAATGTCCACTCACATGCCTAGGAAACATAGGCATGAGCAGACACCTTCTGCTGCTATAGAAAATTAATACCTTCTTTAAAGATTTTGTGGGTGGTTGTTCTCGTTGAAAAATGCCCCCCACAAAGTCTATCATGCAACTATTGGAGTATATTTTTAGACTCTTCGAGAGACACACATGTCAAGATGATCCCATTTGTGTTCTTTTAGCCCATGCATGCCTACATAAATCAATAATTAGTTTCCTTCAACTTCAAAGATCTTCACTTACTTTTGTTGAGGTGATTAGGACAAGCAAGATTATGTAAGTAGAATATGATATTATGGTATAAATATTACTCTCGCAATTGCTTATGGGTGGCACACTCAATTTTCAAAATTGGCCTCATCATAATCAAACATATGGATATTGGATTCAACCATCAACTTAGCCAAACACTTACCTCTCACCAACTTGGTGGGTTTTGTTTCCAAGTCAACTTAAGGCTCAACTAACTCCTCAAATCTTGTGCTAAGGGATAAGAACAAAGCATGAGTGACTTGGCATGTATGAACAAAGCCTAGGCTAAGGTGAGGGAGAATTGGATTTTTGTCATGTGTTTTTGTGTCAACATATGTGCCAAAAGGGGAGTGCCTGGTCTCATGTGTACCCCATGGACTTAAGTTATAATCCCTAGTGACCAATTAACATGTAAAACTTAGGGAAAAGGTCTCAATGATGAATTGGAATAATAAATGCTAATAGACCAATACTTAGGCACTCAATCTAAGGTTTAGGATTTTAAATTTTTAATTAAAATATCCCAAACCAGTTAGGTGTGCTCACATTGGAAAAAGTGAAAATATAAGAATTGAGGAGTTATTATCAGGTAATACTTAGGGATTTTAAACTAATTATGCCATTCACATCTTAGGAGATGGAATGAAGTGGAATGTGGGTGTAATTGAGGGTTTTACCTTGGGAAAATGTCAATATGTGATGTGATACATAAATCACCTAGGTAAAATGGTGAGAAGGTGAAAATGTATGTAGGAAATGGATTTTACCTAGGCAAAAGTTATAATGTGCTTGCAATACAAAATTTGTCAAGGTAAAACCATCGAAATGACCTGAATATGAATAGAATTAGGTAGATGCATCACCATGTTGGAGGACAACTATGCAACATAAAGTGAAAATGACTAGGTGACCACCATGATGAAGATCTATGAAGAAAAAGATATACCCCTGAAGCAACCTCCACCAACATTCCAACTTTTTAAAGGCTAGAATCACACCACCAACCTGCATAAGACCATTTACCACTCATGTCAACATGAGGAGTAATAGGTAAACCACCTTGTATTTTATTGTATTGTTGACCATATCCCCCTACTTAGTTGAGGAAATAATGGTTCTTTATGGATTTTTAGGCTAGATCTAGGATTATATTATTTTTCTACTGGGAAGGTTGTTAGATTTGTTTTCTAAATAAGAGAAACAACATTGTGAACTTTGCTAGAAGCTTGTGGAGAAAATTTTGTTTCCTTTTGGTTTATGCTATGGATGGTTAATTAGAGCACTCTCTTGGAGATTTTGTCTATATGGATGCTTATGCAAATGAATGGATGTCAATGAATGGTTTTATGTATTGATTTGATGAGTAAGTGCCTTCTTTTTAAATCTTGTGGTATTTATTTTGGAATATGATTAAGTGTGGTAGTATTTCTCAAGCATTGGTTGTACGCTCTCTTGTCTTTCTCTAATATATCCCCTCTCAAAACCATCTGAAAATTTTGAGTTAGGATTTTCCTTTGACAATCTTAAAGTTTATCTAGGCCACTAAAACTTTGTTTGCCTTTTGGTTTGTGCTATGGATGGTTAATTAGAGTGCTCTCTTGGAGATTTTGTCTATGTGGATGCTTATGCAAATGGATGGATGTCAATGAATGGTTTTATGTGTCGATTTGATGAGTAAGTGCCTTCTCTTTAAATCTTGTGGTGTTTATTTTGGAATATTGTAATGTTCCCAACCAAATTTGATGTAAAAATCAGATCTATGTGGTTGAGGAATATCATCAAACACTTGGCATACAAGCTCCCAACTCCCTTGAAATCACTTCAGTACTTGTTGTCCCAATTAACTCAAGTTTAAGGGATGAATTTTATGTCAAACACATCACATGCAACACCTAAAACCCTTCCCAATGAATGGTTGTTCTAAATTTGTGTTTGTTGTTATGTGTATTTGCAGTTGGCTGGTTGAAGTGTTTTGTCAAACACTTTGGCTGCAATGGTTGTAGAATTAATTTAAGTGTATTTTCTGATGTATTTTGGCCCATATGTCTTCATGTAATATATAATGAAAACACATGCAATGATAACCAAATAAATCAGAAACTAATAGCTAGTAAACACCATAAGATAGTACCTCAAATCCTTTCTTTATTTAATATGCACTTGGTTGTCCAACACACAGTTATTTCCAGATCTGAAATGTATTTTCTACAATTGATATATGGTTGGAAAATACATACAAAATGCATCCAAATAAAGGAAAAGAGTCTCCCAATAGAAATCCTCTAAACGCAGTTCCAAAAATATGTAATTTCCTCAGCAAAGGATTTCCCCAATGACAAGATATGTGCCCTTCTTGGTCTGAATTTGCCCTGGTTGAAGATGAGGCTCAATCCACCAATCAAATGACCAATCCCCTCATAAATAATTCACCCAAGATGTATAGAACTCGATCCCAACAAGTAGAAACTGATACAACCCCAAAATATAAATATTTCCACTACCAGATGTGCCCCTCGAAGCAATATTTCGCATCGGTTACAAAAATAATGAATCTCCTCAAAGATCCTCTTTATATATCCAATATCTAATAGATCAGTACTTGGAATAGACATGCAAGTGAAGATCTGAGTTATATCTCTCTTCTGGATGCTAAATCAAACTTCTCCAAGATCTCTGATGCACCCCTCTTAAAGAGAACTCTTCTCACAATTCATCCTTCTTCACAAATGAATGACTAAAATGGATCTGAAATGAATATAATGGCGAGGGAGGAATATTTCACCTCCTTGGCCAAGCTTGTACCAGGAACAGAGGGATCTTTCACCTCCTTGCTAATATATAGGGCTTATTATATCAAAACCCTCAAAACCCCAAAGTACCATGAGCTCTCTAGCTAAGAAGCCAAAGATCAAAATATCAATCAACATAACGAGAGAATAGAAGCCTCTATCTCTCTTTTATACCTCCTTTCACCTTTTTCCATTCTAGTGACTTTTAATTAATCTTTTAATATTTTTTCATAATTCACTTTATTAATTAAATAACCTTTTTATTTCAAAAAGTGATTAGTTTGCCCTTATAACTTGTCCTGCCACTGAAAGTCACTTTTTATCATTCTATCTTGTAGATATTTTTTGTCTCGATTCCAACGAGCTATTACACTAAGGTGTTTCTCTAAGAAACAAGCTCCAAATAGCACCTTTAGTGTAATTAA
>ML797609.1:27220-54859 GCA_009831015.1 Picea engelmannii | reverse complement strand
TCAACTAGGTCACAGTTAAGAGTCTAGAATCAAACTCCTAAAGTGATAGCACTTTAGGGCTTTAGGAGTCTAACCCTAGGTAGGATTTCATTCACAAATTTATGGATGAAATTAACCTTGTGAGAGGAGGAAGCACTTATGCTTCTCTCTTAGGGTTTTATCAAGCAAAATCTTCAATATGAACAAGTAAAATTTACCATAAACATTTGATAGCATAAAATGAAATTGCACAAATTTACTTACTTCACCAAGATATGACAAAAACAAACCCTAATTGCAAGAATATCATCAAAAAATCAGCAAAGAAGCATCCACACTTGACCTCCAAGAGATAGCTCATGAGTACAAAGAGCTAGTAACCCCAATATAGAGAAAATTTCAGAAGTAGCCTCTCACATGTGTGATAAGTTGTGATGATAAAACTGAATCTTGGCTAGCCATATTTTTATGGAAAATGCTAGCCATCCAAGAGAATCAAATGGAAAGTCATGTTTCTTCAAGACGGGTCGACCCCTTAAATTGTTTTTACGTAAATTCAAAATATAAATTTTACATCAAATGAAACCCTAGAAGGGTGACATCATGCCCTAAGAGGGTGACATCATGCCCTAAGAGGGTGATGTCAAGCTCCAAGATGGATTTCGTTGGGCCTCCAAAGGCTAAGTGTCACTCTCTCATATGCCAATGTCCATGCTATGTGCCTCCTCCCATCAAATCACCACGTGAACCATTAAAACCTAACCCCTAGGTGACGTCAAGGGCCAGAAGGGTGGCATCTAGGTCTCCAAAGACAAATGTTCAAGTGGGAAAAGGTAAAATCTCATCCTTTGGTGATGCTAAAGTGCCTCTAAAGGCAACGTCCTTCATCTTCCATGCACAACGCTCATCATCAATGGTGCCCCAGACATGGGGTCTAGCATCCATCCTGTGGGCATCTTGCAAAGACAAACAAGTACACCCACCAAGGGTCCACAAGTTATATGAATCATGGAAAGTAAATCGCATCTAATAAGAGAACCACCCAAACATGTGCATCAAATGCCCCTTTTCAAATTAAAAAAATGCTCAAAGACGTTATAAACTTTGCCAAATTTAGGTATGGGAGGGGTGTCAAGGTGCCCTATTGGGTAAGCCAATCCCCAAGTCGAAGGATGTTTCCTAAGAATACCCCATTTAAGTCATGAAATGAATATGAGGTGGATTGGTTCAAGTCTTCTAGGCATGGGGCTCTGTTGGCACAGGGGCAGACCCAGGGTTCAACACTCAAGAGCACACCAACAAAACCCTAACTACCAGCCCTTTTGGCAACATCTGCAAAGCAGATGAAGTCTCACCCGAGGTAGAGGCAGGGGTGGTTGTAGGACTCAAATGTCTGCAACCTTAGTTGGGACACCGATCTGTGATTATATCTTTTACAAGGAGCTTAGCATAGATCATTCATCAATATTTAACCCTTATGGTACTTCGCAGATAGCATAGAGCATCGCAGTGAATACTTAGACTAAAGATGATTAAGTACTTAGCCACAAAAATATATATTAGATTTAGCAGGTCAAACACTAAGCATCTTATATATCAGATTTAACATTCATTCATATATCATAAGCATAGAGCATAACTAGATCTATTTAATCACAACAAGCACTTAGCCAAGAAGGAGATAAACACATTAGGTTGAAGCACAGAGCACAATACACAAAGTTACCGTGGTTCACCCCCACCCTGGGGCTACGTCCACAAAGTATTCTTCTTTATATTATCTTGGTCAAGCGGTTACAGCACAGAGCTTCAGTGAACCTTACTTCACACAGGAAAAAAGATCTGCGCAGCTTGCTAGATCCTTCTTCCTTGCACTTCATCACAAAACTACAACAACTTGCACTTAGCTTTTCAATCTCCTTAATTTAATGCATAGAGCACTTGCAATATACATCCAATCACACAGATCCAACTACTAGCACTAAGCCTTTAGCTATACATCACATAGATGTACTACTACTCCCTACTTACATTACCTAAGTATCTATTTATAGATTACAAAATGGGCCTAAGCGTGGGTAAACCCATGGGCCGACATCCCTTTCCCTTTACATCAACCCAAAACCCTAAAAGGGACCCAAAAATAGGTTTTGCTTCCCTAATTTCTACTTCGCATTGCGCTCCATCTTTGGCAATCTATCGCAGTCCCAAAAATGATCAAATATGACCAAGTATTCCTCAAAACTTGGTCAAGGGCCAACAGGTTCTTGACATACAAGGGTTCGTATTGTCTCATTTATGGTTTCCTTTGTGGAGGGTGTGTTGCCCTTTGTTCGCAATGCAATATTTTTCCAAGCTCTTTTATTGTCACTAATTCATTATGGTCCAAAACATTGAGTACTATGTGCAATGGAAAGTAAGGAGTACCGCAATGGCACTTGAAGCTAGAAACGCATAGAGTGCCATATGCAATGGAAAGTAAGAGACACCACAAAATGTATTTCCTCAACAAGCAGGACATTTATTAATTATGTGTTTAGAAGGTCCTTGATTCTTATGGAGAAGAATTTCATTGCTCTCGAGATCTTAGGGCGAGGATCTAGAAGGATAATGATTGGCTTTTAATTTTTGTCAGCTACAACACCTCTATGCCTTTAATCACTTCTTCCCATGAAATGAGGTACAATCTCTTCTTGGGTCAATGAGCTTGAAAACCCAAAAGATGAGGGAACGGAGAAGTGGTAAGTATGAACAATAATGGTGCGATGACCCTTCAGGAAACTACCTAGTAGAAACCTCTTTCCCGAGGGTGACTAGCTTACTAGGATACAATGACAACCACCAAGGTGAAATTAGGAAAAAGGTATAATTTCCAAGCAAACGTTCCATAATCAAGAAATGATTCTTTGCAACATGATCAAATGCTTCAAATATTAAAGTGACTTACCATGACACTAGACTTGTTACCTCATGAAGCAAGACCCGCCATCTTCTGGGATCCAAACCTAATGTAGTGAATGCTTCTCTGTTGCTGGCGATGAGTGGCGATCAACATGAAGAGGAGGGACTCCCTATGGGTTATGTTGGTCAATATAAGTCTCGAAACTCCATGTCTGCTACCTGTGGGCCTCGAGACATGATCTCCTTAGTTACCCATAGATTGGGGGGTAATAGTATGTACTTGTACCTCAATATATATATATATATATATATATATATATATATATATATGAATTTTTCCATCTATCCAAATTTTGTGTGCTTGCAGATTTGATTTTCAGCTTATGTTATCTTCACGATTGAGTAAATTCTAGCCCTAGCTATGCATTTTGATTTGACATAACATAGAGTTGAATTGGTTAAGAGACTTAACACATATATGAAAGATAAGAAGGCAGATTTTATACCTATATAATTTGTTGTTATAAGGCATTTCAGATCTGTTATATGCTTGGAAAATGTGCCATAAAGGATGTAGCTTTGTGGCATTGAAGTAAACTTAAATGATATTTATTTTCTTGGGCTGCCTTGTGAAATTGGGTTGAAGAGATGTGAGATATTGCAGCTGTAAAATCATATTTCAAATTCAACCTTAAGGGATGTAGCTTTGTGGTATTGAAATAAACTTGAATGATATTTATTTTCGTGGGCTACCTTGTGAAATTGGGTTGAAGAGATGTGAAATATTGCTACTATAAAATTATATTTCAGATTCATCCCTAAGGCTGAAAGTTCAAAAGAAATAGATCCGGGAAACCTCAAGGTTGAGGTGAAATTTTTGAATTTGCATTAATTGTCTGATTCTCAAAATTTCTCCAAATGTCATCCTACCTTCATCAAGATTTTATACATAAAAGGAACCTTTTCCAAATGTTGAGTGGATCTGGTAAGACCCCAACCAAAGCGAATCAAACTTGCGGTGGTCTCCCAATTTCTTATTCCTTTTGTCCCACATTAAGACCACATCACCATTCTCAAAGCCCCTTTGCCTAGATTTTCTATCAAAGATCCATTTCACCCCTTTCAATAATATGTGAACTTTTCATATGCCTTCTTCTTACATCATCCACTTCTATTAATTGATTGATTCTTGCCTCCAATGCTTCTTCTTCTCTAGTAAACCCCCATGGCAACTTGAAAACATGCAATTGAATGTTCATAGGAAGAGCTATCTCCATATTATAAACTAATTCAAATGGTATCTAACCTGTTGCCTTTTTGGAAGTGATCCTATCCTCGCAAAGATCATACTTAATCTTGCCATCCCAGTTCGTCTTTTCTTATCCATGAGTCTTTTTGATGACTCTAACCAAGTTTTTTTTACTTGATTCTGATAGACCATTCCCTTGTAGATAGTAATTAGAATCTTGTGACAAGACAATAGCATGATGAAGAAAAAATTGGGGCGTCTGACTAGATCTAATGATAGATGCATTATCTATGGTCAACTTCAAAGGTACTCCAAACCTAGTTATGATATTTTCCTCTAATAGCTTGATGACAACATAAACATCAACTGCTTTGTAGGGATGGATTAGGCCCATTGAGTGAAGCAATTAATGCTAGTTAAGATCCATTTAAATCCATTACTCAACTTTTCATGGACCTCTCTAATGAAATTGAGTCAACTTCTAAAAAGGTGAGTCTACAACAATTGATTCAAGCAGTAAAGTTGACATTTTCTCCCTTCCTAGAAAATATAGACAAGATTCACAATTGCTAACATACTCGTGAGTATCAGTAAATAAAGAGGGGCAATAACACCCTTCTGTAAAACTTTTAATACTCAACAAATTGATAATTCATCCAATAGATTATACCCAAAAATTTAATTTCAAATACATAAAATTAAATCTGATCTATGCTAAAAATTATACCAGCTGAGTGCACATGCAAGCACAGCGGAAATAAAAAGGCAAACACACTCAATGACACATTAGATACCCTGGAAACCCCAATGTGGGGAAAACCAACAAAGGAAGGATTTTATTAGAGGCTTCAGAGGTGAAATTTTACAGCAGAAATAAACACAAATTCTTATAGCCCATAAATGCTCCACTTTCTGAGTGTATGGCCCAACAAACTTAGTTTCTCAAGGTTGTTGTTGTACGACCTTGATTTCTTCCTCTAATGGTTGTCTTTATGGCCTCAGAATAGACCCTCTTGGTTGTTGTAGCTATGCCCCTATTTCTTCCTTCTATGCCAAAACTGTATGGACTAGGACAATCCCCCTTATGTTGCTATAATAAGACTCAACTCCCAACAACTCTCTTATGCCATGTACAGTCTTGTAGGTGTCCTTTGTTTGCTGCCAGGTATGCCGAGAAATAGCCCTGGGCTTTCTGTTCAACATAGCTAAGACTTCACCTCTTCCTCAGCAGATTTCAACCTCTTCCACAGCCTCTAGCACCTCCTTCTCTCCTCCTCCTCTCTCTCTCAAGCATGAAGAATGAGAATGCCCAGCACCCTCAACCCCTCTATACCCCAGCCCCCTCAATTGTTGCATTGGGATTAGTGCCCAACAAGAGCTTCAACGGCTCAGATTGAGCCACCCTTTTTCCTATGGACCCCACTCAACACTAGGCTGAGCGCCCCACTTAGCAGGGTCCCACACAACACTAGGTTGAGTGCCCCCCTTTTGGACAAGGCCCACAATCCACTCACAACAAAATTCTAGGCTGATTTTCCTAAGTAAAACTTATGCTAACTGATAAGGTTGATATGGGTTGAGTTTAATGTCCACTCACATGCCTAGGAAACATAGGCATGAGCAGACACCTTCTGCTGCTATAGAAAATTAATACCTTCTTTAAAGATTTTGTGGGTGGTTGTTCTCGTTGAAAAATGCCCCCCACAAAGTCTATCATGCAACTATTGGAGTATATTTTTAGACTCTTCGAGAGACACACATGTCAAGATGATCCCATTTGTGTTCTTTTAGCCCATGCATGCCTACATAAATCAATAATTAGTTTCCTTCAACTTCAAAGATCTTCACTTACTTTTGTTGAGGTGATTAGGACAAGCAAGATTATGTAAGTAGAATATGATATTATGGTATAAATATTACTCTCGCAATTGCTTATGGGTGGCACACTCAATTTTCAAAATTGGCCTCATCATAATCAAACATATGGATATTGGATTCAACCATCAACTTAGCCAAACACTTACCTCTCACCAACTTGGTGGGTTTTGTTTCCAAGTCAACTTAAGGCTCAACTAACTCCTCAAATCTTGTGCTAAGGGATAAGAACAAAGCATGAGTGACTTGGCATGTATGAACAAAGCCTAGGCTAAGGTGAGGGAGAATTGGATTTTTGTCATGTGTTTTTGTGTCAACATATGTGCCAAAAGGGGAGTGCCTGGTCTCATGTGTACCCCATGGACTTAAGTTATAATCCCTAGTGACCAATTAACATGTAAAACTTAGGGAAAAGGTCTCAATGATGAATTGGAATAATAAATGCTAATAGACCAATACTTAGGCACTCAATCTAAGGTTTAGGATTTTAAATTTTTAATTAAAATATCCCAAACCAGTTAGGTGTGCTCACATTGGAAAAAGTGAAAATATAAGAATTGAGGAGTTATTATCAGGTAATACTTAGGGATTTTAAACTAATTATGCCATTCACATCTTAGGAGATGGAATGAAGTGGAATGTGGGTGTAATTGAGGGTTTTACCTTGGGAAAATGTCAATATGTGATGTGATACATAAATCACCTAGGTAAAATGGTGAGAAGGTGAAAATGTATGTAGGAAATGGATTTTACCTAGGCAAAAGTTATAATGTGCTTGCAATACAAAATTTGTCAAGGTAAAACCATCGAAATGACCTGAATATGAATAGAATTAGGTAGATGCATCACCATGTTGGAGGACAACTATGCAACATAAAGTGAAAATGACTAGGTGACCACCATGATGAAGATCTATGAAGAAAAAGATATACCCCTGAAGCAACCTCCACCAACATTCCAACTTTTTAAAGGCTAGAATCACACCACCAACCTGCATAAGACCATTTACCACTCATGTCAACATGAGGAGTAATAGGTAAACCACCTTGTATTTTATTGTATTGTTGACCATATCCCCCTACTTAGTTGAGGAAATAATGGTTCTTTATGGATTTTTAGGCTAGATCTAGGATTATATTATTTTTCTACTGGGAAGGTTGTTAGATTTGTTTTCTAAATAAGAGAAACAACATTGTGAACTTTGCTAGAAGCTTGTGGAGAAAATTTTGTTTCCTTTTGGTTTATGCTATGGATGGTTAATTAGAGCACTCTCTTGGAGATTTTGTCTATATGGATGCTTATGCAAATGAATGGATGTCAATGAATGGTTTTATGTATTGATTTGATGAGTAAGTGCCTTCTTTTTAAATCTTGTGGTATTTATTTTGGAATATGATTAAGTGTGGTAGTATTTCTCAAGCATTGGTTGTACGCTCTCTTGTCTTTCTCTAATATATCCCCTCTCAAAACCATCTGAAAATTTTGAGTTAGGATTTTCCTTTGACAATCTTAAAGTTTATCTAGGCCACTAAAACTTTGTTTGCCTTTTGGTTTGTGCTATGGATGGTTAATTAGAGTGCTCTCTTGGAGATTTTGTCTATGTGGATGCTTATGCAAATGGATGGATGTCAATGAATGGTTTTATGTGTCGATTTGATGAGTAAGTGCCTTCTCTTTAAATCTTGTGGTGTTTATTTTGGAATATTGTAATGTTCCCAACCAAATTTGATGTAAAAATCAGATCTATGTGGTTGAGGAATATCATCAAACACTTGGCATACAAGCTCCCAACTCCCTTGAAATCACTTCAGTACTTGTTGTCCCAATTAACTCAAGTTTAAGGGATGAATTTTATGTCAAACACATCACATGCAACACCTAAAACCCTTCCCAATGAATGGTTGTTCTAAATTTGTGTTTGTTGTTATGTGTATTTGCAGTTGGCTGGTTGAAGTGTTTTGTCAAACACTTTGGCTGCAATGGTTGTAGAATTAATTTAAGTGTATTTTCTGATGTATTTTGGCCCATATGTCTTCATGTAATATATAATGAAAACACATGCAATGATAACCAAATAAATCAGAAACTAATAGCTAGTAAACACCATAAGATAGTACCTCAAATCCTTTCTTTATTTAATATGCACTTGGTTGTCCAACACACAGTTATTTCCAGATCTGAAATGTATTTTCTACAATTGATATATGGTTGGAAAATACATACAAAATGCATCCAAATAAAGGAAAAGAGTCTCCCAATAGAAATCCTCTAAACGCAGTTCCAAAAATATGTAATTTCCTCAGCAAAGGATTTCCCCAATGACAAGATATGTGCCCTTCTTGGTCTGAATTTGCCCTGGTTGAAGATGAGGCTCAATCCACCAATCAAATGACCAATCCCCTCATAAATAATTCACCCAAGATGTATAGAACTCGATCCCAACAAGTAGAAACTGATACAACCCCAAAATATAAATATTTCCACTACCAGATGTGCCCCTCGAAGCAATATTTCGCATCGGTTACAAAAATAATGAATCTCCTCAAAGATCCTCTTTATATATCCAATATCTAATAGATCAGTACTTGGAATAGACATGCAAGTGAAGATCTGAGTTATATCTCTCTTCTGGATGCTAAATCAAACTTCTCCAAGATCTCTGATGCACCCCTCTTAAAGAGAACTCTTCTCACAATTCATCCTTCTTCACAAATGAATGACTAAAATGGATCTGAAATGAATATAATGGCGAGGGAGGAATATTTCACCTCCTTGGCCAAGCTTGTACCAGGAACAGAGGGATCTTTCACCTCCTTGCTAATATATAGGGCTTATTATATCAAAACCCTCAAAACCCCAAAGTACCATGAGCTCTCTAGCTAAGAAGCCAAAGATCAAAATATCAATCAACATAACGAGAGAATAGAAGCCTCTATCTCTCTTTTATACCTCCTTTCACCTTTTTCCATTCTAGTGACTTTTAATTAATCTTTTAATATTTTTTCATAATTCACTTTATTAATTAAATAACCTTTTTATTTCAAAAAGTGATTAGTTTGCCCTTATAACTTGTCCTGCCACTGAAAGTCACTTTTTATCATTCTATCTTGTAGATATTTTTTGTCTCGATTCCAACGAGCTATTACACTAAGGTGTTTCTCTAAGAAACAAGCTCCAAATAGCACCTTTAGTGTAATTAATTAAAATATGCTCAATAATAACCCAAAATTACATTAATCGTCGGAATGCAACGAAACCATGGAAAAATTGTGCAGAATGGATCCTAATGATGAAATATGATGAATAATGTGAGTCAAGCCCCATACAACTCCTCAAAACTGCTTGAATTCACTATTACTCCAAATTGGCTACTCTGGCAGGCATCACAAACTGTAACATAAGGGAATCCAAAAATGGGGACATTACAGTCCTCCTTGCTCGACTATTGCTTGTCCTCAAGAAATAACTAAATAAAACTATGTATGATCCTATGGTCCCATATCCACTTGTGTGACATGAAGTACTCTCCCCTCAAAACATGGTCCCTCAAAGTGCTTTCCACAGATGCCCCCAAAATGCTCCTAGAATGATCATGTGCAGTAGATCCTCAGTCAAATCCTCAGGCAACCGCTCTACTTGGATCTCAACTCTATCAACCACTAAACTACCAAACACTCTAATCCTTGGATCCAAAACCAAGATGTGAACTGTAGTGCCCTGTAAAATATAGTCATGTAGGTCATCTACACAAAGAGTTTCCTGAATACCCCCAATCAATAGAGAAAGTAAATATTGTATCCATCCCTCAAGGAAACTCTCACCTAATTTAGTCTCCAAACTACCACTTCTGGTAGTGTCTAGATCCCCTGCTAACCAAGAAGATGATCTACTCATGCTCCTGATCCTCAACCAAGGAGACCCATCCTGCCACATAGCGTCCTCATCATCATCTGTGCTCAAATTCCCCCAACCATGGAAGGAATCAATCATGATTGTCCCATAAAATCCCATGCGCTCTAGAAGTGTACCACACCCTGCATCAAATAACTTTGATAATGCCATACCACATATCTCGATGCTTGTTGAATTGTAAACCTCCAACCGAAGTGTATTGATAACTATGTTGTCCTGTGCATGATCACTAAACTTAGCCTCCCTTCCAACCTGTTGGACAACTGAGGGGGGGGGTGAATCAGTTGTAACCTTGCTTAAACAATAATACTTATTTTAAACTCTTTCCAGATCACTCAATGACAATCACAATAATGTAGGGAAGTAAGATATAGACCATTCACACATGAGATACACAGAGACAGATATTTCCTGAGGAAACCCATAAAGGGTAAAAACCTCTTCTTCTTTATATGATAAGTAATATGTACATTCTTTACATTATCATACATATGAGAACCAACTCATAATGAGGCTACAACCTCTGTTTTGCAAGCTGCTACTTGCAGAGAGCACCAACTCTCTGGATTCTCTAGCACCAACTAGAAGGAAGCACCAACTCCCTGGTTTCTCTAGCACCCACTAGAAGGAAGCACCAACTCCCTAAGTGTTCCAGCACCAACTGGATGGAAGCACCAACTTCCAGTCACATACGCACCAACCTATGTAACAGAGAACAACAATTCTCCCTTGCACCACCCTGCCACTCTGGTTTCTCTAGCTGCAACCAGATGGAAGCTACAACTCCCTTTGTTCAAGCACCCACTAGAACCTCTGAGGACAAAAGTCCTCCCTAGCACCTCCCTACCACAATAAAATATAAATCTTTACTATTATGACTTATTACCGTGATATAGAGTTCTTTAATGGCTTACTGGTCTCATCACTGTTATGCTACACTTCACTGCTCTGTCTGCATCAATGTCTTCTGCACACTCCTTGCACTTTCTGTTCTTTTAACTTTTATGCTCTCTCGCCATGTCCCTTCAATGCACCATTCCCCTTCTGTACATTTATGATGTTTCTCTCTGCCTCCTTCTTCACACCTCAATCACTCCCCACCATCACCACTTCCATTTCTTCTTTGTTCAGCATTCTTATAGTCTCTGTGCACCTTGTGCATGCAATCTCCTTCTTTCTCTTGCATCCTCTCCACCCTCATCTCCTCCACATCGGGGTGTTTTTCTTCACTTCACTCTTCCACATATATCCCTCCTCTTGTGTGACACGTTGTCTCTCTTTGTTCTTCATCTCCTGCCCATTGTGAGTGATCTACCTAATCATCATGGTAACTCCTTATCTTCTCTGGCGGTTTTTCTCACGCATCCATCATCACTGGGTGTTATATGGAGATTCCTCAACTTCTCTGGCAGTTGAGACTCTTTGTATTCTCTGTCATAGACAAGCTCATCCTCTGGAAAAAACCATCATTTGTTTCTAGCAGTTACACTGTGAAGTGCAACAGTAGCCCTCCGATCTTATTCAAATTCATCTGCACCGTTGAATTGACTTCATTGAATCTTGCATTCATTTTGACATTTCACACTTCGGCATTTCGGGATCCCCATGGTAAAGATTTCGTTACTCTCCATGTCCCGATCCCCGAAACTTTGAAATGGAGCTTGTCTGCACTAGCTCCTTCCTCCATCTTCTGTCAATGTGACCAATGGATTTGACCATAGGCTGAGCCAAAGCATGTTTCTCATTTCAATATTTCAGTAATCCTGTTGTGTGGCATCTCGACTCTCCAAGTCGCGATCTCTAAAACTCCGAAAAAAGAGCTTGCCGCTTCAAGCTTTTCTCTACAGCTCTTCGACCATGTGCCTTCGAGAGGTGACCGAGTGTTGATCCATATAGTGCTTTTGCGATTTTTCTTTACAGTACTTCGACATTCCTATGGCGATGAGCTCTTGATGCTCCATGTCCTGGTATTTGAATCTCCGAAATGAAGCTTGGTTGCACTAGCTCCAATCATTTCGGCATTTCGCATTTCGGCCTTTCACGATTTCGCATGTCGCGAATTTCTGTTGCGAGTTCGAGAGGTTAGGGAACCCTGTACCTTTGACTTTGCAGTTGGCGAAATGACGATCCGTCGTCACGTGTCCTATGGACCCAACGGTCCAGATCTTGTCGTGAATTCGACACTTAACGGACCTTCCTTGTGTCTGATTCAAGATTTCGGTGTTTCACATTTCGCCGCTTTGGGATTCTTGTGATGAAGAGTCTCGTCACTTGACTCTTCCAACTCCTGGTATCCAAAGCTCCGAAATGGAGTCAGATCAACGGTCCACACTCTAGATGATTCGACAGTCCAGATCTCTTCGTGATTTCACACATCGCGATTTTGGTATTCTTGACGTGAGAGTTCTTGACAAATCCACCTCCCGGTCTACGAAACTCCAAAATGGAGTCAGCTCAAATTTTCATCTTTTCGCACTTCACAACTTCAGGATTCCTGTTGTGAGAGTCCTTGACGTCTCCAAATCCCGGTATCCGAACCTCCGGTATGGAGTGCATTTCGCGACTTCGGGTTTTGCGACTTCGGGAGTCCTATAGTAAGAGTTCTTGACATCCCCAACTCCCGGTATTTGAAATCCCTGTATGCAGTCTTTGACATTTCACGATTTTGCATTTCGTGACTTCGGGTTTCGTGACTTTGGGACTCCTGTAGTAAGAGTTCTTGACATCCCCAACTCCCGGTAGCCGAAACTCCAAAATGGAGTCGGACCAACATCACATCGGCGTTTCGCATTTCGCCACTTCGATCTCGCCTTTCGATCGCTACGGTTCTTCCTTGCCTGACTCTCTGTTGATCTTCCTTGTCTGCCTATTTGTCATCATTGTTGTTGTTCTTGCCATCAATGATGAGCACACTCTTCTTGTAAACATGCCAACACAACCCACACTGTTTCCCGCGGTGTAACATACTCCGGTAATATCCCTATGATGTCAACCCTACTATATATCTCTAGTACACCAGGGTTGAGAGATGCTAGCATATTCTCCCATTTTTTCCCTGAAACGAGGGTGGCTAAGGAATCATGCCCTGACTCGTGATGTTGACATACCGACCATGCCCCCATGTGCCTCATGACATCATCCTTGAGATCCTCCGAGGAGAGTCTCTATGATCTGTTAACGAGTCCAGAAATGGCCAAGCTGTCCAACCATAGGTACATCGTGTACGTTCCTCAAGATCTTTGTCGTTGCATGTTGGGACCATACATCCTGTCAACTGACCTCATAGTCCTCATTGGAAACATATGTCCTACTTTTCTCTCCGTCCTCATCCCTTTGAGACTCTGAACCTACATTCACCTCTAGAATATCCTCTGTCCCATGGATGAGGATGTTATTGATCATGCCCAAAGCCTCATCTGATTGTCTTGGGATAACCTCCCCTATCCCGCTGCATGTAATGAAGTATCCCCTATTTGGAGGTCTTTGCCTAACAACTCTCCATGTCCCATGCAACTGCATATCTTCCCCTATGCTGCTATATATAATGAAAGTATCGGTGAAGGCTAACAAAAATAACCACAATTGTATGTAGGACTGGGGAGTGTCATATGCATTGGTCAATCCCAAAGGCTTGACCCAAAACTCATCCACCGACACCCATGGTGAATAGTCACCTGGACTCCACACTAATCTCAAACCATCGGGTACAAGTTTACGCAATGGAGAAGATAAAATACCAAATACACAACAACAAGTTTCCTCCCTTTGGGGCGATCTTTTCATGCATAAACCATATCAGAAACCATTGCAGTCAATGGAGGCTTACAAGAGTAAATATGTCCTAATCCCTTCAATTTAAATGTTATATTATCTATCAATTACAATGTTAACTTATGTCGAATCTGCGGGACCTGTAAGTGTTGCAAACCATGAAGACAATGATAGCTGAAAATCAAGTCTGCAATAAGAAAATTTTGGACACCTGAAAAACTTCGTGTATATCGATAAGAGATGGAGTTTAAGTAGATATTATTGTCTCATCACAAGATGGTACAAGTCTCCAAGCTCTCCAAAACCCTAGCTGGGGAAAACCAAGAAAAACCCTACATCCACCAAAGATACTCCAACGAGGTAGAATCACCACTAGCAAGTCTTGCTCGACCTCATGCAAGGCGTCTCCAGTTTTCCTCCTCCTTAACAAGTACAATGTATGGTTTACTGCCAAACAATAACTCCAATGCCTCCTTGGGGATCAAACCCTAGGCCTAGCCTCAAGAATGCTCCAAGAAACACTAACGCTCCTCCTCTTACATCTCTAACCCCTGTGTAAAGAAGAATAAGAAAAAGTACATGATCGATTATGATATTTTCATCCACAACATCTTGCTCCGAAGATCAAACCCTGTCATATCACAAGAGCAATCTCCCAACAAAAATACTTTCTTCTCTCTTCATGACTTCTCCTGGGCTTTACCCAGGAACCCCAACACCTTGCTCCTATGATGTTGTATCAACACCTTTCTCCTATGATGTTGTATACCTTAGATCCAAAAATATAAGATAGTACCAAATCAATCACATAAAAGATTAAACACAAGAGAAATTGTAGAGAGAACCCTTGAGGTGCGATAACTCCATTATCCATTCCTTAAGGAAGGAAATAACTCTTTGACAAAATCACCTTGATACAGTTACAATATTCTTCACTATGCTCGTTACATTCCTTATACTTTCTTCTATACTAATATCTACCTCCTAACAACTTTCTAGAGAAGGAACCTTCGAGTAAGCATTCGCTCCTTTATTGCACTTGTTGTCATCCTTATACACACTTGCAAATGTGAGCCAAGTCCTGCTCACTTAGTGTGTCCTTGGAGGTACAATGCCTAGTTTCAAAGCCCACGCTGTCACTTTGGCTTGAACCTCTTCCGTCTAGGATTACTCCTAGGGAAGCCAAGGGGGGTAGACCCTAGTTTCTAGATAAGATTTAGAGTTTAAGTTCTACGAGTTGATTTTAATTTGTTAAGGATTGGGGAATCCTGATCTATGATGCAAAAGCAACAATGCAAGATGCAAGGTTATGTCAAGTATCCCTTTCCCTAATTCAACTAAGACTAGTGCCTAAAGGTTGGGCAAGGGGTCAACTAAGTTAAAGGGTGTTTTGTTACAATGCCTTTACAAATAATTACAAGTTACTTACAAAAGTTACAAAGAATAGTTACATCCACAAGAGTGTTAGATGTTCACAATCAATAAAGAATGCTAAACTTACAAAATTATACAAGAAGAAAACTAACCATGTGTGTTTTATGTGTAGGAGTTCAAAGCATTCAAGGTATCAACATCATCAACACATCAAGCCTAGGCATGCCCCAATAACACTTACTCTATTGGATTGCTCCTCAATGGCAACATCAACACTTATAATCCATAGGGACACTCAAAGAGATTATGAAGCTTTGAAAACACAAATGTTCAAGAATAGTTAAGGCACTTAGTTAATTACCCCCAAAGTATTACTTATAGATGAGACTGGAATATTATGCTTATAAGTATTAAACCTTAAGATGTATCAATTTAAACCAAGGTTGTTAAATACTTAGTGAGTTGAGGGTTTTAAAGATTTGAAAGATTTTATTTCCCTAGCTAAGTGTTTTTCCAAAAACCTCCTCCCCCGATTGCCAAATGGTTGTTGGATTCTCAAGAAGTGAGGCAACAAGGCCTACCCTAGCTTCACAGGTCAACCCTAAGAATTGAGTTTTTACGGAAAGGACGTCGCGCGTCGTGAGACCGTCCCGGGTCTAGTACCTTTAGTTGCCCTCCTCAATCCTCGTTTTAGATGGTGAATATGGTGGTTCAAGGTATCATATTAAGTCTATTAAGTATATATATCAATTGGTTAGACTTTTAGGTGTGTTGGAGAGTGTTTAAGTGACTTTTAGTTGCCTTAAATTGGTGATTTTATGTCAAAACCAAAACTTTTATGAGCTTATAACGATGTGTTATTAAGGATGAAAATGAAGAGCATTAACAAATGTAAAGCAAGTAAAAGCAAGCTGAATAACGATTTAGTTTATCACCATTAACATGAAATATTGTTATGAAAGAATATTAATGCACAAGGGCAAGAACAACTTGCCAAAGAAAAGGAGAGAGACTCAAGCTTATCACCACTTATCTTATGTTTGTTGAAGAATTAAGAGAAAATCATTAAGTGTGAAAGGAAAAGCTTGAAACTTTAGATGTGTGCCTACACTATCAACTTATCCAACAATATATTAACTTGAGTGTCATGGCAAATGGCCTTAGAGATGTGATCACATGAAAGGAAAACCACTTACTATACCATTTAAGCATTAACCATTTAGTGTGTTAGATTAGAGCATGTTAACAAGATAGATCTTAAGATAGCTTATAACATGCAAATATATTAAGCAAGTTGATTATGCCCCAAGGGCTTGAGATAAGGACTAATGTGTGAAGAGATCTAGACCTAGAATATTTAAACCATTAAAGCATGAAGAGATCAATAACACATTACTTATCCTAGCCTTATGATTTTGAGGGTTTCTCTCCCAAGGTGTAGGCAATTATTAAACTTAGAAATAACTTGAAAGAGAGATGAAAAAGGAAGCCAAGCAACTCAATGGCACAAGGTGGAGGCTAGCCTACCTTTATTGTGCCAAAGAGGTGAAGGAGAGAGAGAGCAACAACAACTATCAACAAGATGCTCATTAAACCCCACATCCTAGCTTAGAAGGTGAGTTAGAAATGAGAAAACACTTGAAACAAGCTAACCCTAATCTCACACGTGGGAGGTAGGCCGTACCAATTCTCCTCCCAAGCTTATGAGCCACTAAAAATCAACAAAAGCAAATAGATCTATGCATAAGAAGCTAGAAAAGATAGAGAGAAGGTTGAGATTTGTTACCCACTTGAAGAGAGGGGTCTTGGAGTGTTGTGTGGATGATTTTGGGTAGCATAACCCCCTCAACTTGTTATAAACCTGCAAAAACCAGCAAGCTATGCTTGTTGGAAAAGCTACACACAACCAACAATGTGAAGAAAAAATTATGTTTTTAGGGCAGAAAATTTTCTCCTTAAAAACTTATGATAAAAATAGATTTAAATGACCAATCTGAAATGTTAGGCTAGCTGAAATAATATGGAATGAACAACAATGAAAGAATGAGTAAATAAGGAGAAAGAAGGAGTTTTAGTGTGCTTTGAGGGAGGACTCTTCCTTGAGGCAATCCCAACAAAACCCTTGAAGCCAAACATGCAAAACTTGATAAGATATGATGCATACAAGAAGACAACATGGCTGAATATGCTAACAAAATGAAATAATTGCGCCCTATTATCAAACCCACATATATATATCTACAAGAATACTCGTTGTTAGATCTACCCAAGTAAAACACTTTACCCAAGAATCTAATCTATGCAACCATCATACCAAATTTCACAATATTACCTCATGTGTAAGAAAGAACAAAAATACTCGTTGCTCTTCCAATATCCTCCAAAGTTTCTCTTTTATTACTCAAAAAATGGATCTTGGAGAAATGTTTGCTCCAAAACCCTAAGAGCCAAAGAATGGATGAAATATGGACAAGAAAGAGAGAGAGAGTGGTGAAAATCAAGTAGCATAACAATAGCTCAAGATATGGTGAAAAAGGAGTGAGGAGAGGGATCTATTTATACTTGGAGATGCAAACCTACCTCTCTTGGATCAATGCCAAGTGTCCACCACCAAGAAAAGGATGAGATCCTAAGGAGGGGGGTGCACCACCTAGGGTTTGAGTCATGGATCAATGAGGTGGATGAGTTGTAATGTGTGGGGATCATGGAAAGTGAGACGTGGGAGGATAGGAAAGGCATGCCACTAGATGGATGGGGCCCCAACTCATTTAAAAATAATTTTCTAGAGTTTTCCCATGAGGGGGGGCATAACTTCCCTAGGAGGGCGTGAGGGTTTGAGTGGTGTGAGGGGGTGAGGGTGTTTAAAAGGTTAAAATAAGGTTGGGTTGGGTAGGTTTAGGTTAGGAAACCTCTCTCTATTATTTTTCCACCTTTACATCAGCCTTTTAACTCATCATTACAAAATTTACATTTTTGCTATGTTTGGACTTAGCAATTAAAATTGTTGTTTTTGAATGACTGGCACTCCTGGTGGACAAACCCATAGAAAAAGTTGTCTGATTGAGATGAAACTTGGTCCAAAGGTGTAGGGGGTCTCATTCCATCTCTTTTGAGCACAAATACCCCTATCAAAAGTCCAAGGACCTAGTTTTTACAATTTTTGCTCAAAAATAATTAATTAATTAAATAATTAAACCTCCAAACTTAGGGAAATTTAATTAAAAATTAATTAATTTAAAAAAACTAATCTAGACTCAATGGAATTCCGCGAAACTTTCTAATATGTCATGCATGGTCATTTAAATCATTCATAAACAATAGTTACCATAAGATAAGCCCATTAGAACACCTTTCACTACTTTGGAGGAATTATTGCAGGTGTGAGGGAAAAACTCAAGGGAAATCAATAAGGCTGAAAAGCCCAATTGATAACCTGAGGATAAAAAACCCTCGGTGAAAGGAACTCTCTCAATGAACCCATCCCAAGGTAACTGACCTAACTATGACTAATGCAGACCTATTACATTATTAACCCACGCAAGGGTGCAAAAATTCCATTTACAAAAAGAAGTATTGAGGCAAAAAATGCCCTGTAGAACCAAATAATATTCAACAAATGAGCAACTGATGATGCATCTCTTCATGGCACATGGATTTGACCCCCTATTTGGAGAGGCGGTCAACATATGGCTCCACATGGGGACGTGTGTTCTATCTTCTCACATGAGACAGAGAGCATACGATAATCCAGCACCTACAAAACAGAGTGCTCACCAATAACCAACATAAGAATACACATATATATAATGAAATAAACAAATGCTATAAACAACATTTACATAATGCAATAACTAAATTACAACATCAATAAGTTTTACAAAATGAAATCTATGATACAAAAAAAAATTCTAAGCACATATTGACATAATGAATGAAATAATACAAAATCAAAATACAAGGAGAAGGGTTAGAGATACGTTACAGAGGGTGTCCCTTTGGAAACCAAGTTTCTCATCATATGAAGAAAAGTTTGAGTTGCTTCCCATTCCTCAGAATGTTGATGGGCTCACCATCCAAATGGATTAGATGAAAATAATTTGGCCCTGCTATTTCTCTGATCAAGTATGGACCCAACCACAAGCTGTCAAACTTGCCATGTTTTCCAGGTTTCTCTCTGCCTTTATCCCATAATAAAACTGTATCCCCAATCATGAAATCCCTCTATCTGGTTGATCTATCAAAATCCTTCTTTACCTTACTCTGATTTCTGCAATTCTGATCATAAGCCTTTCGTCTAATTTCATCCAACTCGATGACATGATTGACCCTGTTTTGAACTGCGTCATGTTCTGTAGAAGTATCCTCAGCTGACCCATAAGTAGGAAGTCTAAGATGCACTGGCAACCTAGCCTCCAAACCATACACTAACTCAAAAGGAATATTTCCAATTTCTACTTTCTTTGTTATTATGTTAGCCCATAATGCATGTTTGATTTTACTATCCCAAGATTTTTTATTTTCACTGACTATCTTTTTAACTATGGTCATTAAGTTTTTATTACTTGACTCTGCTTGACCATTTCCTTGGGGATAGTAATCTAATGCGTGTGATAAGATAATGCCATACTTGAAACCAAAATATGACATCTCAGTTGAACAAAAGGCCTTGGCATTATCTGTCACTATCTTTGATGGGACCCCAAATCTAGTTATAATTATGTCTTCAAGGAAATCCATCACAACCTTTTTAGTTGCTGACTTTGTAGGAATTGCTTCAAAACACTTTGTAAAGTAATCTGTTGTTGTGATAACCCATGAATATCCATTACTTGAATTATCATTAAACTTCCCGATGAAGTCCAAACCCCACTACTAAAAAGGTGCTTCAACCACCAGTGGTTGCAAAGGGAGTGCTTCTAACTTTTGCTTTCCTGTGAAAAGCTTACATGACTCACATTTCCGAACAAACTGATGCACATCTGAAAATATGGCAGGCCAATAATATCATTCTCTAAGGATCTTGTGGGTAGTAGTTTTAGCAGCAAAATGTCCACCACAAAATCCTCCATGGAATTCATCCATTAGTTTCTTTGACTCAACATCATCCACACATCTAAGGATAATTCTATCAGGATTCTTCCATCCTAATCCATCTCTAGTAAGGACATACTTAGAAGATTTTAACCTTAAAGCCCATTTCTTTTGTCCTACTAGATAGCTTGGACAAGTTAGATTCTTAAGATAGAAGACGATGTCTGTATACCATTCCACCTGTTCAAGTTTCAATAAATTCGGATGTCATTCTTCATTGTTGATTTGGCAAACCATACCCAAGGCCTTCTCATTAATTTCTGTCAACATTTTAGCCAAGCCTTGACCCTTAATCAATTTTGTAGGTTTGATTTCTAAATCATACTCTTGAATTTTAGCAATCCATATACCCATTGAGCCTAATCCTTCCACTTGAGATAGAACATCTTTAACCGTAGAATTAGGAACATAACCAATCACCTTGGAATATCCGATGAAGACTCTGAAATGTTTGAGTGATTTGACTAAGGCATAAGCCTGTTTCTCAAACATGGGATACTTAAGTTCTGAATTTTGCAAGGCCCTACTCAAGGCCCTACTCATATGCAATGGGTTGATCATGGCCTTGATCATTTTTCTGAAGCAACACACCAACAATAGTGTCTTCAGAAGGAAAAGATAAAATCTGAAAGTCCTTGTTGTAGTCTGGGCTAATAAGGATGGGAGCTTCACATATGGAAGTCTTAATAGTTTCAAAAGCTCACCTACTTTCTTCATTCCATTCAAATTTTACATCCTTCTTGAGTAGCTTATATATAGGTTTCATGATCTCAGCATAGTTAGGAATGAACCTATGAACAAAATTAGTTTGTCCCAAGAAGGATTGGAGAGATTTCTTTGATGTAGGCAAAGGCACCTTACCAATGGCTTCAACTCTCTCTGGGTCCAACTTGACCCCTTCTTTAATAATTATGTGGCCCAATAATTTACCTTCAGTCACCCCAAAGACTGACTTAGCAGGATTTAGAGAAATACCAAATTCTCTAAATCTGTCCAAAACTTGCCTAAGGTGGTTAATGTGAGTTTTCCCATCCTTAGAAAATATTGTTAAATCATCTTGATATAATTCAATCAATTTCCCAATCATCCCCCTGAAGGCATAATCCATAGCTCTCTGAAAAGTAGCTCATGCATTTGATAAACCAAATGGCATTCTGAGATATTCAAAAATTCCCCATGGAGTAGTAAAAGTTGTCTTATGCCTATCTTCTTCTTTAAGTCTGATATGATTATAACCCAAGAAACCATCAAGCATGGAAATCATTCCTGATCATGTTACCCTTTGAAGTAAGGTTTCCATCTTGGGAAAGGAGTAATGGTCGTTTGTGCAAGCAATGTTTAAATTCCTGAAGTCAATGCATATCCAAATTTTTCCAGTCTTCTTCCTAGTAACAACCAAATTTGAGCACCATGAAGAATGTCTGCTTTGTGCAATGATGTCTACTTCTAACATTTTATGTAACTCTTGTTGGACCAAAGGAGCTAACTTGGGGTTTAACTACCTCAAATTCTGTCTAAAGGGTTTGGTTTCTTCCTTAAAAGGAATTACATGTTGAATTACATCCTCCCCTTTCATACTGATGCCTAAGTCTAAAAATTCATGAATGTGAGTTAAGAACTTAATCACTTGTTTGTCATCATCAAAAACCTGCCAATGATCCACATTGTTAGGAACTAAGGGTCTAAAGATTACTTCAACCAAAATATTCTCATCAATTAAATTGTCTGGAAGCTGAAGTGTAGAAGTTGTGACTGCAAGTTCATCTGCCTTCGAATTTTGTTCTCTAGGAATAGAAATCAAGTCTATAGCATCTAAGTCATTCATTAAATCCCAAATTGCATTCCTATATCCTTTCAATCTTTCAGACTTGCAAGAAAATTTACCCTTTAATTATTGTATAACCAAGTCTGAATACCCCTTGATGTTTAGACATCTCACACCTCTACCTTTGCAAATTTCTAAACCAAGGAGTAAAGCTTCATATTCAGCCACATTATTGGTTGCATCAAACTCCAATCTATAAGCAAATTTCAACACTTTATCACTTGGAGATTGAAGCACAATTTTGGCACCTTTTCCGGCTCTAGAAAAAGCACCATCAAAATTCATGTACCATACTTTGTCTACTTCATCATCTTGGACTTTATCTTCTAAGGGCACAATGGAGTTAGACAAAATGGCATAGTTAATAGTTACCAAGACCCTCATCCGTAAACTTTAATTCATTTTTGGGGGTTTTAGGATCTTCAATATGATATCTTCTAAACACATCCCTATTCAACTTGAAAGTGTTCCCATCTGTAGTAGGAAGGGTGGCATAAGATAAATCCATTTGTAAGTGACCACCCAAATCTGCAGTTGCCTTTATATTCAACAAAATTCCCCAAGCATCTGGAGCATCAATTACCACAATGTCCATTTCAAACATGATATCTGGAAATGTTGCTAAGTATACTTGCAACCCCTTAATCAATCCATGCACTTCAATCATTTTACTATCAATGGCACAAATGTTATGGTAAGGTCTAGATATTCTTAAGTTCAACTGTTGCATTACCTTCTTAGTCATAACATTTGAGCTTGCCCCTGAATCTAGCATGTAATTGTGTAACACTTTATCATTTACAAGTAAATAAAGGTAGAAAGGTAAGTTCATCTCATCTCCCCTATCCCAATTCTGTAGAATCACGGGTGCGTCTTGGTAAGCCACGACTAGTTGCTTCTCAACAAAATTCTTAGGAGGATCATCTATGGCTTTAAGTAGATTTTCCCTTTGTGAAGGGATCTTCATAATTTCTGATACTGGGACTAACATCTTTGCATTATTTAGCCATCCACCTAAGTCAATATTCAATTCAGCATTAGTAGGCACATTTAACTTAGGAGGGGTTGGAGATACCTTGGGAACATTAGTTTGACCTTTATCTTGACTTTTATTTCCATTCCTTTGGTATGTAATTGTAATGTCCCCACTTTGGGACATCATCACAGTGCAGAGATTTATGATGACCAGAGTAGCCAGATGGATGTTATAAAGAGTACAGGGGTATTTGAGAGGCATTGTGGGGTCAAGATTGCATTGATCATCATATTCCATCATTATGATCCATTCCGCACAGGTTGGCTTTGGTTTCGTTGCATTCCGATGATTTCCATGATTTTGACTATTTTGAGCTATAAGTTAATTGAAATCACTGAAGAGGTCATTTTGGGCACATTACTTGGAGGAACCTCTCAGTGTAATAGATTATTGGAATCGGGAGGAGCAACACTACAGGATGGGATGGCTAGAAGTAACTTTCAGTGGCCAAGGAAGCCACAAGGACAGATAAGGATCTTTTCAGAGGTAAAAAGGTTAATTAATTAATTAATAAAATGAAAGTCACTTTGGAGGGACAAGGTGAGCCAAAAAGTATAAAGGAAAGGCAAGGGCCTCTTCTCATTATTCATGTATGTTTATCATTTGGATTTCTAGCTTCTAGCTAGTAAGCCTAGCATTGGGGGTTTTGAGGGTTTTGACTTAACAAACCCTAGAGGACGATTTGGTGGTGAAAGATTCCACCTAGCTTGTCCCAAGCTTGGTCTCGGAGATGCAATACTCTCCCACACCATTCTAGATTAGTTCTACATCAGTGCAGGAGGTTTCTACACATCCATAGGCACAGGAAGAGAAGGAGGGCACACCATTGGGGGTTTCCAGCAAGGGGGGGCGCACCATCCTTGGAGAGAGATTTGTTATAGGAGATTGGCAGGGTTTTTGGAAATTCTATCACCTGGGTTCTTCTTCCAGGGTCTTCACCATCATTCCTAGTGCTTTCTGAGATATTTTTATGGTACAGATGATTTTCTAGAGCATTAGGACGAATTGAAGAGAAGGAGGGTGTTTCTGAGATTCAGATCTAGTCAGTTTGGAGGAGTTACACTTCAGATCTGACCCTGAGACTTCACCTAGTGACTTACAGTGTCCCGATCTATTTCTCTAGAGAGTTTCAGATCATTTGGAGGCCTCCTTCATCAGGGCCGAATTATTAGGGTTTCAGTCATCCAGTGGGGCACACCATTCAGTGGAGGAGTTCAGATCTACAGGGTTTGAGAGTGGATTTGGAGATTTGGACACCTGGGTTGTCCTTACAGTTGCCTGGTCTATCAATTGGCATATTTCTTGGGGTGATTGGACATATTTGACAGCAGGGCTGAAATATTGAGGAGCTTCAGCATTGTAGCAGGACGTGGCACCCTCTAGCTTGAGGGTTTAGCATCCTTACGACTAGATCTACTTGTATTCAGTCTTCAGTGTATATCCAGCCTTTGGAGGCTTATTATAGTCTTTTATTGGAGCATTTTGCAGCAGCTCTATTGTCTATCTTCTTGGCCATCTGTTGAGCATTCCAGATCGACATCTTCATTGCAGCAGGTTCTTTCTTATTGTTATAAAATAAATATCAGATCTGCAGTGTTTTGGCTTGTCTATCATATTGCATATGGTTGAGGTATGTTCCATGGTTGTCTCTTCTTGTTATTTGTTGCATACACACATATAAACACATTAGTAAACCCTAAGGCCGGAATCAAGAGGCCATTCAACAAGTAAACACAAGTAAACAAGTAGACCAACAAAGTGTTTGACGAAATACCACAACCAAAAAAAGTTTAAAAGACACCAAAACCGTGAATATTGAGGATCTTCAGCATTGCAGCAGGACGTGGCACCCTCCAGCTTGAGGGTTTAGCATCCTTACGGCCAGATCTACTTGTATTCAGTCTTCAATGTATATCCAGCCTTTGGAGGCTTATTGTAGTCTTTTATTGGAGCATTTTGTAGCAGCTCTATTGTCTATCTTCTTGGCCATCTGTTGAGCATTCCAAATCGGCATCTTCATTGTAGCAGGTTCTTGCTTATTGTTATAAAATAAAGATCAAATATGCAGTGTTTTGGCTTGTCTATCATATTGCATATGGTTGAGGTATGTTCCATGGTTATCTCTTCTTTTTATTTGTTGCATACACACATATAAACACATTAGTAAATCCTAAGGCTGAAATCAAGAGGCCATTCAGCAAGTAAACACAAGTAAACAAGTAGACCAACAAAGTGTTTGACGAAATACCACAACCAAAAAAAGTTTAAAAGACACCAAAACCATGATGATCCTTGCATAATGGCTTGGGATCATTACAGTGGTACCAGAGCTTAGATTCCTGCCAGCCTGAGGGATCTTCCATAAGGAAAGATGGGATCTACAGATTTTGTTGGAATAGTTGTGAGTTGTGAAAGAGAATATCATGCACTTTGTGAGAGACTTGGGCCTCTAATAACGCTCCAAAATTTTATATCCATGAAAAACCCCAGTTGGAGCGAAGATGAGGTGACATATTGGACCAGCATAGTAGAGGGAAGCAGAGCCAGAGAAGCTAGATGGAGGGAAGCACAGAGAAACCCCACACCCATTAGGAGCACGCAACGTTGCTACAGTTGCAAGGTGCCTTGGGAACCAGATCATAGATGTAGGGGTAAGGGTAAGAAGCATATCATTGAGGTACACTATAATAGTGATGATGAGGATTTGGAGCAGTTCGATGATGACAATGACTCTTGCACAGAGGCTAGTGATAGTGACTCTACCTCAGAGGATAGTGATGATGACTCTTGCACAGAGGCTATGGATGCTTGCACGCTTGAGGAGGATGATGACCCTTGTGTAGTGGATAGGAAGCTAGATGGATAGGACGATAGCACCAGTGTATCAGCAGACATATCACATACCATGGATGTCTTTACGTCTCAGTAGAGTGGTGACACTAGTGAGGAGTCACACGTGTTAGCACCTAGAGATGATGAGCTTCCTATGGGGGCCGTGACACATCTGTCACCTGTTCAGACACCCATGATAGCCATGTCACATGAGGAGATCAATGGCACGTCAGGTATGATGGATGAGCCTAGTGTGAGGGATGCACACCATGGAAAAGTAGACCCACAGATATAGGAGGAGGTACATGACGTACAGACAGTTGACCCTACACATATGGATCAGCATGAGGAGATTGAGTCACAGATTTTGGATACTCCATTAGTTGAGCAACTGGTGGAGGCTGACAGGTTGATGGAGCACTTACTTCCAGGATCAACCTGTAGTGATGAGGATGCACTCTTTATCCGTCAGGATGATCATAGCACGTGTCTAGATACATCCATATGGGATCTAGGTGCAGATGATAGTAGCAGGTTGAGTGCACAGGAGGATACAACTACCCATACAAGATACAGTGTGATTTAGGGGGAGACAACATCTAGTGATGGGGTGCAGTGGCATACAGGAGTACCTAGAAGCACAATAGACAGTGGACAGTTTAGCATGTTATCTTATGCAGAGAGTGTTTTTGGGGATTCCAGAGTTGACACTAGCAGGACTGACACTAACAATGAGGGGTATGAGGCGGCACCTCAGCATGACTGTGATTAGGGGTCACACCACTCAGCAACACAGTTGAGAGTTAGTGAGGCTATGATCACGGTAGCTACTAGACATATTGATGACATGCATGCAGTGATGGCAGATTACTGCTGGAGAGTATCATTGGTACAAGGTAGTCCAGAGGAGGGATTTTCCACAGATGATTTTCATACTCTCAGGGAGAGAGTATCTATGATGAGGATCGATCACCAATAGTTGTTGACTGACTAGGACTACCTATTGAGGATTGGTGATACGTATCATGAGGCTTTGAGGGAGCAGGAGCTGGAGATGGACCGACTCACTCAGGAGTTGGAGAGCACTCGAGGATTCGTGAGAGGCACACAGACAGCCCTTCAAGAATCAGAGTCTAGATCAGATGAGTCACTTGAGGAGATTCGTCAGAGACCCACTTCATCTCTCTTAGTGGACACTCAGATGTACCAGTCAGCCACGTTGATGGAGGATGTTGGTGATCTAGCAGAGGAGCACCAATTGATGGAGGACACTTCCCTTTGTGTTTTGAGACCAGTTGACCTCCATGTAGAGGTTGATCCAGCAGTATGCCCAGGATCTATGATGCATCATGAGTCTACGGGAGATGACATGAGAGTTTCAGATCATTTGGAGGCCTCCTTCATCAAGGCTAAATTATTAGGGTTTCAGTCATCTAGTGGGGCGCACCATTCAGTGGAGGAGTTCAGATCTACAGGGTTTGAGAGTGGATTTGGAGATTTGGACACTTGGGTTGTCCTTACAATTGACCGATCTATCATTTGGCATATTTCTTGGGGTGATTGGACATATTTGATAGTAGGGCCAAAATATTGAGGAGCTTTAGCATTGCAGCGGGACGTGGCACCCTCCAGCTTGAGGGTTTAACATCCTTGTTGAGTACATTTTTATGCTTCCTTTTTACTCTATAAACTACACTTTTGCCTCTATATCCATCCATTTTGCCTTCATTTCATTCCATATTTTCCATAAAATAGCTTATGCAAGGTATATTTATCATTCTTTAGCTTAAGAAT
>ML797608.1:177341-191653 GCA_009831015.1 Picea engelmannii | reverse complement strand
TTGGTACCCATTGTAACAGAATTCTCTTATGGAGGAAGTTAATACGAAGCAAATTCAAGATTCCCGATTCTGTCCCGACTGTATCTCAAGTTTGTTTTGTGATGTTCTTCGTTTCTTTTCATTTTGCTCTACACAATTAATTTTTCTTGTTATGTTCTTCGTTTCTTTTCATTTTGCTCTACATAACTGAAAGGTATCACTATAACTCAGTACTACCACTACTATAGTGAAGCAAGTTCATATTACAGTAATTGTCCCTTGTCTTTCCTCTGCACTGGCTATCAGCAGGTGTAAGACCAAGCTACAGTTACAGGATTTTATGTTTACTTGCACCATGTCATTTATGTTCATGTCAATTTCTTTTTCCATATATATGTGAGTTTTTATCGATAAGGATTTTACGTTACTAATATTAGACGTTCTTGTCTCATTTCACATCTTTTACGAAAATCATACAGTTATGGGAAAGGACCTTTTGTTTGTAGTCCCATTTCGTTCTTCATACGAAGATTTCTCTTATTTTCGACCGAATTGAATCAGCCATTAAAATCTCTTGTTTAATCATTTCCATACCCTTACTGTTCCTCAATGACTGTACCCCCGGTAATTCAACCCAATATTCAACTCGGGATATTAGATCAAACTAATATTGCGTTAAGTCTTTTCAACACGACCCTTAGAACTGCTAATACCCGGGAAGAATTAGAACGTTCATGGGCGGCCATTGAACAAGATATCACAACCCAGGAACAGTTGGAAGCTAGACGTAGGGAACGTAGAAATCTCCCTTAGTTTCCAATACCGAATGAGACTTTATTACTGTATACATCTTTTACCTTTTTTCGGATGCCTTGACACTGTATTTTAAGCCTTAGTACAGACTCAGGAACAACAGGAGAAAGCATCAGAACGAGGTATTTAACTTGTTATGCAAATAGTTATGTAAATTTAGCTTGTTATGCAAATGGTTATGTAAATTGTTAATTTATTTATTGAAAAATGGGAGCGAATATGCTAGATTAAATAAAAATTTAGTAAATTTCAAATTTACTGTTCTATTTTATTTTTCTGGTAGTTTAATGAAATCCGGGTCCCTACACGCCTCAAGGCATCATATGTCATCAGAGCCTTCCTTACCCATTCCCTATCATAACCATTTGACGATGATTTCTCTTCATTGGCACAAACAATAGATGTTTCTTTGATACCTCGCTTTCATTTTACCTTATGTGTTGTCATATTTGCAAGCATATTACCATGATCCTGTGGAATGGAACCTGTTCCAAGCACAGTCAGGTCCTTGAAATGAATAAAACTCATAGCAACATCAAATCTCAATCGATCGAAATTAGGTACTTGAGTATTGATAATACAAATATTTTGTCTAGATACAATGCCCCTTTGCATTTCGAAAAACCTTTGAATAATGAGTATGTGGCATGATACCTGGTCCAAGCATAATCAAGTCCTTGAAATGACTGAAACTCATACCAAAAAGAGATCTCAATTGATCAACATTAGATACTTGAGTATTGATACTAAAGTTTTTCTGTCCTAGTACAACCCCCCTCTGCGTTTCGACAGAACTTCGAATATCCGAGAATAGTAGAGGTTTTTTTGATCTTGTCCTCTCAGACCAACAAGCATCTCAAGCTTTTCATACTCCAACACTTATGCTGCATTACTTGTCCCTACTATGACCCTGTAGCAATTTCACTTCTATTTAGTGTGGAATGAGTCTGTGGCATGGCACCTGTTCCAAGCACAGTTAGGTCCTTGTAACAGATAAAAATCATAGAAATAACATATTTCAATTGATCGACATTAGGTACTTGAGTATTGATACTACAAATATTGTGTCCAGGTACAATCCCCCTCTGCATTTACTTTCAAATATATGGGAATAATAGAGTCTTTTGTTAATCTTGTCCTCTCTTACCAACAACCAGCTCAAGCTTTTTAGACTCTAACACTTTTGCTCAATTTATTTTCCATGCTTTGACCCTTGCAACAATTTCACTTATATTTAGTGTGGAATGAGTCTGTGGTATGGAAATTGTTCCAAGCATAGTTAGGTCCTTGAAATAACTGAAATTCATAGCAAGAGAAGATCTTGATTGATCGACATTAGTTACTTGAGTATTGATACTACAAATGTTTTGTCCAGGTACAATCCCTGTAATGTACCCCAAATTTCCTAAATAAAAAAATAAAAATTGTTAGGGGACATAGAGATAATCCTTGACTCTCTAACATTGATTGTGACATAGAGATAATCCATTAAACCTATCCTTATTCCTTTATTGTATGCATAACATTTTTACCGCCGTTATTGGATTAGAATCATACACTTATTTGTATTGAAGAAAATTGTGACCACGATTGTCATAGCCCTTAGAATAGCCAACATGTCTATGTCAAGACATGCTATCCATAATACATCGTGTAATAGACTATCATTAATCATATATCGTCCACTTATACATAATTCTCCTAGCTCTGATCAACAATATAGACTATAGACTGTAGCCTATTCATAACAATAACACTAACCATAATGATATTTATTGTTTATCATATAGACTATCATATGGATACCATAACAATAACACTATCCATAACAATATATATATCATTTACCATATAGACTATCATATGGATACCATAACACTAACACTATCCATAACCTATATCGTTTAACATATAGACTATTATATGGATACCATAACAACGTATGAATTTATCATAGCGTAGCGAACATATATCTATACATAATGTATTGTTTACCACAACACAGTGAACATATACCTATACCTAACATAGGTAATCCCTACCTGACTGTTAACATCATCTTTTCATTCTAGGGTTCGACTGTGAACATGACTCAACAATTAAGAGGTTCAAAAACCGTTTATGGTGGATGACAGGTCAGGTCATGTAGGCATTTACTCTTGGCCTGGTTCATTAATGGTGAGCCTGTCTCATACCTTCCAGGCTGACCTTGAGGCGAACATGCCCAATGTAGTCTTTCCATTTCCTCGACTTGACATGGTAGAGGTAAGGGTGCATACCAACTGCTTTTACTCCTCTAGTGAGGACCTCGAGGTAACATTCATTGATCGTTATTGCTCCCTTTGGTACTATAACACAATTTTTGTCTCTACACTGTAACACGACTGGTGCATTTGGTGAGGTTCAACTTTGGTGAGTGATGGAAAGAGGCAATGCATACTTGGGGTTCTATATGCAACAAGGTGAGTAAACAATTTCATTGTTTATGATCTATGTGAGAAGTATTTCGTGATGTATTCTCTATTTCATGAAAATGTAAATAGTTGAGAGCTCAAAGTAACAGGTCTCATGTTTTCCTTTGTTTGAGGGTTGATAGTTGCGCCCCGTATGCGTTTTCTTCCCAGGATTTCCACCGGGTTTATGGTTACATTTATAAGTTAGATGAGACGCCTTGAGAATTAACGCTTGAGTTTGAGGTTCACTGTGTTTTCTCTTGGTTGGCTATAAGTCTTCAAAACTAGTTGTTTGTGATTCCTTCCCAGTGAGACCATCACCCAAATCATTATTAAAGTTAAACCATCTACATTTTATTTTATTCATCATTGTATATTGTTATTCTTACCCTCTGGAACTCATCCAAAGATCCCAAGACTTTCTACGCTTATTTCTATTATTTAGACTTGGTTGGACTCAACAATTGCAACTTTTTATGGAGTTGGGTCACTTTTGCAAACATTTTCTCTCTCTTTTTCCATTAATGGTTGGGTGCAAGTTCTTATTAATAATGAGTGCAATTGATTGGTTGGCTACACTTGTTTCAAATGCACCTGTTTTGGCATACTTCCAGATGGGGGGGAGGAGTCATTAGTAGGAAATATATATATTTCTAGTTACCAATCTACTTAGATGGGTCACTCGTCATATGTACGAGCATCATTGATCATAATATATAGCCCATAGGCTGCTATCTATAACCAAGTATCGATGATAGATGTCTGATCAACATCATATTAATAGTACAACCCATGTGCAAAGTGCCAGAGCAATATGCAATTTTTTAAGCAATATTGAACGCGGCGGCAAGTGGATTATATGCCACTAGTAGCAGGCTAGATAGTGGATTATAGGCCACTATTACCACTGGACAATAGTTGTGTACTCCTATGACATGGAAATAATTGTGTACTATTGGACGACATTGCAGTAGTCGTGTGCTACTAGTTGATTGCAACATAGTCATAAAGAATGTGGTGGATGATTTGAGCTATCGATGGCATGGTAGTAACAGTATGCTACTATTTGATTGCATAGTAATCAGTGGATTACTAGATGAAGGAACCAAGACACTGGTTTCATGAGGAAACATCGATATGTCTTGGGGGACATTGGTTGCATGAGGGAACCTCGACGTGTCCTAGAGATGTTTGAGGCAGGGATCAAGAGGGAGTACATCATTCCTCACAACCCTCAACAAAATGGGGTCGCAGAGAAGAAGAATAGATCTATAGTTGAGACAGTCAAGGCGATGATTCGTGATCAAAATTTACCTATGTTTCTATGGGAATAAGCATCCATGACTGTGTTGTATGTTCAGAAAAAAATTCCTTGAGGAACATGACTCTTGAGGAGGCCTTCACAAGAGTTAAATATTGAGGTTGGACACTTCAGGTTATTTGGGTGTTCAGTATACATATATGGGGTATAGTGAGTCTTCAAAGGAATATCAGATCGTCATCCTTGGTCAGAGATAGATTGAGTAAGAGACAAAAAGAGATGGCACCTTTCGAGAAAGCAAGATATCTTAGAGATATTTGTGTTATGCCACAGATATGAGCCAAATCATTGATTCTAAACCTTCTTGTTATGAGGAGGCAACCAGTAATCCAGTATGGGGAGATGCCATGATGGAGGAGTATCAGTCCATCATGAGGAATGATATGTGGGATATTGTTCCGAGACCTGAGCAGAAGCTTGCAGTAACTTCTAAATGGATCTACAAGATCAAACACATAGTTGACAGTTGCATTGAGAGCCACAAAACGAGATTTGTTACTAGAGGATTCTCTCAGGTGGAGGGAATAGATTATGAGGAGACATTTTCTCTTTTTGCTCGATACACTTCTATCTGGATGAATATTTCCCTCGTAGCATCCATGGGCTGGAAACTACATCAGATGGATGTGAAGACAACCTTTCTCAATGGAGAGATTGAGGAAGAAATATACATCGAGAAGACAGATGGTTTCGTCATACATGCGAAAGAGTCTCATGTGTGTAGGTTGAAGAAGACCCTATATGGACTTAGGCAAGCACCTTGAGCTTGGTATGCGAGGATTGATGGACACCTGATGAGTTTGGGATTCAACAAAAGTGTTGCTGATGCCAACCTATACTACAAGACTGTTAATGGCGAGGACTTGATTCTGGTCCTCTACGTTGATGATTTATTCCTGACTGGTACATAGAGCCTTATTATTGAATGCAAGTATGCGTTGGCCTCTGAGTTCGAGATAAAGGACCTTGGTATGATTCACTACTTCTTGGGACTAGTGGTGTGGTAGAGAAATGATGAGATCTTCTCGAGAGGAGAAGTACACAGTTGAGATATTGAAGAAGTTTGAGATACTAAACTTCAAGCCCGTGGCTATACGAATAATGATGAATCTAAAGAAACTAAGTGTGTCTTCTTCTGATTTTGATGAAATTGATTTGACTCTGTACAAAAACTGATTGGATAATTGATGTATTTGGTTAACATCAGACCAAATATTTGCTATGCAGTAGGTGCACTTAGCCAGTTTATAAGTCAGCTGAGATAGACACACTAGATTGTTGTGAAACATGTGTTGAGCTACTTGTGAGGTACATTTCGCCATGGTCTGAGATATACTTCCAGTATTGATATGATATGGAAGGAATATATTGACTCTGATTGGGCAAGGAGTGCAGTGGACAGAAAGAACACCTTCAGGTGTTGCTTCACTTTGGGATCTTCCATGGTTTCCTGGTGTAGTAGGAAACAAACTTCTGTGGCTTTGATCACAACAGAAGCATAATACATTACATTAAGTATGACAGTCTGTGAAGAAGTGTGGCTTCACAAGCTCGGTGCAGATTTATTCGAACATGTGCTGGATTCCACCATTATTCATTATGGTAACTAAAGTTGTGTGAAGATCTCTGATAATCCAGTGTTTCATGACAAATCGAGCCACCTTGAGATCATGTACCATTTCATCCAAGACATGGTGCAGAGGAAGGAAGTATTGGTGCAGTAGCTTCCTATAGATGAGCAAGTTGCTGATGTTCTTACCAAACAAGGATGAAGCTTAAGTACTTCTGTGACAGACTTGGAATGGCAGAGAATTCCTCCCTTACTGAGAGGGAGTGTTGATGTTTGTAGCTTCCTAAGACATTCTGCAGATAGTACTCCTCTATGAATGAGTTGATTTGATTTGTGATGACACTTATCCCAGAATGGGTAAGTGGGGCACTTATCCGAGAATGGATAAGTGTGGTTGGGCTTATAACCCAATGTCCCATGTGGAGAGCACATGAGGATATGTCAAGGGAGTTGAACCTTGACGTCATACACTATGGGAGTTGACCCTAGTGTTTCCACATGGAGTGCCATGTGTGACAAAATTTCTCTAGATCATACTCCTCTGTGAATTGAGTTGAGTTGATATGTGAGGACTCTTATTCGAGAAGGGATAAATGCATTTTGGCTTATAGCCCAACGTCCTAGTGGGAGTAGCCTCTAGAAGTGTTCCTAGAGGAGTAGCCTCTAGAAGTCCACATGGGAGTGCCATGTGTGACAAATATTTTACTACTATGGTTGTTTTGTACCACTAGCAGAGACTACATGTCTCTGGACAGTAGTTGTGTAATACTATGGAAAGATACCTCCCTAGCTAAGAGGGAGTGTTGGTGTTTCAACATTGGGCATAACTTCTCCTATATTGGGCTGCAGACGAAGGGAGATATGATACATTTATCACAAAGGTGCACTTGTGGTAAATGGGCCTAGACGTATTCCTTCCTTGATCATGACAAGGAATGATATGGACTAGAGGTGCTTGAAGTTCTTTCCATGTGTCAGTTAGCATCAAGCCAACATTCACTCATAGGTGTGTGTCTTTGGTGAAATGTTATGGTGTGGTCTTTGTCCTAGTCATTGTGATTTGACAAGGAATGATAAAGACTCAAGATGCTATATGTTATTGCATGCAGACCCAAGTGAGGCTAATCTTAGAGAGAGTTAATTGGCTCAGAAGGAGAGCCACATAAGGAGTTTCTCCTTGGTTCAGGTGGGAGAGAGATGTCTCCCAAGACTAACAGACAAGTGTCATGAGTCTAGGGTGATGTTTGTATACTTCAAAGACAAGAGTGGCATGTTGCAGAATGTCTCCCTCGTTGAGAGGGAGTGTTGATGTTTGGACAACATTGGGAAGACATTCTCTAAAGATAATAATTAATAATATAATTATTAAATGATTATTAACTATAATATATAATAATAATAACAAATAGTTATTGATTATTCAAGGGACGCATCCTTTCATGGATGGTCACCTTATGTTCTCTATATATGGAACACTCATCATTGTAATAATATATCAAATATCTCTTATATATTATATGAAGAAAACCAACAGTAGAGGACTCAAGAATTTACAGGGATTCCCTAAAGAATAGTGATTATTGGACTACCTTAATTCTTAAAGAAATTCATTTCTTACTTCTGAGAGAAAGTGATAGAATCCATGACTTCACATGGTGTCCGAGCGAGGCTTCCTGCCTTATTGAATACTTGACCGAGACTTATTTCAACAAGAACTTAAAAATACAAATGGTTTTGTTTCTAGCTAGAAGAAGAAACATCCCTTGAAAGCATGAGTTAAGATTTGACCCTTGAACCTATGAGTCACATAAGATGCACACTATTTTGGTGGTGGTCGTGTAGTAAGTCCAGAGCACTACTGGGATGGGATCATCCAAATCATCCCGGCTTTCCTAAATGATTGAGCATGCCTACCCAATTGGTTGAGAACAAGGTGACTATTTTCCCATTACCACGTCATATACAGAAGAACCAACAAGGGTGAAACAATTGAGATGGGAGTTGGGTTGTTTGAGGTGGAGGAAGGGGCTAGGGAGAGGATAAAGGGTGCAGATTGAAAAGCAGGTTTCTTTCTATTATTTTGTGAAACAATTGAGATGGGAGTTGGATTGTTTGAGGTGGAGGAAGGGGCTAGAGAGAGGATAAAAGGGGTAGATTGAGAAGGAGGGTGCTTGGGAGTATTTTGATTTCCTTTAGTACACGCCCATCCCTAACTAAACCACCTATACTGGGAACCAAACCGTATTTTATCCAACTATTCATTATTCAAATCGAATTGGTGAATTTTCATTTTTTTTTTTAATATGGTCAAATTTAGTAACTATGGTTAAAATCATACACAAGGGTACATACAATCAATGTGAACTCTCCAAGGAATTTGTAGATAAGAATGCGGAAAAAATTGTAGCAAGGAATTCGACACGATTTTGTTTTCTCTTGTTGTTATGCCAGATCCTTAAAGTATTTGTTCACACCACACAATATATTAAGCTATCGATATGGTTGAAAAAACTATAAATGAAATAGACAATATAGAAGAGATAGATCTAGAATAGGAAAATGCATAGCACAATTGTATTAGTTGATAGTCTAAAGCTATAAAGGAAAAAAAAATAAGAAGTCGTAAGAAATAACTAACACTCTCTCATAAATTCAAGAGTTACAAAAATGAGCACTGATCATGCCTAAGTGTTGTCTCCAAAAATAAAAAATGGTTTTTCCCAGTGGATTTTTAACGATGTCTGGGAGCTGTTCTTGTGGCCCACTAAATTGAAGTGTGATTTCACCATTATTAACTAGTTCGCGTATGAAGTGAAAGCGAGTGCCAATGTGATTGGTTTTCTTATGAAAAACATGGTTTTTGGATAAAACAATTGCTAAAGTAGTGTCATAGAAGATAAGAGTTGGCTCATTTTATGTATGTGACATGTCATTCAATAGTCTTCGTAGCCACACAACCTGACAAGAAGCTGAGGTAGGAGAGACATACTTTTCCTCTGCAGAAGATATTTAAACAATGGGTTGCTTCTTTGATGCCCAAGAAATTAGTTTCGTGTCGAGGTGAAAAGTGTACCTTGAGGTTCTTTTTCGGTCATCTAGGTTGCCTGCAAAATCAATGACAGTGTAACTAGAAAGATGATTATCTTCAGATTGAGTGTACCATAAACCAAAATTGATAGTTCCCGCAACATATATTAGAATCATTTTTTCCATCTTCGAGTGAGAATCTTTGGGAGACTCCATGAACCTGGAAACAAAGCCAACTACATACATAATATTAGGTTTAGTTGTTGAAAGATACAATAAATTTCCTACTAAACTTTTGTATAAAGTAGAATCCACTATAGGGCCTTCATCTTTCTTGCTCAATTTTGTTCTTAGGGGTATAGTGGTTTTTGTTGGATTGCAGTCTTCCATGTAGAATCTTTTGATGATGTTTGATGCATAATTTTTCTGATAGACACAAATCCCTTTGGTTGATTTGTTAACCTCAATCCCCAAAAATATGTCATTATTCCAAGATCTCTCATCTCAAACTAAGATTGGATGGCATGTTCAAAACTGATTAATTGAATATTTTCAGTATATATTATGGACCATCAACATAAATATAGGCAATCATAATTTTACCTTTCTTATCTGTTTTGGTGTATAGAGTTGGCTCATTTTGGCTTCTGCAGAAACCACTCTTGATTAGGTAAGTATCAATTTTGTTGTACCAAGATCTTGGAGCTTTCTTTAAGCCATAGAAGTATTTCTCCAACCGATACACTTTGGTTGGATGCTCTTTGACTTCAAATCAAGGTTGCTGATCTAGATAGACCTCTTCTTCTAAGACACCATTCATGAAAGAAAAAGTTTCAACATAATCAATGTCTGGTTGCTGTGAGAATCCTTTGGGAACAAGTATTTCTTTGTTTTTTTCAATCTTCCCATTTTCATTAAGTTTAGTCTTGTAAACCCACTTGAAACTAGTACTTGTCTTATGTCTGGGCAGATCCACAAGATCCCATGTTTTTTTCTTCTCAATAGAGTCAATTTCTTGGTTCATGGATTGAACCCAATGTGGCTCTTTGACTACCTCTTTAAAAGATGTAGGTTGACATGACATTAATGCAAAAAGATTGTGCTGATCAATATCATCCAACTGCTAATAGATTTCACTCAAGCTTCGAGTTCTCTGATTCCGTAGTTCAGAGGATGAATTTCTGCTTAAGGATGATTTTTCCTCAGATGTTTGAGGATGTCCTTGTACCTTCAATATTGGAAGCACAAGATGATGTGTTTGTTGTCCTAAATTATCTGTGTGTTGAGGAAGTGGCAACAATGGATTTTGGCTATCCATAGTGTGATTTTCAGACTCACTCCAAAGCTAATGTTCAAGAAATTTGACATCTCTGTTGAGAATGAGTTTCTTTGAAATCGTATTGTAGAGTCTATAGGATTTGTATCTCTCACTCTAGCCAACAAAAATGCATTTCTCACTTTGATCATCAATTTTCTTCCTCAATTCGAAAGGTATGTAAGAAAATGGAATGCATCGAAAATTCCTAAGATCAACAACATTCAATTTTTTCCCACACCATGTGATCTGAAAATAGGGGGCTGACTTGTTATGCTATCCAAGCACTCTCTACTTCATTAAAATAAAATTTTCAGGACCTTGCTCAATGTCTTAGCTATGCAAGCGGAAATATGTGTCAAGTTCATGCTTCTTTTAAATGTTTATGTGTGAGATCTTGAAAAAGTTAAATATGTGTTTTAAACAAATACACAATAAACATAACTTGCAACAAATAAACCATCAAAATCACAACAATAACAAGATGATAAAGGAGTTCACCCCTCTCTGGGCTACATCTCCTTGAGCCTCCATCAATGGACTTGGCTCTTTGGGATTAGTTTGTCAAAGATTCTTTTACAAGATTCTGCTCAACTCCAATGGATTTTTTGACTGTTCCATTGGGTTTAGAATACATAAAAACCCCAAAAATGACTAATAGAACTCTGAAAACGGATCATGGCTCATCTGGGCATGACCTCTTCTACATGTGGCCTTGAGCTTCCCTAAGCTTCCTTGTGGAAAAAACACCTGTAAAAGTCCTCAAATGGATCTAAAACCTATCCCAATGTGTTCATAGCATAATAATTAGCCAAAAATGACTATTCAATCACAAAAAATAGACATGGGCTCATCTGAGCATGGCCTCAATCAACGAGGGCTTCAAGCTCCCTAGAGCTCTCTGAAACTTAAATGGTGAAAAACCTGCAAAAGAAGTCTTCAAATGGATTTGAAAATAGTGCCAATTCATAACGTCCAAAAACCCCTAGCTAGGCTTTTTTAGCACCTCATTTGGCCAAAAAATGAAGAAGATAGGCCTCCTGCCATTTTCTTCCTTCAAGCTTGTTGTCTTTGGTTCGCCAAAACGCACCTCTGTGTGGCCAACCTAACACACACTCTCAAACTCGTGCTAAAATCTAGCATTGGTGCATAACCGAAAAATGGGAAAAACTATCGAACGATTAACGAATTTTTGGCCCCCAACCGCAAGCCGTTGGGCATATGGGTCATATGACCGCATGCTCATACAAAATGGGGCCAATGTTTAAAATCAAGTCATATGGGTAGGCGCCATGGGACCAGGCGCACAGAATTTTGAAAAGTTTGAAATGCACGTGCACACACACGGTGATCGTATGGTAATGATATGTGATCGGCAGCTGGGGCTAAGCCCCAGCCCGGACGTGCCCCAACTCAACACAAATTCAAACTTAAATATATTTTAAACCATATATATAATAAGGAACACGGTGTGGTACGTTGGCAGTGTGGACTTTGCAAAGGCTATGCACGGTGGGGAGGTCTGGGGTTCAATCCCCACGGACGCCATAACTTTTAAAAAAACAACCAAACCATACCATAATAGGGTGCCCCGTGGTAGCCCACGATTGGGCCACGTGGCACCACCCTATTTGACCAATCAATGCCACGTGTCAAAAATTGATTCGTCCACATCTGCAATAAATGAATGCCATGTCACCAACTACCACCTCAGCATACGGACGTGCCACGTCAGCTGTACGGCCTCTGCCACATTAGCTGTACAGACTGTACGGACTGTACAGTCAACACATTTTTTTTTGCCTATTTGACGATTCGAACAGAATGTGATATCTCACTCATCCGATGTCCGTTTGAACCCAAATGAGTTACGTTGGGTTTGTGACAACGAGGGATACATACTCTCTCATTTTGAGGCAATTCAAAGAACTTTGATTTTTGAGCAAAATTTTGACCCCTGGTCCAGATTCTGATCACACCTTCCCACTGAAAGGATTTTGGACCCACAAAAGCTTATGATTATCTGTCTGAGCTTCAATAATCTTCTTCTTCCAATTTCTATCAACTGATTTTACTTGAAAAGTCTTTTTGACAATCACCTGGATACCTTGACATGCCTTGCACTGCAACTAGCTATGTCCCTCAACCACTGTTCTCTGGCTGCTGCTGACCCACTGTTCTCCTTGTGCTTGGAAGACTGCTATCCTTCCCACTGAGAATCAATTTCCTCTTGTGAACTCTTGGATGTCAACACAATCCGCTCTCCAATGGCTACAAAAACTTTCCTGCGACATCTTGTCACAAACCAAGAAAACCATCAATCTTGAAAACAAATTTATACAAGACTAAAAATGATGCCAACAACGTCTTTTTCTCTTCAAGAAAATGGTTGCATCTTGTACTTCATCAAAGCACATGGCATTTTCCTGCATCTCGGTGTACTCAAAATCAACTTACAATCCAACAAACACCATCGACTAAACACAAGTCGAAAAACATGATCGACACAACATAGTCGTCAAGACAACATCGACACAAGTCGAGACTCATTTGAAACATATCGACCTTCCCAATGACAAATCGACATTCATGATACACAATCATGTTACAATCATGAGTCATTCATGATGAACTATCAACAGTTCACTGTTTACACACACACAAAAACAAATGCATGTGCATAGCTCTTCAACTCTTCTTCAAGTACAAACATAAGTACATAAACCCAAAATGTGTGGGTACATAAGAGCTGAATATGAAAAAGATATATGACTGTAACAAGTGAGCATCATACCCCTCTTTTACATCCTCTTGGCGAAGTTGTGCAACAAACAAGAATGCTTTCAAATGAATTGCATTCACATGCAACTTGCATCATACAAGTTGTACTTGCCATACTCTCAACATAAATGCACACATAAGGCTGAAATATGCATCTACAATAGAAAATGCAAGCCTTACTTGCTCAAGGAATCTAACCATTTCTTACCAAGCCAACTCAATGGTGACTTTTTCTGCTGAAAATCGTCTTCTTGTGAATCATCTTGACTCACATCAATGATGGAATCTCCTCTTCCATTCTTGCCAATCTCTTTATCCATCTTCTTCTTGTGATGTGGATGAGTGGTTGGATGCAATGTCCAACATTGGTCAACGAGATGACCCCGCTTTTGACAATGAGTGCAAATCTTTTGCATCCTCTTTTCAAGTTGTCTTTGCTTGGAAAGTTTCTTGAAAGTGGTCAATCTTTTCCAACATTTTGAAACATGATGGTTATATAAACCACTATATGTACATGGATTTTTTCTTCCATTTTTACATGCAAATTTATCATGCTTAACATAATCAAAAGCAATTGAATGAAGAGTAGAATTATACCTTGAACATTCACCTTTATCGCCTCTTTGAGGAGGTGAACTTGAAGAGTTACAAGCTCTCCTTTAAAGACCAACAACAATGTTCTTGTCCTCATCGCTATCACAACTCTTTCGTTTCACACATTTGCATTCATATTGAACACATACTTTGCATGCTTGAGGGATTGAACTTGAAACAAAATTTGTTCTTGGAACTTTTCCCCTTGTCTCCTCAACTTTTGAATTTGCTCCATCTCTTTGTTCATATCCAAGACCATAATACTTGGGCCTCTCTTCAACAACAATAGGCTCAACAATGCCTTGTGCATGCTTGCCTAAACCTCTACCTTCATAGCCCATTTTTAACAATAACTTGGACCCTATTCCTCTTGTGTGATTTTCAAAAACACCAAAGCATTCATCTTGAGAGGAATTTGAAGATAAACTAACATTACATACCTCATGTTCATGCATGTAC
>ML797608.1:157074-172918 GCA_009831015.1 Picea engelmannii | reverse complement strand
TGTGTATGTGTATGATTGTTCATTTGTTCATTGCTTATTTACTCTGCAGTTATTGGATAATAATGCTTCATTGATATAGCACTTGGATTATATGGTTAAATTTCTCTATTACTGATTCACCCCCCCTCTCAGTAATCCAACATCCAGAACTAGTATTTATTCTCTATTTTCCTCTGTTCTTCCTAAGCAACTGTTTCTTGATTGTTCAGAGTAGCTAGATCTTCTGGATCTAGTTACACATAGCCAAGATCCATTGGATCCCAACAATCCTATGCTTGTAGGAAGAATCTCATTCTGAGAGGCCAAAATTCATATTTTTTCCCAAGAAGAATTGACCCTTGTGTTTGTCCTAAATGGTTAGAGGTGGCCATTTTTGTAAAAACCATCATAACAATTCTTCTTCTCAGGGATAAAGAAATACCTCTGATATTGCTTGATGCAAGGAGATAGGTCCTCGTCCTGTGTCCTCCACATAAAACACACCAGCGAAGTTTCGAGGTCGTGCTATAGGAAATTCATTGTATCCTGGTATCGATCTTGTTGTATATGATTATCCGAGCACAATATCGTGCAAAGTCAGAGCTTTGATTTGCATTATTTATCGACTATAACCCTTTAATGGTGAAAACTAGGAGCTTTGGGGTTCCTTTTTTCTAACGAATTTTTTTTTAACGTTAAATGTTCATATGACCAAGGGATGAGAACCAGATGCTCTGGGTCTTTTGGCTCTAGGATTTTTGGGAAATTGGGACTTTATTCCCTTCTTATCTTCGAATACACAATTCGTGAACTGTCAAACAATAGGAAGCAAGATCAATGGTCTTCAACAAGCAACGAGATCGATGACTCAAATTTCACTGTTTTGGGCTTCGATGATTTTTGTTGATCACACCAACACATAAAACACCCACAAAGTGCCAATCACCGAAAAAGGGAATATCAAACGGATCCTATTCTTCCACCACATAAACTCCTCTATGCCTCCTTCACACTTCATCCTTCGACTATTTTTCCACAACACCTTTTTACAAATCTCTCAAATTGACGAATACACCCAAGTATTAAATCGACGGTCCTCAAGCTCTGACAAATGGACGATTTATATTTCTTCTCTTAAGGCTTGAACGATTTATTTTTGTCTTCCACACAACACGACCCTTCATATCCACCAATGAAAAAATGATGAAATGGCAACCAAGATCAACGACCCATCACGCTCAGCCAATTGATGACCGAGATTTTTTTCAGGACACTGGGAGTTTTGTCCCTGTCTTCTCAATGACAAAAATTCACTGAAGTGTCCAATGTCCAAAGAGATGTATGCATGATCCCAACGGTCCATGTGTTCTCTAAACAAGTGGCCAGGATCCACTTTGGTTCTTCGGCATTCGGGGCTCTTTGTGCATTGCTTCAAAGTTCTCCCAGAGACTCAAATCGTCGAACTGTCGGATGACTTCCACATGATCAATAGCTTGGATTTACTCCAGCTCTTTGGAGCTTCGGGTGTTTGGTAGCTTTAGCGCCTATTTTCTACTTCCTCCGAAGTATGAGATCACCGAATATGGGGATCATATGACACGTGTCTACTGGATCCAATGGTCTAGAGTCACTTCGAAACACCAGGACTTCGGATCACCTTCTAATATCAATGGTCGTGTTTAAATGTATCGTGAAGATCATTGACCATGAGTGATTGCAGAGCTTTAATTTGCTAGCGCATTAATTTCCTTCCTGATATCCACAATGCAAATATGCTCGTCCGTAGTGGGGTTGATGTCCACCGTTGATCTATTAATCTAGAAAGATCAACGATCCTAAGGGATTGCGGAGTTTGAACTTGCACAGTCTTTAATTCCCTTGTGATTTCTGCAATTTCTCTCCGCCATTGATTTATCTTCAATGAGATATGATGGTCTTCACTTAATGTTTAAATGATCTGATGGATATTTTCGCTCATACCCAGATCTAACGAATAAGATATGTTCGGCTCCCTTGTGTGTTCCTCATATTATTTGGGATTAATGAGAGGACTGAGACCTGTTCCCACGGCTGATCTAACGACTGATGTAGATTCTCCTCTACTACTTCTGCATATTCCTCCTGAAGAAATGATTCCTGAATTGATAAATCTCTTCATCCTGAATCTTCTTTTGCAAATCTACCTCGTGCTCTTGTTTAGCAGATTGATGTCTCCAACGCTCCTTTAGTAGATTTCTCCTGTTCTCCTTTAGTGGACTACTCTCTAGGCTCTGTGAAGAGTCTTATTTCCCACGGTTTGATACCATGACAAAACTATAAACGAAACAGATAATACATAATAGACAGATCTAGAATAGAAAAATTCAGAGCACAATTGTATTAGTTGATAGTCTAAATCTATAAAGGGAAAACAAAACAAGAAGATCAAGAAGTCAAAAGAAAATCCTAATGACTACATCTGTCCAGAACACTTGGCAATGTACAGTCATATGTTGTTGAGGTTATAACTAAGAATTGTATGAGTAAGAAGATAACACTATTGTGTTTGAGGAGAAACACATTTTTAAAATGTGACAACAATTTATCAAAACAAAATGTAAAAACCGAAAATTACTTATGTAAATAATTGGTGATGTTAGTTTAAGAAACTATGGAAGTTTTTATAATGGTCGGTAGTTCTTGTAACTATGTAAGTGTTCAAGATAGATGTATATCTATCAAGTGTCAAACATGTATCAATTTGTAACCTTGATTGCAAGCCTATCTTGAATATTAAAGATACAAATACATGGATGTTTCCTTGACACACAGGAAGGGTTTTGCCACATAAATATTGTGTGTTATCTGAGTTATATATTTGTATTTATTGTCATATTTATTGCATTTATTATTATGTTCAATATCTTAAATACCAACAAGTGGAATATAAGCGAAGATGAAAAACATTTGGTTAGTGGAGGAAGGAATGAGTCACAAAGTAGAAAAGGTTGAGCATAGGAGGAGAAACAGAGTAAAACCCTAGCCACCATTTGATTTTTAAGGATCCTTAGGAGAGGGAGAGGCTAAGTCGCAGAGCGTAGAGGGAGGAAAGGGTTGAGCCGATATATATTTTTCCCACTTGCAGAGAACCGAGGGTTTTCTTTGTTCATGTGCATGAGAAGTTGAGCTGATCCATCACGTGAAAGAGTAGTTTAGAAGGGTTCCATTGAGCCTAGTGTGAAAGGAAAGTGGATTCGAGAATGGTTTCATATTTTTTCAAAGAGGTTGAATGGATACTGCAGTAGAGTTGTCGCGCTCAAGGAAAGAGGAGCCAATGAGGGTTTCGTCTATCTGGAAGGAAGATTGAAAGGATACTGCAACAGAGCTTCCAAGGAGGACATATATACCCTTTGTATTCTAATGATAATAGCTTCCATGCCTTGATTATATTTGACAAAAAAAGTGTTGATGTTGAAGTTTTTTGTATTCGTATTTGAAGTGATTTTTGGATGTGATTTTTGGATTCATAAAAATAGAAAATTATAGTTTTATTTTTTGAAAGATTCATTTGTGGAGAAACAATCCCCCCTTATTTTTTTGGAGAAACATATTTTTCTTTAAAAAAAAAGGAATATATATTTTGTTTTTTAAAAACCTTATTTAAGTGGGTGGAGTTTTTAAATTTTTTTATAGAAGTTTGAATATTTATGAAGTTTGAAGAGGAAATATATATTTTTCAAAAATCAAATTAATTGTTTGGAGTGAAAAAAAATTCAAATTGACATTTAAAGAGGGAGCCTCTGTGTACATAACTAATAACAAAGATCATGAATTCTCAATTTGAGGTTAAAAAATTTAATGGTAAAAATAACTCCAAATTGTGGAAAATTAAGATGAGAGATTTGTTAGTATAACAAGGGTTGCATAAGGCATTAGATGAGAAGATAAAGGAACATTCAACCATGATCGATGAAGAGTGGGAAGACCTGGATGCTAGATCCCTAAACACAATTTGGTTATGTCTTGCAGATGATGTCTTGTTTAGTATTATTGCAGAATAAACAACAACTGGCTTATGGAAAAGGATGGAGATCCTTTATATGTAAAATTCCTTGACGAATCAGATCTACAGGAAGAGGGAGCAATACAATTTAAAAATGAAAGAAGGTATGAAATTTATTGATCATTTGAATGTGTTTAATACTTTTATATTTCAATTGAATAATATGGATGTTAAACCTGATGACAAAGATAAGGAAGTTGCATTGCTATGTTCATTCCCTGAATATTCAGACCATCTAGTCACTTTCATTATCTTTAGTACACCTAAGAATCTTGAATTTGATATTGTTCATGGATATTTGTTGTCTGAGGAGGTGCAGAGAAAATGGAGTATTGAAACCTCCACACCAGAAACATTGGTGTCTAGTGATCGATCCACAGAAAGGGGAGAGGATTTGACTAGAACATCCATGGCTAAGTCAACAAGTAGAAAGGGAAAGGGAATATGTTGTTATTGTAACAAATTAGGGCATCTCAAAAAGGATCATTGGAACCTATAGGAGTCCAATGAAGACTCCAAAAATGAAGCAAATCCATTCGAATCATTTCCATGTATGATTGATGAAGTATTTACAATTTGTAATGTCTCAGAATTTTATGAAGAGTGGTTATTAGATTATGGTGCTTCACACCATTTGTGTCCACATCAATATTGGTTTTCTACATACCAAGATATTTATGGTGGTAGTGTTCTTATGGGAAAAAATGTTTCCTATAAGACTGTGGGGTTGAGAGTATTATGATTAATATTTTTGATGGAATAGTAAGAAAGTTAACAAATGTAAGATATGTACCTAAACTCAAAAATATTTAATCTGCAAATCTTGAGATGGTTGTCTCTCTAAGAGGACAAGATAAGAAAAAAGAATCTACTATGCCTAGATATTCGAATCTCTACCGAAACACAGAGGGGGATTGTACTTGGACATAAGATTTGTAGTATCTATACTCAAGTACCTAATTTCGATGAATCAAGATCTTCTCTTGCTAGGAATATCAGTCATTTCAAGGACCTGACTGTGGTTGGAACATGTGCCATGCCACAGACTCATTCCACACTAAATAACAGTGAAATTGTTGCAAGGGTCATAGTAGGGAAAAGTAATGAAGCTAGAGTGTTGGAGTCTAAAAAGATTGAGCTGGTTTTTGGTCTGAAAGGACAAGATCAACAAAAACCTCTACTATTCCCAGATATTCAAAGGTTTGTTGAAACATAGAGGGGGATTGTACCTTGACAAAAGATTTGTAGTATCGATACTCAAGTACCTAATGTCAATCAATTGATATCTGTTATTTCTATAAGTTTCAGTCGTTTCAAGGACCTGACTATACTTGGAATAGGTGCCATGCCACAGACTCGTTCCACACTAAATACAAGTCAAATTGTTGTAGGTGTCATAGTAGGGAAAAGTAATTCAACAAAAGTTTTGGATTATTAAAATATTGAGCTATTTGTTGTTATGAGAGGAAAAGATCAAATAAAACCTCTACTATTCCCATATAAATGTATACATATATCTCGAATATCCAGTGATATAATAGAAATGTATCAGAGATGCAACCATAAAAACAGAGATACAATAATACACAATTTTCTATTAATGAACAAAAATGTACAAAGACTGTAAAAATACAAAGTGAAAGACTTGTTGGAATGGTGGCAACTTATCTCTGAGAAGAGATGTGACGGCCATTTGCATTTGCAAGAAGATGATTTTACAATGAGGCTCTAAAGTCCTTTTTATCAAAAATAAAATCCAAAACCCTAACCCCAGAAGATGAAAAGCCACCAGTTTTGTGCACCCTGTTTTGGGTAGTTTGGTGTATCAACTTCCTAGGGGCGTAACTTTGGCATACGATCTCCGTTTGGGGTAAACGATATCTCGTTGGAAAGGTATTGTCGAGGAGATTCGTTTAGGGGGCTCAATCATATCCTTTGTCTATCATTGAGAATATTGATCCCAAAAACGTTCATTTAGGCCCTTAAAATGGTACCAAAAAATTGCTAAAAATAGTAAATGACCAAAATTGCCAGAAAACTGTTTTGATCCGGCCACCGATATCCACATGGATCATAACTAATGTCGATCAATTTATATCTATTGTTTCTATGATTTCGAGTCGTTTCAAGGACTCGACTATGCTTGTAATAGGTGCCATTCCACAGACTCATGGTAATCTCCTTATAGAGACGAAAACACATAGGGGAAAATGCAAGAGAGGTATCAAAGAGACATATATTGTTTGTGCCACTGAAGATAATGCATCATCAAATGGTGACGACATGGAACGGGTGAGGAAGGCTCTGATGATATATGATGTCTTGCAGCGCAATCTGATGAATGAAGATGATTTATGCAATGAAGCAAGTGGAGGAACAAAGTGTACTTACTTAACGACAAGGACCATAATGAACAATAAAAGGAAATGGATAAATTGAGGTAGAATATTTATAGGTTCAGTCTGAGGTGTTCATTGTTGATATTATGGTAGCTGCGGGAGGTATTAACCTGTACATGTAACCTTTAGCGAGACTAGAATATTTTGAGAAGAAAGAGAAACCCTAAATAGATGTGTGAGAACCCTAGAAGACATGTCAGCTCAACATAATATATAATATTAAGTTATTATACTCTAGGAATATAACTAGGATAAATAGGAAAAAGATAAACATAAAATGTAATTACCAGAAAGTGAGGTTTCTGGATGGGTCGACTTGACTTTCTGGTAATTACATTTTCTCTTTATATTTTTCTTATGTAGCCGACTCGTCTTCCCAGAGTATAATACCATAATATTATATATTCTACTGAGGCGATATGTATTCTAGGGTTCTCACACATTTTTTTAACTTCTCTTTCTTCCCGAAATATTCTAGTCTCATCAAAGGTTACACGTAGAGGTTAATATCACCTGCAACTATCATAATATACCTAATGAACACTTAGGACTGAACCTATAAATATTCTACCTTGGTTTATCCATTGACTTTTATTATTCATTATGGTTGATGTCATTAAGTAAGTACAGTTTGATCCTCCACATGCTTCATTGAATAATTCATCTTCATACATCAGATTGCGCCTTAAGGCATCATATGGCATCAGAGCCTTCCTTACCCATTCCCTGTCATCACCATTTGACAATGTATTCTCTTCATTGGCACAAACAATAGATGTCTCTTTGATACCTTGCTTTCATTTTACCCTATGTGTTGTTGTCTTTGCAAGCATATTACCATGAGTCTGTGTCATGGCACCTGTTCCAAGCATAGTCAGGTCCTTTAAACAGATAAAACTAATAGCAACATCAGATCTCAATTTATCGACATTAGGTACTTAAGTATTGATACTACAAATATTTTTTCCAGGTACAATCCCCATCTGCGTTTCAAAAAACCTTTGAATATATTGGAATAGTAGAGATTTTTGTTGATCTTGTCCTCTCAGAACAACAACCAACCTAAGATTTTCAGATTCCAACACTTATGCTACATTACTTTGTCCTATTGTGACCGCTACAACAATTTCACTATTACTTAGTGTGGAATGAGTATGTGATATGGCACATGTTCCAAGCACAATCAGGTCCTTGAAACGTCTGAAACTCATAGCAACAACAGATCTCAATTGATCGACATTAGGTACTTGAGTATTGATACTAAATTTCTTCTGTCCAAGTACAATCCCCCTCTGTGTTTCAACATACCTTCGAATATCTGGGAATCGTAGTGTTTTTTCTAATCTTGTCCTCTCAGACCAACAACCAGCTCAAGCTTTTCAGACTCCAACACTTATGCTGCATTGCTTTGCCCTACTGTGACTCCTGTAGCAATTTCGTGGAATGAGTATGTGGCATGGCACCCATTCCAACAACAGTCAGGTCCTTGAAATGGATAAAACTCATAGCAACAACATATCTCAATTGATTGACATTAGGTACTTGAGTATTGATACTACAAATATTTTGTCCAGGTACAATCCCCCTCTGCGTTTTGGTAAACCTTCGAATATCTGGGAATAGTAGAGGTTTTTGTTGATCTTGTCCTCTCGGACCAACAACCACCTCAAGCTTTTCAGACTCCAACACTTCAGCTCAATTACTTTTCCCTACTGTGACCCTTGCAGAAATTTCACTTATATATAGTGTGGAATGAGTCCGTGGCATGGGAGTTGTTCCAATCATAGTCAGTTCCTTGAAATGACTGAAATTGATAGCAAGAGAAGATCTCGATTGATCGACATTAGGTACTTGAGTATTGATACTACAAATCTTCTGTCCAAGTACAATCCCTGTAATGTACCCCAAATTTCCCAAATAAAAAAAAAATTGTTAGGGGACATTAAAGTTCTTGTGAATTTAAAGTATTATGTTTTACAAGAACATCGAATTGATTAGGTAAAAATATAATTTTATTTGATTTTGTTAGCTCCATTATTGATTTGACTCGAAATGTTTCCACAAAACAGTTGATCGAGGGTCATGTTGACTGGATTATTTCTACGATCTACTCCCCAAACACATCTTCCATTCTAGGTCAGCACCATCTTCCATTCTAGGTCAACAAAAGAAATTGTAGGTCCCTGCATTTATCCACAGAGGCTGGACTCAACAATTGCAACTTTTGATGGAGTTGGCTGACTGTTGCAAACATTTTCTCTCGCTTTTGCCCTTAATGGTTGGGTGCAAGTTCTTATTAATAACGAATGCAATTGATTGGTTGGCTACACTGGTTTCGGATGCACCTGTTTTGGCATACCTCCAGTTGGAGAGAAGAATCATCGGCAAGAAATATGGGAATCACGCCGATGTATGTACGGGAATCATCAACGGTAATAGATAATTCGCGGGCCGCTAGTTAGCTATAGCTGGTATCGATGATGGATGTTTGATCAACATCATATTAATAGTACAAGCCTCGTGCAAAGTCTGGGAGCAATATGTAGTTTGTTAAGTAATATTGAATGCTGTGGCAAGTGGATTATAAGCTATTAATATCAGGTTAGATATTGACTGCTGCAAAGTTTACCTTCTATTTTTTTTTATTTCAAGCTAGATCAACCTCAAACTAGTAAAAATCAAGTAGTGTTTATGGGTAACACCTACCTTATTGCCACTTACACTATAATTAACCTGCCTGTGGCAGGTGCTATAAGAATCATAAATTTTCAATTCCCACAAAATTCGACAGCAAGCATCCTAAATACATAGATATATATACTTTCCTTCTTAGATTAACTATGCATTTTGTTCAATTCTTTTACTCATTCAATTTGAGAATGAAATTTGAATAATTTTTAATAATGTAACATTCTAGAATTACAATTTACCAAGAAAAATAGTACCCATCTCTTCCCTCCAAAACCTTCATCATTTCAAAAACTCATCTCTTCCCTCAAAACCCTCATCATTTCAAACCTTATTTATGTAATACTGATCCATCCCGACTTCCTGACACTAGCTTATTATGGTAGAGTATGGGGAGTAAAGAAATCAAAAATTTACAGGGATTCCCTAAAGAATAGTGCCTATTGGACTGCCTTACTTCTTAAAGAAATTCATTCCTTCTGAGAGAAAGTGATAGAATCGATGACTTCACATGGTGCCCGAGCGAGGCTTCCTGCCTTACTGAATACTTGACCGGGACTTATTTCAACAAGAACTTAAAAATATGAATGGTTTTGTTTCTTGGAAGAAGAAACAACCCTTGGAAGCATGAGTTAAGCTTTGACCCTTGAACCTATGAGTCACATAAACCTATGAGTCACATAAGGTGCACACTATTTTGGTGGTGGTCATCCAATAAGGGATGGGATCGTCCCAATCATCCCGGCTTGGGATGGGATCATCCCAATCATCCCGGCTTGGTGGTGGTCATCCAATAAGTCAAAAGAACTGCTGGGATGGGATCGTCCCAATCATCCCGGCTTTCTTAAATGATTGAGCATGCCTACCCAATTGGTTGAGAACAAGGTGACTATCTTCCCATTAAGACGTCACATACAGAAGAACCAACCAGGATGAAACAATTGAGATGGGAGTTGGGTTGTTTGAGGTGGAGGAAGGGGCCAGGGAGAGGATAAAGGAGGCAGATTGAGAAGCAGGGTGCTTGGGATTATTTCGACTGCCTTTAGTACACGCCCATCCCTAACTAAACCGCCTACGCTAGGAACTGAACCAAATTTTATCCAACTATTCGGTATTCGAATCGAATTGGTGAATTTTCGCTTTTATTTTTAATATGGTCAAATTCGATAACTATGGTTAAAAGCATACAAGGGTACATACCATCGATGTGAACCCTCCAAGGAATTTGTAGATAGGAATGTGTGAACAATTGTAGAAAGGAATTCGACACGATTTTTTTTTCCCTTCTTGTTATGCAAGATCCTTAAAATATTTGTTCACGCCACATAAGATCTTAAGCTCTCGATATGGATGAAAAAACTACAAACGGAACAAACAATAATACAGAAGAGACAAGATCTAGAATAGGAAAATGCAGAGCACAATTGTATTAGTTGATAGTCTAAAGCTATAAAGGAAAAACAAAATAAGAATATCAAGAAGTCAGAAGCAAATTATACATTGTTGAGATTATAACTAACACTCTCTAGTAAACTCAAGAGTTACAAACATTAGTATTGATAGTGCCTAAGTGTTGTCTCTGAAAATCAAAAATGGTTTTTTCCAATGGCTTTGTAAAGATGTGTGCGAGCTGGTCTCATGGCCCACAAAATTGAAGTGTGATTTCACCATTATTGAATAGCTCGAGTATGAAGTGAAAGCGAGTGTCAATGTGATTGATTTTCTTATGAAAAACATGGTTTTTGGTTAAAACAATTTCTGAAGTAGTGTCATAGAAGATATGAGTTGGCTCATTTTCTGTATGTGACATGTCATTCAATAGTCTTCACAGCCACACAACCTCACAGAAGCTGAGGAAGCAACGGCATACTTTGCCTCTGCAGAAGATATTGAGACAATGGGTTGCTTCTTTGATGCCAAAGAAATCAGATTCTTGTAGAGGTGAAAAGTGTACCCTGAGGTGTGGCTTCCTGCAAAATTACTGTCAGTGTAGAAAGATGATTATCTTCAGACTAAGTGTACCATAAATCAAAATTGAGAGTGCCCAATCATTTTCGCCATCTTCGAGTGAGAATCTTTGGGAGATTCCATGAACCTGGAAAAAAAGCCAATTGCATACATAATATCAAGCTTAGTTGTTGTAAGATACAACAAATTGCCTACTAAATTTTTGTATGAAGTGGAATCCACTATAGGGCCTTCATCTTGCTTGTTCAATTTTGTGCCTATGGGTATAGTGGTTTTTGTTGGATTGCAGTCTTCCATGCAAAATCTTTTGATGATATTTGATGAATATTTTTGCCGAGAGACACAAATCCCTTTGGTTGATTGGTCAACCTCAATCCCCAAAAAATATTTCATTATGCCAAGATCTGTCATCTCAAACTAAGATTGCATGGCATGTTTAAATCTGGTTAACTAAAGATTTCCAGTATATATCATGGACCATCAACATAGAAAAATTTTACCTTTCTCATCTGTTCTGGTGTACAGAGTTGGCTTATTTTGGCTTCTGCGGAAACCACTCTTAATTAGGTAAGTATCAATTTTGTTGTACCAAGCTCTTGGAGCTTGCTTTAAGCCATACAAGCATTTCTCCAACCGATAGACTTTGGTTGGATTCTCTTTGACTTCAAATCGAGGTTGTTGATCCACATAGACCTCTTCTTCTAAGACACCATTCACGAAAGAAAAAGTTTCACCATAACCAATGCCTGGTTGTTGTGAGAATCCTTTGGGAACAAGTCTTTCTTTGTTTTTTTCAATCTTCCCATTTTTATTAAGTTTAGTCTTGTAAACCCACTTGACAACAATACTTGTCTTATGTCTGGGAAAATCCACAAGATCCCATGTTTTTTTCTTCTTAATAGAGTCAATTTCTTGGTTCATGGCTTGAACCCAATGTGGCTCTTTGGCTGCCTCTTTAAAAGATGTAGGTTGACATGACATTAATGAAAAAAGATTGTGCTGATCAATATCATCCAATTGCTAATGGATTTCACTCAAGCTTCAAGTTCTCTGATTCCGAAGTTCAGAGGATGAATTTCTACTTGAAGAAGAGTTGTCCTGAGATGTTTGAGGCTATCCTTGTACCTACAATCTTGGAAGCACAAGCTGATGTGTTTTTTGTCCCGAATTATCTGTGTGTTCAGGAAGTGGCAACAATGGATTTTGGCTATCCATAGGGAAATTTTCAGACTCACTCCAGAACTAATCTTCAATAAATTAGACATCTCTCTTGAGAATGAGTTTCTTTGAAATCATATTGTAGAATCTGTAGGATTTGGATGTCTCACTCTAGCCAACAAAAATGCATTTCTCACTTCGATCATCAAGTTTCTTCCTCAATTCGGAAGGTATGTGAGCAAATGGAATGCATCCAAAATTACTAAGATGAGCAACATTCAGTTTTGTCCCACACCATGCTTCTTGAGGGACCTTCATCTTGACACTATTTTTTGGAGATCTATTCAAATTGAACAGGCTACAACCTCATTTCAAAATAGATTTGACAAACATTTATCTATGAGAAGGATCCTTTCCATGTTCGTTATAGTCTATTTTTTCCTCTCATCCACTCCATTTTGTTGTGGAGTATACATGGTTGTGGTTTGCATGATTATGCCTTGTGATTTGCATAAATTTGCAAATTATGTTGAACAATATTCGCCTCCTCCATCTGAAATCGGAACCTTCACATATTTCCCACTATGTTTTTGAGCTTCAACCTTGAACTCCTTGAACTTTGAAAAGGTTTCAGACTTGTGTCTGAGAAAATAGATCCATATTTTCCTGCTAAAGTCATCAATAAATGTTAGAAAATAGAAGCTACCACCTATTGACTTTGTTTGCATTGGTCCACATAGGTCAGTGTGAACCAGCTCTAAGTGTTGTTTGGCTTGAGTGGAGGAATGTGGAAATCTTGTTCTCTTATGTTATCCAAGAATTCAATACTCACATGGGGGATTTCGCTCTTTGAAGATAGGTAGACCTTTGACCATGGAGTGCTTCTGCATGAGGCTTAGACTTTGAAACGAAAAAGGTCCAAATCTTGTTTCATTGGGGGTGGATGCACCTTGTGCATAAGATTGGGTCAAATTTGCAGTTCTAAGGGTTAGGGGAAACATTCTATTCCTACATGATGTTCCTTCAAAAAGTACCTTATAACCATTTTCAACTAGTTGTCCTACACTCAAATTATGTTTTAGATCTGGAACGTGATAGACATCATTTATGTCTTTCTTTACATCTTGTTTAGTGAGAATAGGTACAATTCCTTTTCCTTGAACTTTGACTAAAGAGTCATATTCAAGCGTAATATCACATGAAATAGTAGGATCAATGCAAGAAAGTAAATCTTTGTTACCTGTCATGTGATTGTTTCATCCACTGTCTAGAAACCATAGGTCCTTGAGTTGTTCTTTAGTTTTGTGACATGATAGAAACGTCCCATCTGAGGTGTCTCCTTCATGATTTGAGACATGTGTTGTTCCTGGGTGTTAATATTCTTGCTTCTTTCTACATTCAGATTCATAGTGCCCATACTTTTTGCAGTAATAGCATTGTATGCTTGCTTTGTTATTGGATCTCCTCCCTCTGCCTCTTCGAGGTTGGAAATTTTGATTTTGATTTTGATGTGTGTGACTTTCACTTGAGTGATTGTTTCTTGGACTTCTCCCTCTTTCTCCGTGACCACTGCCTCTGTCTCTTCCTCTCCCTCTGTTGAAAAAGAATTGAGCCTTGAAGGCATTGGTTGTTGACTCATCTTCTAGATGTAGTATGGTCTCATGTGACAATAGAGAACCCATGAGTTCATCTGTTGAAAAAATTGTCAGATCCTTGCATTCAAGGATGGCTATAACAACCATCTCAAATTTCTTTGGAAGACTTCTGAGGACTTTCTCAACAATCCTTTGATTAGGGATGGATTCACTAGTCAACCTGATCTGGTTTACAATTCCCATAAGTCTGGCCATAAATTGATCAATATTTTTAGACTCTATCATTTTTAAAGTCTCAAAATGTGTCCTCAAGGTCTGTTGCTTGATTGTTTGGACCTTTTCATTTCCTTATTAGGTTGTACTGAGAATGTCTCAGGCATGTTTTGAGGTAACAACACATGTGATTTTTTAGAAAATTGAGTCATCTACTGAGTTTTGAATCCAGAAATAGGATTTGTTCTCTCTTTTACTCTGTTCTGCCTAAACAACTCTTTCTTGATTGTTCATAGTGGCTAGATCTGCTGGATCTGGTTCCACATAGACAAGATCGACTGGATCCCAACAATCCTGTTCTTGTAAGAAGGATCTTTAAGCCCTAATATTGTCTCATTACCCCTTAATTGGGGCATATTATATTAGTAATGCTATTTTATTTATGTCGGATTTAGGCCATTAGTTGTAATTATACCTCCTAGTCTCCTATATATACCAAGGAGACATTTTCATTTTGAATCATCTGGTACTTGAACATTTAAGTGGGGTAAAAGGAGGTTGCCCCCTCAAAGAGGATTATTATATGAAATTATCTCTCTTTCAAGGCATTGAGTACTTTTTTTCTAAGCATTTTCTATGCTATATTGATATTTGGTTCTTAACATATGGTATCAGAGCTCAAGGTCTTGGGGTTTCACTACTACATCTGAGACACCTTGGCATTTTCACTATAACTTTGTTTCTACAACGTTTCAGAAGGAACGACTTGGAGGATATTTATCAGACGGATCAAGGTATGTTGGGTTCAAAATTCATCTCTTGAGACCTTATAATTTAGGAGATACAGCCTGTACAAGATAGGATTCTAGAATCATCCTGAACTGAGTCATTGTGGAATTTTCGCTATAAATTTTTTGTTTGTAATGTTTCAGAACCTGAAATCTAGAAGCTATTTACAGAAATTAGTAAGGTATATGTGGTAAAAATTTTAGCTTCTGGGTCATCTTAAATTTGTAGATACACCCTATGTAAGATAGGGTATCTGACTAGTCCTATTGACTAGTCTCAAGAAGATGTTCCAGGTAAATCAATAATAACTTCTTCCTAGAGTATCCAAATTGTGTGGGACTAGTTTCATTGGATCGTGGACAGTATGTAGAATTTCTGGTGTGAGTTTCAGAATTTTATATCAATTATTTTATCTGGGGCACGCTATACATGTGAGATCTCATGGAAAGGCCAAAAATCGACAAGTTGTGGGGAAGTTACCATAAATTCCACTTGGCACATCCAATTTTGATCAGACCTGTGGCATTGCAGAGAAGAAATATCATAGAACTACATAAAATAAAGTTTCATACCCAGAAGGGTCGAAACTTGGGAGATACAATAGAAGAAATATTGTCTAGAAAAACCACCTCAAAATCAAGGTTCAAAAGTGATACTTGGCCAACATGCCACCAAAAAAGGGAAGTTCTACACCAAATAATCCTCCAGAAAATCCTACTTGGACTCTTGATGAAGGTGAAGAAATGCATAGGGACATAAATGAACTACAAAATAAGATGGATTCAATGGAAGCTAAGTTGGATACTAAGATGGATTCAATGGAAGCGAAGTTGGATACTAAATTTGATGGTTTAAAAGGGGAGATCACAAAAGTATTGAAAAATTTTGTAACAGAGAAGACACCTGAAAGTGAAAATGCATCCTATGAAATTCATGATGAGGACACAAGGAAGGTGAATCAAGAATGGAGAAACTCCAACTTTGGTTTGAAGACCAACCACGTTCCTAAGATT
>ML797608.1:109863-154849 GCA_009831015.1 Picea engelmannii | reverse complement strand
ATCTTTTGAACAACTTAAAGAGGTGATGTGTAAAGCTCCTGTCTTGACCACTCCAGACTTCACAAAAACCTCTATTGTGGAATGTGATGCCTCAAGAAATGGAATTGGTGCTGTCCTAATGCAAGAAGGAAGGCCCCTGGATTTTGAAAGTTGGCCACTCAAGGGAAAGGACTTACACAAACCCATTTATGAGAAAGAAATGATGGCAATACTACATGCATTGAAGAAATGACATCCTTACCTAATAGGTAGGCACTTCAAGGTCAAAACAGATCATGATAGTCTTAAATACTTCTTGGAACAAAGACTATCTTCAGAAGAACAACAAAAATGGGTAACCAAGATATTGGGTTATGATTTTGAAATTGTCTATAAAAAGGGGAAGCAAAATGTTGTGGCAGATGCACTCTTAAGAAAGGATGAAGATGTTGAGGCCTTTCTCTATGCTATCTCGATCATCCAACCCGATTGGATAATAGAAGCGAGGGATGAATGGAAGAATGACGAAAAAGTGTGGACTCTCATTCAAAGGTTGCAGCAGGATTCCAGTGCATCAGATACATTTACATGGAAAAATGACTCACTATGGTACACAGATCACTTATATTTATGTATGAACTCCCAACTCAAACAAAAGGTAGTATTGGAATTGCACACCTCTCCATTAGGAGGGCACTCGAGATTTTTGAAAACCTACCATAGAGTCAAGAAGGATTTTTTTTTGGGATGGCCTTAAAACTGATGCTCAAAGGTTTGTGGAAGAATGCTTGGTTTGCCAACAAAATAAGGTGGAAACAATTAAGACCCTAGATCTTTTAAAACCATTATCCATCCCAAGTCAGCGTTGGGAGGAGGTTTCATGGATTTCATCACAGGGTTACCAAAGTCCGAAGGAAAGAGTGTCATCATGGTGATTGTTGATAGACTGACCAAGTATGCACAGTTTTGTGCACTCTCTCATCCGTTCAAAGCTAGTACAGTTGCCACCACATTCATGGAGACAATTCAAAAACTACATGGCAGCCCAAAGATTATTGTAAGTGAAAGAGATCCCATCTTCACTGGACATTTTTGGACAGAATTATTTTCTTGTTTGGGTACTCAATTGGCTCATAGCTCATCCTATCATCCTCAATCCGATGGACAAACTGAGATGGTGAACAAATGTCTGGAAGAATACCTTCGTTGCTTTGTCTCTGATAAACAAACACAATGGTTCAAATGGTTACCCTTGGCAGAATGGTGGTATAACACTTCCTTTCATGCTGCAACAAAAATGACACCATTTATGGAACTTTATGGATACCACCCTCCTTCCATCACTTCTTCTCTAAAAGAAAAATATAAGGTTGAAGCAGTGGAAAATCACATCGAGAATCAACAAGTACCTCTGATATCGCTTGATGCAAGTAGATAGGTCCTTGTCTTGTGCGTAAAACACACCAGTGAAATTTCAAACTCGAGCTATAGGAAATTTCTTGTATCCTAGTATCAAATCTTTTGAATATGATTATCCGAGCACAAGACTGTGCAAAGTCAGAGTTTTGATTTTCCTTCTTTATCGACGATAACACTTTAATGGTGAAAACTAGGAGCTCTGGGCTTCCTTTTTTTTTAACGATTTTTTTTTTTATCTTTAAACATTCATATGACCAAGGGATGAGAACGAGATTCTTTGGGGATTTTGGATCTAGGTGTTTCAGGACATAGAGACTTTATTCACTTCTTATATTCAAATAAACAATACGTGAACTATCAAACAATAGGAAACAAGATCAATGGTCTTCAACAAGCATCGAGATCGACGAATCAAATTTAACTGTTTTGGGCTTCGACGATTTTTGTTAATCACACCAACACGTAAAACACTCACAAAGTGCCAATCACTGAAAAAGGGAAGATTAGACGACTCCTGTTATTCCACTAGATCAACGACTCTGTGCCTCCTTCACACTTCGTTCTTTGACGATTTTTCCACAACACATTTTTACAAATCTCCCGAATTGACGAATACACCCAAGTATTAAATCGACGATCCTCAAGCTCCGACAGATGGACGATTCATATTTCTTCTCTTCAGGCTTTGATTATTTATTTTAATCTTCCACACAACACGACCCTTTATATTTGTCGATGCCAAAATTTTGAAATGGAAACCAAGATCAGTGACCCACAACGCTCAGCGAACTAACGTTCTGAGATGTTTTTTGGGACATCGTGAGTTTTGTCCCTGTCTTCTCAATGAAAAAAAATCACTTGAGTGTCGAATATTCGAAGTGACTTAAGCATGATCCTAGCAGTCCACGTATTTTCTAAACGAGTGTTCAGGATCCACTTTAGTGCTTTGGACTTTGGGGCTCTTTCCGCATTGCTTCACAGTTCTCCTGGAGTGTCGAATCGTCAAACTGTCGGATGACTTCCACGTGACCAACACCTTGGATTTACTCCAGCTCTTTGGAGCTTCGGGTGATTGGTAGCTTTAGCGCCTGTTCTCTACATCCTCCTAAGTATGAGATCACCGAATATGGGGATTGTCTGACATGTGTCTACTTGATCCAATGGTCCAGAGTCACTTCGGAAAAATGAGACTTAGGATCACCTTGTAAGATCAACGGTTGTGTTTAAATGTATCGTGAAGATCAATGACCATGAGTGATTGCAGAGCTTTAATTTGCTAGTGCATTAATTTCCTTCCCAATCTCCACAATGCAAATATGCTTGTCTGTAGTGGGGTCGATATCCACCATTGATTTATTGATGTAGAAAGATCAACGATCCTAATGGATTGCGGAGTTTGAACTTGCACACTCTTTAATTACATTACGATTTTCGCATTTTCTCTCCATCATCGATCTGTATTCAATGAGATCTGTTTGGCTTCATTGCGCGCTCCTCATCCTATTTGGACTTAATTAGAGGACCCAGACCTGTTCCCGGGACTGATCTAATGACTGTTGTAGATTCTCCTCTACTACTTCTACATCTTCCTCCTGAAGAAATGATTCCATGAATTCTTAAAGCTCTTCATATTGAATCTTCTATCTCGAAGGAATATTGAAAGGATACTGCAACAAAACTTCCAATAAGGACATATATACCCTTTGTATTCTAATGATAATAGCTTATTTGCCTTGATTATATTTGACAACAAAAAGGTTGATGTTGAAGTTTTTTGTATTTGTATTTGAAGTGATTTTTGGATTCATAAAAATAGAAAATCATAGTTTTATTTTTTGAAAGATTCATTTGTGGAGAAACAATCCCACTTATTTTGTTGATAAATATATTTTTCTTTTAAAAAAAATGGAATATATATTTTGTTTTTTAAAAACGTTATTTAAGTGGGTGGCGTTTTTAAATTTTTTATAGAAGTTTGAATATTTATGAAGTTTGAAGCGGAAATATATATTTTTCAAAAATCAAATTAATTTTTTGGAGTAAAAAATATTCAAATTGACATTTAGAGAGGGAGCCTTTGTGTAGAGAACTAATAATAAAGATGATGAATTCTCAATTCGAGGTTAAAAAATTTAATCGTAAAAATAAATCCAAATTGTGGAAACTTAAAATGCGAGATTTGTTAGTATAACAAGGGTTGCCTAAGTCATTAGATAGAAAGAGCAAGGAACATTCAACTATGACCAATGAAGAGTGGGAAGCCCTGGATGCTAGAGCCCTAAACACATTTCGGTTATGTCTTGTAGATGATGTCTTGTTGAATATTATTGTAGAATAAACAACAATTGTCTTATGGAGCAATACAATTTTAAAATGAAAGAAAGTATGAAATTTATTGATCATTTGAATGTGTTTAATACTTTTATATGTTAGTTGAATAATATGGATGTTAAACCCGATGACGAAGATAAGACAACTACATTTCTATGTTCATTCCATGAATATTCAGACCATCTAGTCATGTTCATTATCTTTAGTACAACTAAGAATCTTGAATTTGATATTGTTCATCGAGCTTTGTCATCTGAGGAGGTATAGAGAAAATGGAGTATTGAAACCTCCACACTAAAAAAATTGGTGTCTCATGATCAATCCATAGAAAGGGGAGAGCATTTGAGTAGAACATCCATGACTAAGTCAACAAGTAGAAAGGGAAAGGGAATATGTTGTTATTGTAAAAAATTAGGACATCTAAATAAGGATCATTGGAAGCTGTAGGAATCCAATTAAGACTCCAAAAATGAAGTAAATCCATTCGAATCATGTTCATGTATGATTGATGAAGTCTTTACAATTTGTAATGTCTCACAATTTTATGAAGAGTGGACCTCAGGGAAGATTTTAAGGATGGAAATTTATTTTAAAATGTAGAAACCTTAGCGAATCTTATGTATCCTTCATATGCAAACTATAAATGTTTGGCGATATTTTTGAAAAAATATTCAAATTTCTAAGGATTTTATATAGTTTTTATAAAATATTGGCGAGTTTTAAGGTAATTTATTTTTATCCTATAGAATTTGGGTGAATCATTTTTAAAATAGTGAATCTCGTTTTTGGAAAAACCATGGAAAATTAGCCCATGAGAGAAATTTAGCCCCTAAAATCATCCATGAGAGTGGTTATTAGATTATGGTGCTTCACACCATTTGTGTCCACATCAATAATGGTTTTCTAGATACCAAGCTATTTATGGTGGTAGTGTTCTTTTGGGAAAAAATGTTTCCTATAGGACAGTGGGGTTGAGAGTATTATGATTAATATTTTTGATGGAATAGTAAGAAAGTTAACAAATGTAAGATATGTACCTGAACTCAAAAAGAGTTAATCTGCAAAGCTTGAGCTGTTTATTGCTCTGAGAGGAAAAGATCAACAAAAACATGTACTATGCTCATATATTTGAATCTCTGACAAAACACAGAGGGGGATTGTACCTGGACATAAGATTTGTAGTATCAATACTCAAGTACCTAATGTTGATCAATCGAGATCTTCTCTTTCTATGAATTTCAGTCGTTTCAAGGACTTGATTGTGCTTGCAACATGTGCCATGCCACAGACGCATTCCACACTAAATAGAAGTGAAATTGTTGCAAGGGTCACAATAGGGAAAAGTAATGCAGAAAAAGTGTTGGATTTTGAAAAGGTTGAGTTGGCTATTGGTCTGAGAGGACAGGATCAACAAAAACCTCTACTATTCCTAGATATTTGAAGGCCTGCTGAAATGTAGAGGGGAATTGTACCTCGACAGAATATTTTTAGTATCAATACTCAAGTACTTAATGTCGATCAATTGAGATCTGTGGTTTCTATGAGTTTCAACTGTTTCAAGGAACTGATTGTGCTTGGAACACGTGCCATGCCACAAACTCATTCCACACTAAATAGTAGTGAAATTGCTGCAAGGGTCATAGTAGTGAAAAGTAATGAAACAAAAGTGTTGGAGTCTCAAAATATTGAGCAGGTTGTTGGTCTGAGAGTACAAGATCAACAAAAACCTCTATTATTCCTAAATATTCAAAGGTTTGTTGAAATGTAGACGGGGATTGTACCTGGACAAAATACTTGTAGTATCAATACTGAATTACCTAATGTCGATCAATTGAGATCTGTTGTTTCTATGATTTTGAGTTGTTTCAAGGACCTGACTATGATTGGAAGAGGTGCCATCCCACAAACTCACTCCACACTAAATAGAAGTCAAATTGTTGCAAGGGTCATAGTAGGGAAAAGTAATGCAACGTAAGTGTTGGAGTCTGAAAATCTTGAGCTAGTTGTTGTTATGAGAGGAAAAGATAAAAAAAAAACCTCTATTATTCCCATATATTCAAAGGTTTTCTGAAACGCAGAGGGGGATTGTACCTGGACAAAATATTTTTAGTATCAATACTCAAGTACCTTGATCTGGATTATTTTCGGCACAAAATGAGAGCATATATATAATAAATAAATGTATAGATATATCTTGGATATCCAATAATATATTATAAATGTATCCGAGATGCAACCATAAACACATAGATACACTAATACACAATTTTCTATTAATGAACGAAAATGTACAAAGACTGTAAAAATAGAGAGTGAAAGTCTCGCTAGAATGGTGGCAGCTTATCTCTGAGAAGAGATGTGACGACCACTCACATTCGCAAGAAGATGATTTTACAATGAGGCTATAAAGGCCTTTTTATCAAAAATAAAGTCCAAAACCCTAATTTTGAAAGATGAAAAGTTAACAATTTTGTGGACCTCATTTTGGGTAGTTTGGTGTATCAACTTCCCCTGGGCTTAACTTTGGCATACGATCTCCATTTGGGGTGCACAATATCTCGTTGGAAAGGTATCGTCGAGGATATTCATTTAGGGGGCTCAACATTAGCCTTTAGATATCATTGAGAATATTGATCCCCAAAACCCTTCATTTAGGCCTTCAAAATGGCCCCGGAAGTTAAGACTTGCTAAAAATAGTAAATGACCAAAATTGCCAAAAACAAATTTTGAGCCATTTGGAAAAGGTGGGTGGCCAACGATATCCACCTGGATCATACCTAATGTCGATCAATTTATATTTTTTTTTCTATGAGTTTCAGTTGTTTCAAGGACCCGACTGTGCTTTGAACAGGTTCCATGCCAAAGGCTCATGGTAATCTGATTGCAGAGACGAAAACACATAGGGGAAAATGCAAGCAAGGTATCAAAGAGACATATATTGTTTTTGCCAATGAAGAGAATGCATCGTCAAATGGTGATGACAGGGAATGGGTGAGGAAGGCTCTGATGATATATGATTCCTTGTGGCGCAATTTGATGAATGAAGATGAATTATGCAATGAAGTAAGTGCAGGAACAAAGCATACTTAATGACAGGGAATGTAATGAAGAATAAAAGGAAATGGATAAACCAAGATAGAATATTTATAGGTTCAGTCCCAGGCGTTCATTGTTGATATTATGGTAGTTGAGGGAGGTATTAACCTCTACGTTTAACCTTTGACGAGACTAGAAAATTTCGGGAAGCAAGAGAAACCCTAAACAGATGTCGTCTCGACAGAATATTATATTAACCTCTACGTGTAACCTTTGACGAGACTAGAAAATTTTGGGAAGCAAGAGAAACCCTAAACAGATGTCGTCTCGGCAGAATATTATAATATTCTACCGAGACGACATCTTTTTAGGGTTTCTCTTGCTTCCCAAAATTTTCTAGTCTCATCAAAGGTTACACGTAGAGGTTAATACCTCCCTCAGCTACCATAATATCAACAATGAACGCCTGGGACTGAACCTATAAATATTCTATCTCGGTTTATCCATTGCCTTTTATTATTCAGTATGGTCCCCGTCATTAAGTAGGTACGCTTTGTTCCTCTACATGATTCATTGAATAATTCATCGTCATACATTAGATTGCGCCTCAAGGCATCATATGTCATCAGAGCCTTGCTTACCCATTCCCTGTCATCACCATTTGACAATGCATTCTCTTCATTGGCACAAACAATAGATGTCTCTTTGATACCTCGCTTTCATTTTACCCTATGTGTTGTCATCTTTGCAAGAATATTACCATGATCCTGTGGAATGGCACTTGGTCTAAGCACAGTCAGGTCCTTGAAATGACTAAAACTCATAACAACATCAAATCTCAATCGATTGAAATTAGGTACTTGAGTATTGATAATACAAATATTTTTTCCAGGTACAATGCCCCTTTGTGTTTCGAAAAACCTTCGAATAATGAGTATGTGGCATGATACCTGGTCCAAGCATAATTAGGTCCTTGAAACGACTGAAACTCATCGACAAAAGAGATCTCAATTGATCAACATTAGATACTTGAGTATTGATACTAAAGGTCTTCTGTCCAAGTACAATCCCCCTCTGTGTTTCGATAAAACTTCGAATATCCGGGAATAGTAGAGGTTTTTCTGATCTTGTCCTCTCATACCAACAAGCATCTCAAGATTTTCATACTCCAACACTTATGCTGCATTAATTTTCCCTACTATGAACCCTGTAGCAATTTCACTACTATTTAGTGTGGAATGAGTCTGTGGCATGGCACCTGTTCCAAGCACAGTCAGGTCCTTGTAACAGATAAAAGTCATAGAAATAACATATTTCAATTGATTGACATTAGGTACTTGAGTATTGATACTACAAATATTGTTTCCAGGTACAATCCCCCTCTGCGTTTTGGTATACTTTCGAATATATGGGAATAATAGAGGTTTTTGTTAATCTTGTCCTCTCAGACCAACAACCAGCTAAAGCTTTTCAGACTCCAACACTTCTGCTCAATTACTTTTCCCTACTTTGACCCTTGCAACAATTTCACTTATTTTTAGTGTGGAATGAGTCTGTGGCATGGAACTTGTTCCAAGCATAGTCAGGTCCTTGAAATAACTGAAATTTGTAGCAAGAGAAGATCTTGATTGATCGAAATTAGTTACTTGAGTATTGATACTACAAATATTATGTCCAGGTACAATCCCTATAATGTACCCTAAATTTCTCAAATTAAAAAAAAAAAATTGTTAGGGGACATTAAAGTTCCTTGACTCTCTAACATTGATTGTGACATAGAGATAATCCATTAAACCTATCCTTATTCCTTTATTGTATGCATAACATTTTTACCATCGTTATTGGATTAGAATCATACACTTATTTGTATTGAAGAAAATTGTGACCAGTACTGTCATAGCCCTTAGAATAACCAACATGTCTATGTCAATACATGCTATCCATAATACATCACGTAATAGACTATCAATAATCATATATCATCCACTTATACATAATTCTCCTAGCTCTGATCAACAATATAGACTATAGACTATAAACTATTCATAACAATAACACTAACCATAATGATATATATATATATATATATATATATATATATATATATCATTTACCATATAGACTATCATATGGATACCATGACACTAACACTATCCATAACATATATCATTTAACATATAGACTATTATATGAATACCATAACAAGGTATGAATTTATCATAGTGTAGTGAACATATATCTATACATAATGTATTGTTTACCACAACGCAGTGAACATATACCTATACCTAACATAGGTAATCCCTACCTGACTATTAACATTGTCTTTTCATTCTAGGGTTTGACTATGAACATGACTCAACAATTAAGTGGTTCGAAAACTGTTTATAGTGGATGAAAGGTCATGTCCTGTAGGCATTTACTCCTGGCCTGGTTCATTAATGGTGAGCTTGTCTCATAGCTTCCAGGCTGACCCCGAGGCAAACATGCCCAATGTAGTCTTTCCATTTTCTCGAATTGACATGGTAGAGGTAAGGATGCATACCAACTGCTTTTACTCCTCTAGCGAGGACCTCAAGGTAACATTCATTCATCGTTCTTGTCCCCTTTGGTACTGTAACACAATTTTTGTCTCTACACTATAATAGGATCGGTGCATTTGGTGAGGTTCGACTCTGGTGAGTGATGGAAAGAGGCAATGCATGCCCGGGGTTCTCTATGCAACAAGGTGAGTAAATGATTTCGTTGTTTATGATCTATGTGAGAAGTATTTCGTGATGTATTCTCTATTTGATGCAAATGTAAATAGTTGAGAGCTCAAAGTAACAGACCTCATGTTTTCCTTTCTTTGTTTGAGGGTTGACAGTTGTGCCCCGTATGCGTTTTCTTCCCAGGATTTCCATTGGGTTTATGGTTACATTTATAAGTTAGATGAGATGCCTTGAGAATCAACGCTTGAGTTTGAGGTTCACTGTGTCTTCTCTTGGTTGGCTATAAGTCTTCAAACCTAGTTGTTTGTGATTCCTTCCTAGTGAGACCATCGCCCGAATCATTATTAAAGTTAAACCCTCTACATTTTATTTTATTCATCATTGTATATTGTTATTCTTACCCTCTGGAACTCATCCAAAGATCCCAAGACTTTCTATGCTTATTTCTATTATTCAGACTTGGTTGGACTCAACAATTGCAACTTTTGATGGAGTTGGCTCACTGCTACAAACATTTTCTCTCGCTTTTTCCATTAATGGTTGGGTGCAAGTTCTTATTAATAATGAAGGCAATTGATTGGTTGGATACACTTGTTTTAGATGCACCTGTTTTGGCATACTTACGGATGGGGGGGAGGAGTCATTGGTAGGAAATATATATATATTTCTAGTTACCAATCTACTTAGATGGGTCACCCGTCGTACGTACGAGCATCATCAACCGTAATAAATAGCCCATGGGTTGCTAGCTATAACCGAGTATCGATGATAGATGTCTGATCGACATCATATTAATAGTACAAGCCATGTGCAAAGTGTGGGAGAAATATGTAGTTTTTTAAGCAACATTGAATGCGGTGGCAAGTGGATTATAGGCCACTAGTAGCAGGCTGGATATTGGTTTTCGTGCAAAGTTTACCTTTTTTTTTTTTTTTTATCTCGAGCTAGATGAACCTCAAACTAGTAAGAATCAACTGTTTCTTATGGGTAACACCTACCTTATTTCCACTTTCACTATAATTAACCTACCCGTGGTGTTATAGGAATCATAAATTTTCAATTCCGACAAAATTCCATAGCAGGAATCTTAAATACATAGATATATATACTTTCCTTCTTAGATTAACGATGCATTTTGTTCAATTTTTTTACTCATTCAGTTTGAAATTTGAATAATTTTTAATAAGGTAACATTTTAGAATTACAATTCACTAAGAGAAATAGTACCCATCTCTTCCCTCCAAAACCCTCATCATTTCAAACATTAAACCCATCATCATTTCAAACCTTATTTATGTAATACTGATCCATCATGAATTCCTGACCCTAGCTTATTCTGGGAGAGTATGGGGTGTAAAGGACTCAAGAATTTATAGGGATTCCCTAAAGAATAGTGCCTATTGGATTGCCTTATTTATGTAATATTGATCCATCCTGACTTCTTGACCCCTAGATTATTCTTCGAGAGTATGGGGAGTAAATGTTGATGTTTGGACAACATCGGGAAGACATTCTCTAAAGATAATAATTAATAATATAATTATTAATTGATTATTAACTATAGTATATAATAATAATAACAAATAGTTATTGATTATTCAAGGGACACATCCTTTCATGGATGGTCACCTTATGTTCTCTATATATGGAACACTCATCATTGTAATAATATATCGAATATCTCTTATATATTATATGAAGAAAACCAACATGGTAGCAGAGCGGGACTGGGCCTTACTCCCTCATGGGAGGGCCTAGGAAAAAAACAATGATGAGCTCCAAATTTGTTCGATTGAACTTGATCCATCTTATTCCACATGAATATCTGGGATCAATGAATCCAGTAAGGTCTCCCGCTCCAACGATAACTAGATAGATATGGCAAGGATGTTTTTTGGGTGCATGGTCATATCGTTCCATCCCCCTGACACACAAATATTTGATAGAGTCATTGCGTAGGAAGTACGGAGGTTCCCACGGATCCTTGGACAGGTGAAGTCCTGGGAGGAGAGAAGGGAAGACAATGGAGTTCTCTCGGCCATGAGCGGTTTTGTTGTCTATAAAAATTTGTCAACCAACACTGACGTCATGTTCACATGCATAGAATAGTGATGCATTGGCAACCTGTATCACCTAATTTGAGTTCATGTTACAGTTCGGTGACCATGAAGTTCGGAAAAAATTCAACATTGCTTGAGTGATTGATCAGGTTTGGACCACCTACCAATGATTTAACCAACAACCGAGGGTATGCACAGTTTGCAAGTTAAGCCGTAATTCTTCATGAATGGGGGTTCCTTTATTTTGTGCCCACGAACTCATATGCTCTTGGTTTTGGTGATGTTGCCTCTAGATCACGTTGGAGATAACAAGAGTATGGGATATGATCTAATGCCCACATCCAAGTGATCGGTCAAAGAATCCATGAAGATACTCTTGAGAGATTGTTGGAGGATGAGAATACTTCTGATTGTTTGTACCCATGTAGAGTGGAATGTTTGATTCTTTGCACCCCTTCTATCATATTGATTATGGTTGAGGTCGAGTTTCCTTTCAGAATCAAGTTACCATTGGAGAAAAGGTCATGTATATAGTGTAAATGTAAATGTTTTTGTTCCACAGTGGGATGAGAACCAAGCAAGGAGGCCACTGTCACGACATAGTGAGGCTATTTATATGCGCCTACGTGCAGTTCAGGCTACAAAGGAATTCTATTTAGTTGTCAAGACTAATGTTGTATATGAGTCTTGGGTTCAGAGACATTTTATAATTGAGATGTCCAGTACCATGGTCGAAAGGATTCAAAGTGTTGGCAGAATCTTCAGGTCTATGAAATCACTCAAAGAATGTCCACCCTCGTTAAGAGGGAGGTGTGGTGTTTTCTCTCCTCTAGTCGACTAAACCCCTCTGGACAAGAGTTTCCTTAATTAGTCATGTGAGGTGACTAAGGGAGTAATGCTCAGTTGGGCACAAGTATTGCGGAAGCCATGCAAGGTGGCTAGGCGTGAATGAGGCTATGGTTGTAGTCTTCCCTATGCCATGCGAGGTGGCTAGATGTGAATAAGACTACTGGGAGAGGAGAAACATCACAACATGGTAATGGAGACTATAGCAGTGGTTGTGTACCACTGGACAATAGTTGTGTACTACCATGACATGGAAACAATTGTGTACTATTGGACGACATTGCAGTAGTCGTGTGCTACTGGTTGATTGCAACATAGTTATAAATAATGTGGCAGATGATTTGAGCTACCAATGGCATGGTAGTAGCAGTATGCTACTAGTTGATTGCATAGTAATAAGTGGATTACTAGATGAAGGAACCAAGACATTGGTTTCATGAGGAAACCTCGATATCTCTTGGGGGACATTAGTTCCATGAGGGAACCTCAACGTGTCCTAGAGACGTTTGAGGCAGGGATCAAGAGGGAGTACATTGTTCCTCATAACCCTCAACAAAATGGGGTCGCAGAGAGGAAGAATAGATATATTGTTTAGATAATCAAGGCGATGATTCATGATCAACATTTACCTATGTTTCTATGGGAAGAAGCATCCATGACTGTGATGTATGTTCAGAAAAAAATTCCTTGAGGAACATGACTCCTGAGGAGCCCTTCACAAGAGTTAAAGCTTGAGGCTGGAGACTTCAGGTTATTTGGGTGTTCAGTATACATATATGGGGTATAGTGAGTCTTCAAAGGAATATCAAATCATCATCCTTGGTCAGAGATAGATTGAGTAAGAGAAAGAAAGAGATGGTACCTTATGATAAAGGAATATACCTCAGAGATATTTGTGTTATGTTGCAGCTATGACCCACATCATTGATTCTAAACCTTATTATTATGAGGAGGAAACTAGTCATTCAGTATAAAGAGATGCCATGATGGAGGAGTATCAGTCCATCATGAAGAATGATATGTGGGATATTGTTTCGAGACCTAAGGGGAAGTTTGCAATAACCTCTAAATGGATCTACAAGATCAAACACACAGTTGACAGGAGCATCGAGAGGCACAAAATGAGATTTGTTACTAGAGGATTCTCTCAGGTGGAGGGAATAGATTATGAGGAGACATTTTCTCTTTTTGCTTGATACACTTCTATCTGAACGATTATTGCCCTCGCAGCATCCATGGGTTGGAAACTACATCAGATGGATGTGAAGACAACCTTTCTCAATGGAGAGATTGAGGAAGAAATATGCATCGAGAAGCCAGATGGTTTTGTCATACATGAGAAGGAGTCTCATGTATGTAGGTTGAAGAAGGCCCTATATGGACTCAAGCAGGCACCTCGATCTTGGCATGCGAGGATTGATGGACACCTGATGAGTTTGGGCTTCAGCAAAAGTGTTGCTGATGCCAACCTGTACTACAAGACTGTTAATGGTGACGACTTGATTCTGGTCCTCTATATTGATGATTTATTCCTGACTGGTACATAGAGCCTTATTATTGAATGTAAGTATGTGTTGGCCTCTGAGTTCAAGATAAAGGACCTTGGTATGATTCACTACTTCTCGGGACTAGAGGTGTGGAAGAGAATTGATGAGATCTTCCCAAGTCAGGGGAAGTACACAGTTGAGATATTGAAGAAGTTTGAGATACTAAACTTCAAGCCCGTGGCTATACCAATAATGATGAATCTAAAGAAACTAAGTGTGTCTTCTTCCAATTTTGACGAAATTGATCTGACTCTGTACAAACAGCTGATTGGATAATTGATGTATCTGATTAACACCAGACCAAATATTTGCTATGTAGTGAGTGCACTTAGCCAATTTATAAGTCAGCTGAGATAGACACACTAGATTGTTGTGAAACATGTGTTGAGCTACTTGTGAGGCACAGCTCGACATGGTCTGAGATATACTTCCAGTATTGATATGATATGGCAGGAATATATTGACTCTAATTAGGTAGGGAGTGCAGTGGACAGAAAGAACACCTTCAGGTGTTGCTTCACTTTGGGATCTTCCATGGTTTCTTTGTGTAGGAGGAAACAAACTTCTGTGGCTTTGATCACAACAGAAGTAGAATACATTGCATTAAGTATGACAGTCTGTGAAGCAGTGTGGCTTCACAAGCTCCATGCAGATTTATTCGAACATGTGCTGGATTCCACCATTATTCATTATGGTAACTAAAGTTGTGTGAATATCTCTGATAATCCAATGTTTCATGAGAAATCGAACCACCTTGAGATCATGTACCATTTCATCCAAGACATGGTGCAGAGGAAGGAAGTATTGGTGCAGTAACTTCCTACAGATGAGCAGGTTGTTGATGTTCTTACCAAACCAGGATGAAGTTTAAGTACTTCCGTGACAGACTTGGCGTGGCAGATAATGCCTCCCTCGCTGAGAGGGAGTGTTGATGTTTGCATCTTCCTGAGACATTCTCCAGATCGTACTCCTCTCTGACTGAGTTGATTTGATTTGTGATGACACTTATCCGAGAAGGGGTAAGTGGGGCACTTATCTAAGAAGGGATAAGTGCGGTTGGGCTTATAACCCAATGTCCCATGTGGAGAGCACATGAGGACATGTCAAGGGAGTTGACCCTTAACGATACACTATGGGTGTTGACCCTAGTGTTTCCACATGGAGTACCATGTGTGAAAAATTTTCTCTAGATCGTACTCCTCTGTGAATTGAGTTGAGTTGATATGTGAGGACTCTTATTTGAGAAGGGATAAGTCCATTTTGGGTTATAGCCCAACATCCTAGAGGGAGTAGCCTCTAGAAGTGTTCCTAGAGGAGTAGCCTCTAGAAGTCCACATGGGAGTGCCATGTGTGACAAATCTTTTACTACTATGGTTGTTTTGTACCACTGGCAGAGACTACGTGTCTCTGAACAATAGTTGTGTAATACTAAGGAAATATACCTCCCTAGCTAAGACGGAGTGTTGATGTTTCAACATCGGGCATAACTTCTCCTATATTGGGCTGTAGACCAAGGGAGATAGGATACATTTATCACAAAGGTGCACTTATGGTAAATGGGCCCAGACGTAGTCCTTCCTTGATCATGACAAGGAATAATATGGACTCGAGGTACTTGAAGTGCTTTCCAGATGTCAGTTAGCATCAAGCCGACATTCGCTCATAGGTGTCTGCCTATGGTGAAAGATCATGGTGTGGTCTTTGTCCTAGTCATTGTGATTTGACAAGGAATGATAAAGACTCAAGATGCTATATGCTATTACATGCAGACCCAAGTGAGCCTAATCTTAGATAGAGTTAATTGGCTCAGAGAGAGAGACGCAGAAGGAGTTTCTCCTTGGTTCAGGTGGGAGAGATATTTCTCCCAAGAATGATAGACACGTGTCATGAGTCTAGGGTGAAGTTTGTATACTTCAAAGAAAAGAGTGGCATGTTGCAGAATTTTTCCCTCGTTGAGAGGGAGTGTTGATGTTTGGACAACATCGAGAAGACATTCTCTAAAGATAATAATTAATAATATAATTATTAATTGATTATTAACTATAGTATATAATAATAATAACAAATAGCTATTGATTGTTCAAGGGACGCATCCTTTCATGGATGGTCACCTTATGTTCTCTATATATGGAACACTCATCATTGTAATAATATATCGAATATCTCTTATATCTTATATGAAGAAAACCAATAGTAAAGGACTCAAGAATTTATAGGGATTCCCTAAAGAATAGTTCCTATTGGACTGCCTTAATTCTTAAAGAAATTAATTTCTTACTTCCGAGAGAAAGTGATAGAATCCATGACTTCACATGGTGCCCGAGCGAGGCTTCCTGCCTTACTAAATACTTGATCGAGACTTATTTCAACAAGAACTTAAAAAGATGAATGATTTTGTTTCTATCTGGAAGAAGAAACATCCGTTGAAAGCATGAGTTAATCTTTGACCCTTGAACCTATGAGTCACATAAGGTGCACACTATTTTGGTGGTGGTCATGTAGTAAGTCTAGAGCACTACTGGGATGGGATCATCCCAATCATCCTGGATTTCCTAAATGATTGAGCATGCCTACCCAATTGGTTGAGAACAATGTGACTATTTTCCCATTACAACGTCATATACATAAGAACCAACAAGGATGAAACAATTGAGATTGGAGTTGGGTTGTTTGAGGTGGAGGAAGGGGCCAGGGAGAGGATAAAGGGTGCAGATTGAGAAGCATTGTTCTTTGGATTATTTTGTGAAACAATTGAGATGGGAGTTGGGTTGTTTGAGGTTGAGGAAGGGGATAGAGAGAGGATAAAAGGGGAATATTGAGAAGAAGGGTTCTTGGGAGTATTTCTACTTCCTTTACTACATGCCCATCCCTAACTAAACCACCTATGCTACGAACCGAACTGAATTTTATCCAACTATTCGTTATTCAAATCGAATTGGTGAATTTTCATTTTTTTTTAATATGGTCAAATTTAGTAACTATGGTTAAAAGAATACACAAGGGTACATACAATCGATGTGATCCCTCCAAGGAATTTTTAGATAGGAATGCATAAAAAATTGTAGCAAGGAATTCGACACGATTTTGTTTTCTCTTGTTGTTATGCCAGATCCTTAAAGTATTTGTTCACACCACACAATATATTAAGCTATCGATATGGTTGAAAAAACTATAAATGAAACAGACAATATAGAAGAGATAGATCTAGAATAGGAAAATGCATAGAACAATTGTATTAGTTGATAGTCTAAAGCTATAAAGGAAAAAAAATAAGAAGTCATAAGAAATAACTAACACTCTCTCGTAAACTCAACAGTTGCAAAAATGAGAACTAATAATGCCTAAGTGTTGTCTCCGAAAATAAAAAATGGGACTTCCCAGTGGATTTTTAAAGATGTCTGGGAGCTGGTCTCATGGCCCACAAAATTGAAGTGTGATTTCACCATTATTGACTAGCTCGCATATAAAGTGAAAGCGAGTGTCAATGTGATTTCTTTTGTTATGAAAAACATGGTTTTTGGATAAAAAAATTGCTGAAGTGGTGTCATAGAAGATAAGAGTTGGCTCATTTTGTGTATGTGACATGTCATTCAATAGTCTTCGTAGCCACACAACCTGACAGGAAGTTGAGGTAGGAGCGACATACTTTTCCTATGCAGAATATATTTAGACAATGGCTTGCTTCTTTGATGCCCAAGAAATCAGATTCGTGTTGAGGTGAAAAGTGTGCCCTGAGGTGCTTTTCGGTCATCTAGGTTGCCTGCAAAATCAATGTCAGTGTAACTAGAAAGATGATTATCTTTAGATTGAGTGTACCATAAACCAAAATTGAGAGTTCCTGCAACATATATCATAATCATTTTTTCCATCTTCGAGTGAGAATATTTGGGAGATTCCATGAACCTTGAACCAAAGCCAACTGCATACATAATATTAGGTTTAGTTGTTGAAAGATACAACAAATTTCCTACTAAACTTTTGTATAAAGTAGAATCCACTATAGGGCCTTCATCTTGCTTGCTCAATTTTGTTCCTAGGGGTATAGTTGTTCATGTTGGATTGCAGTCTTCCATGCAGAATCTTTTGATGATGTTTGATGCATGATTTTTCTGACAGACACAAATCCCTTTAGTTGATTGGTTAACCTCAATCCCCAAAAATATTTCATTATTCCAAGATCTGTCATCTCAAACTAAGATTGGATGGCATGTTTAAAACTGGTTAACTGAATATTTTTAGTATATATCATGGACCATCAACATAAATATAGACAATCATAATTTTACCTTTCTTATCTGTTCTGGTGTATAGAGTTGGCTCATTTTGACTTCTGCAGAAACTACTCTTGTTCAGGTAAGTATCAATTTTGTTGTACCAAGATCTTGGAGCTTTATTTAAGCCATAGAAGTATTTCTCCAACCGATACACTTTGGTTGGATGCTCTTTGACTTCAAATCAAGGTTGCTGATCCAAATAGACCTCTTCTTCTAAGACACCATTCATGAAAGAAAAAGTTTCACCATAATCAATGTCTGGTTGCTGTGAGAATCCTTTGGGAACAAGTCTTGCTTTGTTTTTTTCAATCTTCCCATTTTCATTAAGTTTATTCTTGTAAACCCACTTGAAACCAATACTTGTCTTATGTCTGGGTAGATCCACAGGATCCCATGTTTTTTTCTTCTCAATAGAGTCAATTTCTTGGTTCATGGCTTGAACCCAATGTGGCTCTTTGGATGCCTCTTTAAAAGATGTAGGTTGACATGAAATTAATGCAAAAAGATTGTCCTGATCAATATCATCCAACTGCTAATGGATTTCACTCAAGCTTCAAGTTCTCCGATTCTGAAGTTCAGAGGAGGAATTTCTGCTTGAGGATGATTTTTCCTGAGATGTTTGAGGCTGTCCTCATACCTACAATATCGGAAGCACAAGATGATGTGTTTTTTGTCTCGAATTATCTGTGTGTTGAGTAAGTGGCAGCAATGGATTTTGGCTATCCATAGTGCAATTTTCAGACTCACTCTAGAGCTAATCTTCAAGAAATTTGACATCCCTGTTGAGAATGAGTTTCTTTGAAATCGGATTGTAGAGTCTATAGGATTTGGATCTCTCACTCTAGCCAACAAAAATGCATTTCTCACTTTGATCATCAATTTTATTCCTCAATTTAGAAGGTATGTGAGCAAATGGAATGCATCGAAAATTCCTAAGATCAACAACATTCAGTTTTGTACCACACCATGCTTCTTGAGGGACCTTCATCTTGATACTATTTGTTGGAGATATATTCAGAGGATAAATTGAGCATGCTACAACCTCATGCCAAAATAGATTTGACAAACATTTCTCTCTGAAAAGGATCCTTTCCATGTTCATTATAGTCTGTTTTTTCTTCTCATCCACACCATTTTGCTGTGGAGTATACCTGGTTGTGGTTTCCATGATTATGCCTTGTGATTTGCATAAATTTTCAAATTCTGGTGAACAATATTCTCGTTCTCCATATGACCTCAAAACCTTCACACCCACTATGTTTTTGAGCTTCAACCTTGAAATCCTTGAACTTTGAAAAGGGTTCAGACTTGTGTCTGAGGAAATAGATCCATATTTTCTTGCTAAATTTATCAATAGATGTTAGAAAATAAAAGCTACTAGCTATTGAATTTGTTTGCATTGGTCCATATAGGTCATTGTGAACCAAATCTAAGTGTTGTTTTGCGTGAGTAGAGGAATGTGGAAATATTGTTCTCTTATGTTCTCCAAGAATTCAAGACTCACATGGGGGATTTCACTCTTTGAAGATAGGTACACCTTTGACCATGGAGTGCTTCTCCAGGAGGCTTAGAATTTGAAAGGGAAAAGGTCCAAACCTTGTATGACAAGTCATAGTTTCATTGTGGGTGGATGCACTTTGTGCATAATATTGGGTCAAATTTTCATTTCTATGGGTTAGGGGAAACATTCTATTCCTACATGATGATCCTTCAAAAAGTACCTTATAGCCATTTTAAACTAGTTGTCCTACACTCAGATTATGTTTCATATCTGGAATGTGATAGACATCATTTATGTCTTTCTTTACATCTTGTTTAGTGATAGTAGGTATCGTTCCTTTGCCTTGAACTTTGACTACAGAATCATATCCAAGCGTAATATCACATGAAATAGTAGAATCAATGCAAGAAAGTAAATCTTTGTTACTTGTCATGTGATTGTTGCATCCACTATCCAAAAACTAGAGGTCCTTGTGGTGTTCTTTAGTTCTGTGACATGAGAGAAACATCCCATCTGAGGCATCTCCTTCATGATTTGAGACATGTGCTCTTCCAAGGTGTTAATCTTCTTGCTTCTTCTTGCATTCAGATTCATAGTGTCGATAATTTTTGCAGTAATAGAATTGTATGCTTTCTTTTTCATTGAATCTCCTCCCTCTACCTCTTCGAGGCTGGAAATTTTGATTCTGATTTTGATGTGTGCGAATTTCACCTGAGTGATTGTTTTTTAGACTTCTCCCTCTTTCTCTGTGACCTCTCCCTCTGCCTATTCCTCTCCCTATGCTGAAAGAGAATTGAGCCTTGAAGGCATTGGCTATTGACTCATCATCTAGATGTAGTCTAGTCTCATGTGACAATAGAGAACCCATGAGTTCATCTGTTGAAAAAATTTCAGATCCTTGCATTCAAGGATGGTTTTAAAACCCATCCCAAATTTATTTGTAAGACTTCTGAGGAATTTCTCAACAATCCTTTGATTAGGGATGGATTCACTAGTCAACCTTCTCTGGTTTACAATTCCCATAACTCTGGTCATAAATTGATCAATATTTTTAGAATCTATCATTTTTAAAGTCTCAAAATGTGTCCTCAAGGTATGCATCTTGACTATTTGGACCTTTTCATTTCCCTGGTAGGTTTTACTGAGAATATCCCAGGCATGTTTTGAGGTAACAAAACCTATCATTTTTTAGAAAATTGAGTCATCTACTGAGTTTTGAATCCAGAACTAGGATTTATTCTTTCTTTTCCTCTGTTCTTCCTAAGAAATTGTTTCTTGATTGTTCATAGTAGCTAGATCTTCTGTATCTGGTTCCACATAGCCAAGATCCATTGGATCCCAACAATCTTGTGCTTGTAAGAAGGATCTCATTCTGAGAGACCAAAATTCATATTTTTTCCCAAGAAGAATCAACCCTTGTGTTGGTCCTAAATGGTTAGAGGTGGCCATTTTTGTAAAAAACATCATAACAATTCTTCTTCTCAGGGATAAAGAAATACCTGTGATATCACTTGATTCAAGGAGACAGGTCCTCATCTTGTTTCCTCCACATAAAACACACTAGTGAAGTTTTGAGGTCGAGCTATAGGAAATTTCTTGTATCCTGGTATCGATCTTGTTGTATATGATTATTCGAGCACAATATCGTGCAAAGTCAGAGCTTTGATTTGCATTATTTATTGATTATAACCCTTTAATGGTGAAAACTAGGATCTTTGTGTTTCCTTTTTTTTAACAATTTTTTTTTTTTAATGTTAAACATTCATATGACCAAGGGATGAGAACTAGATGCTCTGGGTATTTTGGCTCTAGGAGTTTCAGGAAATCAAGACTTTACTCCCTTCGTATCTTTGAATACACAATTCATGAACTATCAAACAATAGGAAGCGAGATCAACAGTCTTCAACAAGCAACGAGATCAATGACTCAAATTTCACTGTTTCGGGCTTCGACGAGTTTTGTTGATCACACCAACACATAAAACAACCACAAAGTGCCAATCACTGAAAAAGGGAATATCAGACGGATCATATTCCACCACATAAACTCCTCTGTGCCTCCTTCACACTTCATCCTTCAACTATTTTTCCACAACACCTTTTTACAAATCTCTCGAATCAACGAATACACCCAAGTATTAAATCGATGGTCCTCAAGTTCCAATAGATGGACTATTTATATTTCTTCTCTTCAAGCTTCGACGATTTATTTTGGTCTTCCACACAGCACGACCCTTCGTATCCATTGATGAAAAAATGCTAAAATGGAAACCAAGATCAACAACCCACAATGCTCAGCCAATTGATGACCGAGATTGTTTTCACGACACTGGGAGTTTTGTCCTTGTCTTCTCAATGACAAAAAATCACCCCAGTGTCCAATCTCCGAAGAGATGTAAGCATGATTCCAATGGTCCATGTGTTTTCTAAACAAGTGGCCAAGATCCACTTTGGTGCTTCGGCCTTCGGGGCTCTTTCCGCATTTCTTAAGAGTTCTCCCGGAGTCTCAAATCGTCGAACTGTCGGATGACTTCCACATGATCAATAGCTTGGATTTACTCCAGCTCTTTGGAGCTTTGGGTGATTGGTAGCTTTAGTGCCTATTTTCTACTTCCTCCAAAGTATGATATCACTGAATATGGGGATCATCGGACACGTGTCTACTGGATCCAATGGTCCAGAGTCACTTCGGAACACTGGGACTTCGGATCACCTTGTAATATCAACGGTCGTGTTTAAATGTATCACGAAGATCAATGACCATGAGTGATTCCAGAGCTTTAATTTGCTAGCGCATTAATTTCCTTCCTGATCTCCACTATGCAAATATGCTCATTCGTAGTGGGGTTGATGTCCACCATTGATCTATTGATCTAGAAAGATCAACGATCCTAAGGGATTTCAGAGTTTGAACTTGCACAGTATTTAATTCCTTTGTGATTTCCGCAATTTCTCTCCGCCGTCGATCTATCTTCAATGAGATATGTTGGTCTTGACTTAATGTTTAAATGATCTGATGGATATTTTCGCTCATACCCAGATCTAACGACTAAGATCTGTTCGGCTCCCTTGCACGTTCCTCATCCTATTTGGGATTAATGAGAGGACCGAGACCTATTCCCACGGTTGATCTAACAAATGATGTAGATTCTCCTCTACTACTTTCGCATCTTCCTCTTGAAGAAATGATTCCATGAATTGTTAAATCTCTTCATCTTGAATCCTCTTCTGCAAATCTACCTCGTTCTCTTATTTAGCAGATTGATGTCTCCAACGCTCCTTTAGCAGACTGCTCCAGTTCTCCTTTAGTGGACTACTCTCTAGGTTCTGTGAAGAGTCTTATCTCCCACACTTTGATACCATGACAAAACTATAAACGAAATAGATAATACATAATAGACAGATCTATAATAGAAAAATTCAAAGTGCAATTGTATTAGTTGATAGTCTAAATCTATAAAGGGAAAACGAAACAAGAAGATCAAGAAGTCAAAAGAAAATCCTAACGACTAGTACATCTGTCCAGAACACCTGGCAATGTACAGTCATACGTTGTTGAGGTTATAACTAAAAATTGTATGAGTAAGAAGATAACCCTATTGTGTTTGAGGAGAAACACGTTTTTAAAATGTGGCAACAATTGATCAAAACAAAATGTAAAAACTGAAAATTACTTATGTAAATAATTGGTGATGTTAGTTTAAGAAACTATGGAATTTTTTATAATGGTCGGTAGTTCTTGTAACTATGTAAGTGTTCAAGATAGATGTATATCTATGAAGTGTCAGACATGTATCAAGTTGTAAGCCTGATTGCACACCTATCTTGAATATTAAAGATACAGATACGTGGATGTTTCCTTGACACACAAACAGGGTTTTACCACATAAATATTGTGTGTTATCTGAGTTATTTATTTTTATTTATTGTCATATTTATTTCATTTATTATTATGTTCAATATCTTAAATACCAACAAGTGGAATAAAAGCGAAGGTGACAAAAATTTGGTTAGTGGAGGAAGAAATGAGTCATAGAGTAGAAAAGGTCGAGCATAGGAGGAGCAACAGAGTAAAACCCTAGCCACCATTTGATTTTTAAGGATCCTTAGGAGAGGGAGAGGCTAAGTCACATAGCGCAGAGGGAGGAAATGGTTGAGCCGATATATATTTTTCCCACTTGCAGAGAACTGAGGGTTTTCTCTGTTCATGTGCATGAGAAGTTGAGCTGATCCATCACGTGCAAGAGTAGTTTAGAAGGGTTCCATTGAGCCTAGTGTGAAAGGAAAGAGGAGTCGAGAATGGTTTCATATTTTTCCAAAGAGGTTGAATGGATACTGCAGTAGAGTTGTCACGGTCAAGGAAAGAGGAGCCAAGGAGGGTTTCGTCTATCTGGAAGGAAGATTGAAAGGATACTACAACAGAGCTTCCAAGTAGGACATATATACCCTTTGTATTCTAATGATAATAGCTTCCGTGCCTTGATTATATTTGAAAAAAAAGGGTTGATGTTGAAGTTTTTTGTATTCGTATTTAAAGTGATTTTTGGATGTGATTTTTGGATTCATAAAAATAGAAAATTATAGCTTTATTTTTTGAAAGATTCATTTGTGGAGAAACAATCCCCCCTTATTTTTTGGAGAAATATATCTTTCTTTAAAAAAAAAAGGAATATATATTTTGTTTTTTAAAAGCCTTATTTAAGTGGGTGGAGTTTTTAATTTTTTTATAGAAGTTTGAAGAGGAAATATATATTTTTCAAAAATCAAATTAATTGTTTGGAGTGAAAAAAAATTCAAATTGACATTTAAAGAGGGAGCCTCTGTGTATATAACTAATAACAAAGATGATGAATTCTCAATTCAAGGTTAAAAAATTTAATGGTAAAAATAACTCCAAATTGTGGAAACTTAAAATGAGAGATTTGTTAGTATAACAAGGGTTGCATAAGGCATTAGATGGGAAGAGAAAGGAACGTTCAACCATGATCGATGAAGAGTGGGAAGACCTGGATGCTAGATCCCTAAACATAATTCGGTTATGTCTTGCAGATGATGTCTTGTTTAATATTATTGCAGAATAAACAACAACTGGCTTATGGAGAAGGATGGAGAGCCTTTATATGAAAAATTCCTTGACGAATCAGATCTACATGAAGAGGGAGCAATACAATTTAAAAATGAAAGAAGGTATGAAATTTATTTATCATTTGAATGTGTTTAATACTTTTATATGTCAATTGAATAATATGGATGTTAAACCCGATGACAAAGATAAGTAAGTTACATTGCTATGTTCATTCACTGAATATTCAGACCATCTAGTCACTTTCATTATCTTTAGTACAACTAATAATCTTGAATTTGATATTGTTCATGGATCTTTGTTGTCTGAGGAGGTGCAGAGAAAATGGAGTATTGAAACCTCCACACCAGAAACATTGGTGTCTAGTGATCGATCCATAGAAAGGGGAGAGGATTTGAGTAGAACATCCATGGCTAAGCCAACAAGTAGAAAGGGAAAGGGAATATGTTGTTATTGTAACAAATTAGGGCATCTCAAAAAGGATCATTGGAACCTATAGGAATCCAATGAAGACTCCAAAAATGAGCAAATCCATTCAAATCATGTCCGTGTATGATTGATGAAGTATTTACAATTTGTAATGTCTCAGAATTTTATGAAGAGTGGTTATTAGATTATGGTGCTTCACACCATTTGTGTCCACATCAATATTGGTTTTCTACATACCAAGATATTTATGGTGGTAGTGTTCTTATGGGAAAAAATGTTTCCTATAAGACTGTGGGGTTGAGAGTATTATGATTAATATTTTTGATGGAATAGTAAGAAAGTTAACAAATGTAAGATATGTACCTAAGCTCAAAAAGAGTTAATCTGCAAATCTTGAGATGGTTTTCTCTTTGAGAGGACAAGATAAGCAAAAAGAATCTACTATGCCTAGATATTCAAATCTTTGCCAAAAAACAGAGGGGGATTGTACCTGGACATAAGATTTGTAGTATCAATACTCAAGTACCTAATTTCGATCAATCAAGATCTTCTCTTGCTATGAATTTCAGTCATTTCAAGGACCCGACTATGATTGGAACATGTGTCATGCCACAAACTCATTCCACACTAAATAATAGTGAAATTGCTGCAAGGGTCACAGTAGGGCAAAGTAATGCAGCAAAAGTGTTGGATTTTCAAAATCTTGAGTTGGCTATTGGTCTGAGAGGACAAGATCAACAAAAACCTCTACTATTCCTAGATATTTGAAGGCCTGCCAAAACGCAGAGGGGAATTGTACCTCGATGGAATATTTGTAGTATCAATACTCATGTACTTAATGTCGATCAATTGAGATCTGTTGTTGCTATGAGTTTCAGCCATTTCAAGGACCTGATTGTGCTTGGAACATGTGCCATGCCACAAACTCATTCCACACTAAACAATAGTGAAATTGATGTAGGGGTCACAGTAGGGAAAAGTAATGTAGCAGAAGTGTTGGAGTCTAAAAATCTTGAGTTGGTTTTTGGTCTGAGATGACAAGATCAACAAAAACCTCTACTATTCCCAGATATTTGAAGGTTTGTTGAAACATAGAGGGGGATTATACCTGGACAAAATATTTGTAGTATCGATACTCAAGTACCTAATGTTGATCAATTGAGATATTTTATTTCTATGAGTTTCATTCGTTTCAAGGACCTCACTGTTCTTGGAATAGGTGCCATGCCAGAGACTCATTCCACACTAAATACATGTCAAATTGTTGCAGGTGTCATAGTAGGGAAAAGTAATTCAAAAAAAGTTTTGTATTATGAAAATATTGAGCTAGCTGTTGTTATGAGAGGAAAAGATCAAATAAAACCTCTACTATTCCCATATATTCAAAGTTATTCTGAAATGCAGAGGGGGATTGTACCTGGACAAAATATTTGTAGTATCAATACTCAAGTATATTGATTTGGATTATTTTCAGCACGAAATGAGAGCAGAGATATAATAAATAAATGTATACATATATCTCAAATCTCCAATGATATAATAGAAATGTATCAGAGATGCAACCATAAAAACAGATATACAATAATACACAATTTTCTATTAATGAGAGAAAATGTACAAAGACTGTAAAAATACAAAGTGAAAGACTCGTTGGAATGGTGGCAACTTGTCTCTGAGAAGAGATGTGATAGCCACTTGTATTCACAAGAATATGATTTTACAATGAGGTTATAAAGTCCTTTTTATCAAAAATAAAATCCAAAAACCTAACCCTGGAAGATGAAAAGCCAACAATTTTGTTCACCCCGTTTTGGGTAGTTTGGTGTATCAACTTCCCGTGGGCGTAACTTTGGCATACGATATCCGTTTGGGGTAAATGATATCTCGTTGGAAAGGTATCATCGAGGAGATTTATTTAGGGGGATAAATCATATCATTTGGATATCATTGATAATATTGATCCCCGAAACCGTTCATTTAGGCCCTCAAAATGGCACCAGAAAATTGCTAAAAATAATAAATGACCAAAATTGCCAGAAAATTGTTTTGAGTCAGCCACTGATATCCACATGGATCATACCTAATGTCGATCAATTTATATATATTGTATATATGATTTTCATCCGTTTCAAGGACCCGATTGTGCTTGTAACAGGTGCCATGTTATAGACTCATGGTAATCTGCTTGTAGAGACGAAAACACATAGGGGAAAATGAAAGCGAGGTATCAAAGAGACATATATTGTTTGTGCCAATGAAGATAATGCATCGTCAAATGGTGATGACAGGGAATGGGTGAGGAAGGCACTGATGATATATGATGTCTTGCGGCGCAATCTGATGAATGAAGATGAATTATGCAATGAAGCAAGTGGAGGAACAAAGTGTACTTACTTGACGACAGGGACCGTAATGAAGAATAAAAGGAAATGGATAAACTAAGGTAGAATATTTATAAGTTCAGTCCGAGGTGTTCATTTTTGATATTATGGTAGCTGTGGGAGGTATTAACTTGTACGTGTAACCTTTGACGAGACTAGAATATTTCAAGAAGCAAGAGAAACCCTAAACAGATGTGTGAGAACCCTAGAAGACATGTCAGCTCAACATAATATATAATATTAAGTTATTACACTTAAGGAATATAACTAGGATGCATAGGAAAAAGATAAACATAAAATGTAATTACCAGAAAGTGAGGTTTCTAGATGGGTCGACTTGACTTTCTGGTAATTACATTTTCTCTTTATATTTTTCCTGTTTAGATGACTCATCTTCCGAGAGTATAATATTGTAATATTATATATTCTGCTGAGCTGATATGTATTCTATGGTTCTCACACATTTGTTTAGGTTCTCTTTCTTCCCGAAATATTCTAGTCTCGTCAAAGGCTACACGTAGAGGTTAATAATGCCCGCAGCTACCATAATATACCTAATGAACACCTAGGACTGAACCTATAAATATTCTACATCGGTTTATCCATTGAATTTTATTATCCATTATGGTCCATGTCGTTAAGTAAGTACAATTTGTTCCTCCACATTCTTCATAGCATAATTCATCTTCATACATCAGATTGCGCCTCAAGGCATCATATGGCATCAGAGCCTTCCTTACCCATTCCCTGTCATCACCATTTGACAATGCATTCTCTTCATTGGCACAAACAATAGATGTCTCTTTGATACCTCACTTTCATTTTACCCTATGTGTTGTCGTCTTTGCAAGCATATTACCATGAGTTTGTGGCATGCCACCTATTCCAAGCACATTCAGGTCCTTTAAATGGATAAAACTAATAGCAACATCAAATCTCAATTTATTGACATTAAGTACTTAAGTATTGATACTACAAATATTTTTTCCAGGTACAATCCCCCTCTGCGTTTTGAAAAACCTTTGAATATATTGGAATAGTAGATATTTTTGTTGATCTTGTCCTCTCAGAACAACAACCAGCCTAAGATTTTCAGATTCCAACACTTATGCTACATTACTTTGTCTTATTGTGACCCCTGCAACAATTTCACTATTACTTAGTGTGGAATGAGTATGTGATATGGCACATCTTCCAAGCACAATCAGGTCCTTGAAAAGACTGAAACTCATAGCAACAACAGATCTCAATTGATCGACATTAGGTACTTGAGTATTGATACTAAATTTCTTCTATCCAAGTACAATCCCCCTTTGTGTTTCAACAGTCCTTCGAATATCTAGGAATAGTAGTGGTTTTTCTAATCTTGTCCTCTGAGACCAACAACCATCTCAAGATTTTCAGACTCCAACACTTATGCTACAGTACTTTTCCCTACTGTGACCCCTGTAGCAATTTCATTGCTATTTAGTGTGGAATGATTATGTGGCATGGCACCCATTCCAACAACATTCAGGTCCTTGAAACGACTAAAACTCATAGCAACAACATATCTCAATTGATTGACATTAGGTACTTGAGTATTGATACTACAAATATTTTGTCCAGGTACAACCCCCCTTTGCGTTTTGGTAGACCTTCAAATATCTAGGAATAGTAGAGGTTTTTGTTGATTTTGTCCTCTCGGACCAACAACCACCTCAAGCTTTTCAGACTCCAACACTTCAGCTCAATTACTTTTCCCTACTATGACCCTTGCAAAAATTTCACTTATATATAGTGTGGAATGAGTTTGTGGCATGGAACTTGTTCTAATCATAGTTAGTTCCTTGAAATGACTGAAATTCATAGCAAGAGAAGATCTCGATTGATCAACATTAGGTACTTGAGTATTGATAGTCCAAATCTTCTGTCCAGGTACAATCCCTGGAATGTACCCCAAATTTCCCAAATAAAAAAAAAAAATGTTAGGGGACATTAAAGTTGCTTGACTCTCCAACATTGATTGTGACACATAGATAATCCATTAAACCTATCCTTATTATTTATTGCATGCATAAAAATTTTACTGTCATTATTGGATTAGAATCATACACTTATTTGTATTGAAGAAAATTGCGACCAGGATTGTCATAGCCCTTAGAATAACCACCATGTCTATGTCAAGACATGCTATCCATAATAAAACACGTAATATACTATCATTAATCATATATCGTCCACTAACCATAACGATATATATTGTTTATCATATAGACTATCATATGGATACCATAAGAATAACACTATCCATAACAATTATATACTATATATATATATATATATACACACACACACACACATAACATATTGTTTACCATAACGCAGTGAACATATACCTATACCTAACATAGGTAATCCCTAATCGACTATTAACATCGTCTTTTCATTCTAGGTTCGACTCTTAACATGACTCGACAATTAAGTGGTTCGAAAACCATTTATGGTGGATGACAGGTTGGGTCCTGTAGGCATTTAATCCTGGCCTGGTTCATTAATGGTGAGCCTGTCCCATACCTTCCAGGCTAACAATTAGGTGAACACACCCAATGTAGGCTCACCATTTCCTCGACTTCCCATGGAAAAGGTAAGGGTGCATAGCTGCCACTTTTACTCCTCTAGCGAGAACCTCGAGGTTACATTCATTCATCATTCTTGCCCCCTTTGGTCCTATAACACAAGTTTTGTATATACACTGTAATACGACCAATGCATTTGGTGAGTTTCGACTCTGTTGAGCAATGTAAAGAGGCAACGCATACCCATGGTTCTCTATGAACCAAGGTGAGTAAACGATTTTGTTTTTTATGATCTATGTGGGAAATATTTCATGATGTATTCTATGTTTGATGAAAATGGAAATATTTGAGAGCTTAAAGTAACAGACCTTATGTTTTCCTTTCTCTGTTTGAGGGTTGACAGTTGTGCCTGCGTTTGCTTCCCAGTATTTCCACTTGGTTTATGTTTCCATTTATAAGTTAGATGAGACCTCGTGAGAACTAACGGTCAGGTTTGAGGGTTACTGTGTTTTCTCTTGGTTGGATGTAAGTATTCAAAATTAGTTGTTTTTTATTCCTTCCAAGTCAAACCATTGCCCAAATTTTTATTAAATTTAAACCCTCTGCATTTTCTTTTATTCATCACTGTTTATTGTTATTATTACACTTTGGAACTCATCCAAAGATCCCAAGACTTTCTATGCTGATTTCTGTTATTTAGACTTGGTTGGACTCAACAATTGCAATTTTTGATGGAGTTGGCTCACTGTTGCAAACATTTTCTCTTGCTTTTGCCATTAATGGTTGGGTGCAAGTTCTTACTAATAACGAATGCAATTGATTGGTTGGCTACACTGGTTTCGGATGTACCTTTTTTGGCATACTTCCATATGGGGAGAGGAATCATCGGCAGGATATATATATATTTATAGTTATGAATCCACTTAGATGGGTCACACTGCCGTACATATGGGCATCATCAATCGTAATAGATAGCCCATTGGCCGCTAGCTTTACCTGGGTATTGATGATGGATGTCTGATCAACATCATATTAATAGTACAAGACGAGTGGAAAGTGTGGGAGCAATATGTAGTCTTTTAAGCAACATTGAATGCAGTGGCAAGTGGATTATCTTCATACTGAGTGTACCATAAACCAAAATTGAATGCGGTGGAAAGATGATTATCTTCAGACTGAGTGTACCATAAACCAAAATTGAGAGTGCCCACAACATTTATCAGAATCATTTTCGCCATCTTCCAGTGAAAATCTTTGGGATATTCCATGAACCTAGAAACAAATCCAACTGCATACATAATATCAGGGTTAGTTGTTGTAAGATACAACAAATTGCCTACTAAACTTTTGTATAAAGTAGAATCCACTATAGAGCCTTCATCGTGTTTGCTCAATTTTGTGCCTAGGGGTATAGTGGTTTCTATTAGATTGAAGTCTTCCACACATAATTGTTTGATGATGTTTGATATATAGTTTTTCTGAAAGACACAAATCCCTTTGGTTGATTGGTCAACCTCAATCCCCCAAAAATATTTCATTATGCCAAGATATATCATCTCAAACTAAGATTGCAAGGCATGTTTAAAACTGGTTAACTGAATATTTCCAGTATATATCATGGACCATCAACATAAATATAGAAAATCATAATTTTACCTTTCTCATATGTTCTGGTGTATAGAGTTGGCTCATTTTGGCTTCTGCAGAAACCACTCTTGATCAGGTAAGTATCATTTTTTTTGTACCAAGCTCTTAGAGCTTTCTTTAATCCATACAAGTATTTCTCCAACTGAAACACTTTGGTTGGATTCTCTTTGACTTCAAATCGAGGTTGTTTATCCACATAGACCTCTTCTTCTAAGACACCATTCAAGAAAGTAAAATTTTCACCATAATCAATGCCTAGTTGTTGTGAGAATCCTTTGGTAACAAGTCTTGCTTTGGTTTTTTAAATCTTCCCATTTTCATTAAGTTTAGTCTTGTAAACCCACTTGACACCAATACTTGTCTTATGTCTAGGCAGATCCACAAGATCCCATGTTTTTTTTCTTCTCAATAGAGTCAATTTCTTGGTTCATGGCTTGAACCCAATGTGGCTCTTTGGATGCCTCTTTAAAAGATGTAGGTTGACATAAAATTAATGCAAAAATATTGTGCTGATCAATATCATCCAATTGCTAATGGATTTCACTCAAGATTTGAGTTCTCTGATTTTGAAGTTCAGAGAATGAATTTCTGGTTGAATAAGAATTTTCCTGAGATGTTTGAGGTTGTCCTTGTACCTACAATCTTAGAAGCAAAAGCTGATTTGTTTGTTGTCCTAAATTATCTGTGTGTTGAGGAAGTGGCAGCAATGGATTTTGGCTATCCATAAGGATATTTTTAGACTCACTCTAGAGATAATCTTCAAGAAATTTGACATCTCTCTTCAGAATGAATTTCTTTGAAATTGTATAGTAGAGTTTATAGGATTTGGATGTCTCACTCTAGCCAACAAAAATGCATTTTTCACTTCAATCATAAAGTTTATTCCTCAATTTAGAAGGTATGTGAGCAAATGGAATGCATCCAAAATTCCTAATATGAGCAACATTTAGTTTTGTCCCACACCATGCTTCTTGAGGGACCTTCATCTTGACACTATTTGTGGGAGATCTATTCAGAGGATAAATTGAACATGCTACAGCCTCAGGCCAAAATAGATTTGACAAACATTTCTCTCTGAGAAGGATCCTTTCCATGTTCATTATAGTCCATTTTTTCCTCTCATCCGCTCCATTTTGTTGTGGAGTATACATGGCTGGAGTTTGCATGATTATGCCTTGTGATTTCCATAAATTTGCAAATTTTGTTGAACAATATTCTCCTCCTCCATTTGACCTCATAACCTTCACATATTTACCACTATGTTTTTTATCTTCAACCTTGAACTCCTTGAACTTTGAAAAGGTTTCAGTCTTGTGTGTGAGGAAATAGATCCATATTTTCCTGCTAAAGTCATCAATAAATGTTAGAAAATAAAATCTACCACCTATTGACTTTGTTTGCATTGGTCCACATAGGTCAGTTAGAACCAACTCTAAGTGTTGTTTGGCTTGAGTGGAGGAATGTGCAAATCTTGTTCTCTTATGTTCTCCAAGAATTCAATACTCACATGGGGGATTTCGCTCTTTGAATATAGGTATACCTTTGACCATGGAGTGCTTCTGTAGGAGGCTTAGACTTTGAAAGGGAAAAGGTCCAAATCTTGTATTCCAAGTCATTGTTTCATTGGGGTTGGATGCACTTTGTGCATAAGATTGGGTCAAATTTGCAGTTCTAAGGGTTAGGGGAAACATTCTATTCCTACATGATGCTCCTTCAAAAAGTACCTTATAGCCATTTTCAGCTAGTTTTCCTACACTCAGATTATGTTTCAGATCTAGAACATGATAAACATTGTTTATGTCTTTCTTTACATCTTTTTTAGTGAGAATAGGTACAATTCCTTTTCTTGAACTTTGACTAAAGAGTCATATCCAAATGTAATATCACATGAAATAGTTGAATCAATGCAAGAAAGTAAATCTTTGTTACCTGTCATGTGATTGCTGCATCCACTATCCAAGAAATAGAGGTCATGTTGCCGTCCTTATACACACTTAAAAACATGAGCTAAGTCTGGCTCACTTAGTGTGTCCTTGGAGGCACAATACCTAGGTTCACAGCCCGCATTGTCACTTTGACCGAAACCTCTTCCGTCTAGGCTCACTCCTAGGGAAGTCAAGGGGGGTGGTTCATAGTTTCTAGATTAGTTTTACAATTAAGTTCTAGGATTTAGTTTTAATTTGTTAAGGCTTGGGGGATTATAACCTAAGATGATAAGGCAACAATGCAAGGTGCAAGGTTAGCATGTCAAGCAAGCCTTTTCCTAGGGCAACTAAGACTAGTGCCTAAGATTGGGCAAGGGGTCAACTAAAGTTAAAGGGTTTTCGTTACAAGTAGATTACAATATTACTTACAAAAGAATAACTTGATCAAATAAATATTAGACACAAGATTTACAACTAAAGAATGCTAAAATACAACAAACAAGCTAACCACTTTAATTATTTTTGTGTGCAGGATACAAGGAGATCAAAGCATCATATTCATGTTATGATATCATCATCAATACATCAAAAAATAAGAGTTAAAGAACAAGTATTAGAGATGAAGATTATTTACTCTTAGTTATCAAGCCCACAAAGTTATTAGAGACTTAAGTGCAAGGTTGATTCATTAAGCTTCCTTAAGATTATAAAGTTTTAGTTAAGCTTTCACCAAAGCCTCCTCCTCCTATTGCCAAATAACTGCTGGATGCTCAAGATAGTAAGGCAACGAGGCCCACCCTAGCTTTCACAGTCATTCCGAAGACCTGAGTACTCCCAGAAAGGATGCATCCTGTGCGCCGTGAGACCGTCCCCGTCCTACACCCTCAGTTGCATTCCTCAATCCCCATTTTAGATGGTGGTCTAAGGTACCCTAAAGAGTCTATTAAGTTATTATATGAATTAGGTAGACTTTTAGGAGTGTTTTAGAGTGTTTTAAGAGTTTTATGACACTTTTAAAGAGTGATTTAGTGACTTGGCCGAAACTCACTTCAACCTTAAAAATGTGTTGATTAAGTTTATGAGATTAAGAGCATTAACACATATATTCTATGTGAGAGCAAGTCACTTGATTGCACAATTAGATAGCTTGTGAAGTAAAGAAATAAAGTGGAAGGGCAAGAACAACTTGCCAACAAGATTAAAAGAAAAACACACTTATCTAATGATCAAGAGCATTAAGATATGGGCATTAAGTGTGAGAAAGAAAAAGAAATTTAAGTGCTTGCCTACTTATCAACTTATCAATGAAATTACTTAGAGCATATGGAAAATGGAATTAAAGAGATCTATGCAATAAAGAAGAACACCATCCACATATTGAAGCAACTAAACATTAAAGATTGTAGATCTAAGCATAGAACATAAAGATAAACACTTGTAGTGAACTAAGCACGCATGAGATCTAGTTAAGTGGATTATGAGGCCCAACAGGGTTAAACTAGAGAATTATTAAGTGTTAGATCTAGATATAGAATATTTAGAACATTATCCACTTAGATCATCAACCACATATTAAAACCCTCACCTCACCTTTTGGGGTATTCCTCTCCCAAATAGGTAGGCAATTAATTAGCTTGCTTAACTTAGAAAGTATTGAGAAAGTGCCCATAATTTTTGCAGTAATAACATTGTATGCTTTCTTTGTCATTGGATCTCCTCCCTTTGCCTCTTCAAGGATGGAAATTTTGATTTTGATTTTGATGTGTGTGACTTTCACCTGAGTGATTGTCTCTTGGACTTTTCCCTCTTTCTCTTTGACCTCTGCCTCTGCCTCTTCCTCTCCCTCTATTGAAAGACAATTGATCTTTGAAGGAATTGGCTACTAAATCATCTTCTATATGTAGCCTGGTCTCATGTGACAATAGAGAACCCATGAGTTCATTTGTTGAAAAAATTGTTAGATCCTTGCATTCAAGGATAGCTATAACAACCATCTCAATTTTCTTTGGAAGACTTCTGAGGACTTTCTCAACAATCCTTTGATCAATGATGGATTCACTAGTCAACCTGATTTGGTTTACAATTCCCATAACTTTGGTCATAAATTGATCAATATTTTTAGAGTCTATCATTTTTAAAGTCTCTAAATGTGTCCTCAAGTTCTGCAGCTTGACTGTTTGGACCATTTCATTTCCTTGGTAGGTTGTACTAAGAATGTCCTAGGCATGTTTTGAGGTAACAACACCTGTGATATTTTAGAAAATTGAGCCATCTACTAAGTTTTGAATCCAGAACTAGGATTTATTCTCTCTTTTCCTCTGTTCTTCCTGAGAAACTCTTTCTTGATTGTTCATAGTAGATAGATATGATAGATCTAGCTCCACATAGACAAGATCCATGAGATCCCAACAATCTCATTCTTGTAAGAAGGATCTCATTTTGAGAGACCAAAATTCATATTTATTCCCAAGAAGAATTGACCCTTGTGTTGGTCCTAAATGGTTAGAGGTGGCCATTTTTGAAAAAAACATCATAATAATGTTTTTTATCAGGGATAAATAAATGCCTCTAATATCACTTGATGCAAGCAAACATGTCCTCGTCCTGTGTCCTGCACGTAAAACCACCAACAAAGTTTCGAACTCGAGCTATAGGAAATTTATTGTATCCTGGTATCGATCTTGTTGAATATGATTATCCGAGCACAAGATCGTGAAAAGTCAAATCTTTGATTTGCATTATTTATTGACTGTAACTCTTTAATGGTGAAAACTAGGAGCTTTGTGCTTCCTTTTGTTTTTAATGAGTTTTTTTTTTAACATTAAACCTTCATATGACCAAGGGATGAGAACCAGATGATCTAGGGATTTGGGCTCTAGGCGTTTCAGGACATCGAGACTTTCTTCCCTTCTTATGTTCGAATACACAATTCATGAACTGTCAAACAATAGGCAACAATATCAATGGTCTTCAACAAGCACCGAGATCGACACCTCAAATTTCACTGTTTCAGGCTTTGACAATTTTTGTTGATCACACCAACACATAAAACACTCACAAAGTGCCAATCACCGAAAAAGGGAACATCATATGACTCCTATTATTCCACTAGATCAACGACTTTGTCCCTCCTTCACACTTCATGCTTTGACGATTTTTCCACAACACCTTTTTACAAATCTCCTGAATCGATGAATACATGCAAGTATTAAATCGACGGTCCTCAAGTTACGATGGATGGACAATTTATATTTTTTCTCTTCGGGATTCGATGATTTATTTTGGTCTTCCACACAACACGACCCTTCATATCTGTCGATGCCAAAATGGTGAAATGACAACCAAGATCAATGACCCACAATGCTCAACCAACTAATGACTGAGATATTTTTCGGTACATTGGGAGTTTTGTCCCTGTCTTCAAAATGGAAAAAATTCACTGAAGTGTCAAATGTATGAAGTGACATAAGCACGATCTCAACGGTCCATGTGTTTTCTAAACGAGTGGTCAGGATCCACTTCGGTGCTTCGGCCTTCGGGTCTCTTTCCGCATTGCTTCATAGTTCTCTCGGAGTGTCAAATCTTCGAACTATCCAATGACTTCCATGTGATCAATAACTTGGATTTACTCCAACTCTTTGGAGCTTCGGGTGATTGGTAGATTTAGGGCATGTTCGCTACTTCCTCCGAAGTATGAAATCACCGAATATGGGGATCATCTAACATGTTTCTACTATATCCAATGGTCTAGAGTCACTTCAGAACATCAAGACCTCGGATCACCTTGTAAGATCAATGATCGTGTTTAAATGTTTCATGAAGATCAATGACCATGAGTGATTGCATATCTTTAACTTGCTAGCGCATTAATTTCCTTCCCGATCTCCACAATGCAAATATGCTCGTCACTAGTGGGGTTGATGTCCACCATTGATCTATCGAAAAAGAAAGGTCAATGATCCTAAGGGATTGAGAAGTTTGAACTTGCACTCTTTAATTCCCTTGCGTTTTCCGCAATTTCTCTCCATTGTCGATCTATCTTCAATGAGATATGACGGTCTTGAATTAATGTTTAAATGATCTGATGACTATTGTTGCTCGTACCCATATCTAGTGACTGATATATGTTCGGTTCCTTTGCACGCTCATCATCCTATTTGGGCTTAATCAGAGGACCCAAAACTATTCCCACGGATGATTTAACGACTGTTGTAGATTCTCCGCTGCTACTTCTGCATATTCCTCCTAAAGAAAGGATTCCATGAATTCTTAAAGCTCTTCATCTTGAATCTTCTTCTGCAAATATACCTAGTGCTCTTGTTTAGCAGATTGATGTCTCCAACGCTCCTTTAGTGTACTGCTCTCCAGGGTCTATGAAGAGTCTCACCTCCCATCCTCTAATACCATGAAAACATTATAAACGAAACAAATAAGACATAATAGACAGATCTACAATAGAAAAACGCAGAGTGGAATTGTATTAGTTGATAGTCTAAATCTATAAGGGGAAAACGAAACAAGAATATCAAGAAGTCAGAAGAAAATACTAATGACTAGTACATCTGTCCAGATCACATGGAAATGTACAATCATACATTGTTGAGGTTATAACTAACAATGGTATGAGTAAGAAGATAATAGTATTCTGTTTGAGGAGAAACACGTTTTTAAAATGTGACAACAATTGATCAAAATAAAATGTAAAAACTGAAAATTACTTATGTAAATAATTGGTGATGTTAGTTTAAGAAACTATGGAAGTTTTTGTAATGGTCGGTAGTTCTTGTAACTATGTAAGTGTTCAATATAGATGTATATATATGAAGTGTCAGACATGTATCAAGTTTTAAGCCTGATTGCAAGACTATCTTGAATAATAAAGATACAGATATGTGGATGTTTCCTTGACACATAGTGAGGGTTTTACCACATAAATATTGTGTGTTATATGAGTTATTTATTTGTATTTATTGTCATATTTATTGCATTTATTGTTATGTTCAATATCTTAAATACCAACAAGTGGAATAAAATCGAAGGTGAAAAAAATTTGGAAAGTGGAGGAAGGAATGAGTCACAGAGTAGCGAAGGTCGAGGAGAGGAGGAGAAATAGAGTAAAACCCTAGCCACCATTTTATTTTGAAGGATCCTTAGGAGAGGGAGAGGTTGAGTCACAGAGCATAGAGGGAGAAAATGGTTAAGCCAATATAGATTTTTCCCACTTGCAGAGAACCGAGGTTTTTCTATGTTCATGTGCACGAGAAGTTGAGCTGATCCATCACGTGCAAGAGTAGTTTAGAAGGGTTTTTTTGAGCCTAGTATGAAAGGAAAGAGGAGCTGAGAATGGTTTCGTATTTTTCCAAAGAGGTTGAATGGATACTACAATAGAGTTGTGGCGCTCAAGGAAAGAGGAGCCAAGGAGGGTTTCGTCTATCTGGAAGGAAGATTGAAAGGATACTGCAGTAGAGATTCCAAGGAGGACATATATATATACCCTTTGTATTCTAATGATAATAGCTTCCATGCCTTGATTATATTTGACAAAAAAAACGTTGATGTTGAAGTTTTTTGTATTCGTATTTGAAGTGGTTTTTGGATGTGATTTTTCGATTCATAAAAGTAGAAAATCATTGTTTTATTTTTTGAAATATTCATTTGTGGAGAAACAATCCCCCCTTATTTTGTGGAGAAATATATTTTTCTTTAAAAAAAAAGGAATATATATTTTGTTTTTAAAAAAACTTATTTAAGTGGGTGGAGTTTTTAATTTTTTTTATAGAAGTTTGAATATTTATGAAGTTTGAAGCAGAAACATATATTTTTCAAAAATCAAATTAATTTTTTGGAGTAAAAAAAAAATCAAGTTGACATTTAGAGAGGGAGCCTCTGTGTAGAGAATTAATAACAAAGATGATGAATTCTCAATTAGAGGTTAAAAAATTTAATGGTAAAAATAACTCTAAATTATGGAAAATTAAAATGTGAGATTTGCTAGTATAACAAGGGTTGCATAAGGCATTAGATGGAAATAACAAGGAACGTTCAACTATGACTGATGAAGAGTGGGAAGACCTGGATGCTATATCCCTAAACACAATTTTGTTATGTCTTGTAGATGATGTATTGTTTAATATTATTGCATAATAAGCAACAAATGGATTATGGAAAAGAATGGAGAGCCTTTGTAGGACAATATCCTTGACGAATCATATGTACATGAAGAGGGAGCAATACAATTTAAAAATGAAAGAAGGTATGGAATTTATTGATCATTTGAATGTGTTTAATACTTTTATATGTTAGTTGAATAATATGGATGTTAAACCCGATGACGAATATAAGGAAGTTACATTGCTATGTTCCTTCCCTAAATAATCAAACCATCTAGTCACTTTCATTATCTTTAGTACAACTAAGAATCTTGAATTTGATATTGTTCATGGAGCTTTGTTGTCTGAGGAGGTGTAGAGAAAATGGAGTATTGAAACCTCCACACCAGAAACATTGGTTTCTAGTGATTGATCCATAGAAAGGGGAGAGGATTTGAGTAGAACATCCATGGATAAGTCAACCAGTAGAAAGGGAAAGGGAATAGGTTGTTATTGTTACCAATTAGGGAATCTCAAAAAGGATCATTGGAAGTTGTAGGAATCCAATGAAGACTCCGAAAATGAAGCAAATCCATTCGAATCATTTCCATATATGATTGATGAAGTATTTACAATTTGTAATGTCTCACAATTTTATGACGAGTGGTTATTAGATTATGGTGCTTCACACCATTTGTGTCCACATAAATATTGGTTTTCTACATACCAAGCTATTTATGTTGATATCGTTCTTATGGGAAAAAATGTTTCCTATAAGACTGTGGGTTTGAGAGTATTATGATTAATATTTTTGATGGAATAGTAAGAAAGTTAACAAATGTAAGATATGTTCCTGAACTCAAAAAGAGTTCATCTTTAAATCTTGAGCTGGTTGTTGCTTTGAGAGGACAAGATAAGAAAAAACATGTACTATGCCTAGATATCCGAAGCTCTGCTGAAACACAGAGGGGGATTCTGCCTGGACATAACATTTGTAGTATCAATTCTCAAGTACCTAATGTCGATCAATCAAGATCTTCTATTGCTATAAATTTCAGTCGTTTCAAAGACTTGACTGTGCTTGGAACATGTGCCATGCCACAAACTCATTCCACACTAAAAAGCAGTGAAATTGCTGCAAGGGTCACAGTAGGTAAAAGTAATGCAAAAAAAGTGTTGGATTTTGAAAAGATTGAGTTGGCTATTGGTCTGAGATAACAAGATCAACAAAAACCTCTACTATTCCCAAATATTTGAAGGCCCGTGGAAATGCAGAGGGGAATTGTACCTCGATAGAAGATTTGTAGTATCAATACTCAAGTACTTAATGTCGATCAATTGAGAACTATTGTTGTTATAAGTTTCAGTCGTTTCAAGGACCTGATTGTGATTTGAACATGTGTCATGACACAAACTCATTCCACACTAAATAGTAGTGAAATTGTTGCAGGGGTCATAGTAGGGAAAAGTAACGCAACAAAAGTGTTGGAGTATGAAAATATTGAGATGGTTGTTAGTCTGAGAGGATAAGATCAACAAAAACCTCTACTATTCCTACATATTCGAAGGTTTGTTGAAACGTAGAGGGGGATTGTACCTGGATAGAATATTTGTAGTATCAATACTCAAGTACCTAATGTTGATCAATTAAGATCTGTTGTTTCTATGAGTTTCAATCATTTCAAGGACCAAAATGTGCTTGGAACAGGTGCCATGCCACAAACTCATTCCACACTAAATAGAAGTCAAATTGTAGTAGGGGTCATAGTAGGGAAAAGTAATGCAACAAAAGTGTTGGAGTATGAAAATCTTGAGCTAGTTGTTGTTATGAGAGGAAAACATCAGAAAAAACCTCTATTATTCCCATATATTCAAATGTCTGCTGAAACGCAGAGGGGGATTGTACCTAGAGAAAATATTTGTAGTATCAATACTCAAGTACCTTGATCTGGATTATTTTTGGCACGAAATGAGAGTGGAGATATAATAAATAAATGTATAGATATATCTCAGATATCCAATAATACAATATAAATGCATCAGATATGCAACCATAAATACCTAGATACAATAATACACAATTTTCTATTAATGAGCGAAAATGTACAAAGACTGTAAAAATATAGAGTGAAAGACTCGCTAGAATGGTGGAAGCTTATCTCTGAGAAGAGATGTGCGACCACTCACATTCGCAAGAAGATGATTTTACAATAAGGCTCTAAAGGCATTTTTATCAAAAAGAAAATCCAAAACACTAACCCCAGAAGATGAAAAGCCAATAGTTTTTTGAACCCCGTTTTGGGTAGTTTGGTGTATCAACTTCTCGGGGGCGTAACTTTGGCATACGATCTCCATTTGGGCTGCACAATATCTCGTTGGAATGGTATCGTCGAGGAAATTCATTTAGTGGGATAAATGAGAGACTTTGGTTATCATTGAGAATATTTATCCCAAAAACTGTTCATTTAGGCCCTCAAAATGGCCCTAGAAGTTAAAAATTGCTAAAAATAGTAAATGACCAAAATTGACAGAAAACGGTTTTGAGCCAGTTGGAAAAGGTGGGTGGCCACCGATATGCACGTGGATCACACATAATATCGATCAATTTATATCTGTTGTTTCTATGATTTTCAGTCGTTTCAAGGACCCGACTATGCTTGGAACAAGTGCCATGCCAGAGACTCATGGTAATCTACTTGCAGAGATGAAAACACATAGGGGAAAATGCAAGAGAGGTATCAAAGAGAAATATATTGTTTGTGCCAATGAAGATGAGAATGCATCGTCAAATGGTTATGATAGGGAACATGTGAGGAAGTCTCTAATGATATATGATTCCTTGTGGTGCAATCTGATGAATGAAGATGAATTATGCAATGAAGCAAGTGGAGGAACAAAGCGTACTTACTTAATGACAGGGACCGTAATGAAGAATAAAAGGAAATGGATAAATTGAGGTAGAATATTTATAGGTTTATTCCTAGGTGTTCATTATTGATATTATGGTAGATGTGGGAGGTATTAACCTCTATTTGTAACCTTTGACGAGACTAGAATATTTCGGGAAGCAAGAGAAATCCTAAACAAATGTGTGAGAACCCTAGAATACATGTCGGCTCAGCATAATATATAATATTAAGTTATTATACTCCAGGAAGATAACTAGGATCGAATGGAAAAAGATAAACATAAAATATAATTACCAGAAAGTGAGGTTTCTGGATGGGCCGACTTGACTTTCTGGTAATTACATTTTCTCTTTATCTTTTTCCTGTGTAGCTGACTCGTCTTCTTGGAGTATAATACCTTAATATTATATATTCTACTGAGTCGATATGTCTTCTAGGGTTCTCACATATCTCTCTAGGTTCTCTTGCTTCCTGAAATATTCTAGTCTCGTCAAAGGTTACACGTAGAGGTTAATACCTTCCACAACTACCATAATATCAAAAATGAACACCTGGGACTGAAACTATAAATATTCTACCTCGATTTATCCATTGCCTTTTATTATTCATTATGGTCCCTATCGTTAAGTAAGTATGCTTTGTTCCTCCACATGCTTCATTTCATAATTCATCTTCATACATTAGATTGCACCTCAAGGCATCATATGTCATCAAATCCTTCCTTAACCATTCCCTGTCATCACCACTTGACAATGCATTCTCTTCATTTGCACAAACAATAGATGTCTCTTTGATACCTCGCTTTCATTTTACCCTTTGTGTTTTCATCTTTGAAAGCATATTACCATGAGCCACAATATCTCGTTGGAAAGGTATCATCGAGGATATTAGTTTACGGGGCTCAATGAGAGCCTTTGGTTCTCATTGAGAATATTGATCCCAAAAACCCTTCATTTAGGCCCTCAAAATGGCCCCGGAAGTTAAAAATTGCTAAAAATAGTAGATGACCAAAATTCCCAGAAAACTGTTTTGAGCCAGTTGGAAAAGGCGGGTGGCCACTGATATCCACCTAGATCATACCTAATGTCGATAAATTTATATCTGTTGTTTCTATGAGTTTCAGTTGTTTCAAGGACTCAGTTGTGCTTGGAATAGGTGCCATGCCACAGACTCATGGTAATCTGCTTGTAGAGACGAAAACACATAGGGGAAAACGCAAGCGAGGTATCAAAGAGACATCTATTGTTTGTGCCAATGAAGAGAATGCATCATTGTAATATACCAGATATGAAAATTATGTAGAACATAAATAAAATGCTAGAAATGGCAGAATAACAACAATATAATCAGAATAATCACCACAATAACACAAAAATGGTATAAGAATAACAACAGAAATAACACTTTGATTCCGAGAGCAATGTTCATGGGCCTCTTCGAGGGGGAAACCTACAGTCGAGTAGATCTCTATTACAATAATATCCAATCTAGGTTTTTTTATCGCACAGTTTGTAGCTAGGTCAAGTGACTATGAAGTAGAAGGCCAAACTAGCGTAACATGAACCTATCCCACCCAATGTCACCAAGATGGGGAGGTTATTTATCTTTAGGGAGGTCAGGCCCAGGGGAGACGTCCCCGGTAACTTGGAGTTTTGAAGAGGCAAAGGTTTAAAGGTCAAAGTAAAGTTCCCCCTTCATAGGTCACCACCAAAACAGATAGTCCGGCTAAATAGCCAATAATGAAGTGTAGGCCCAAAGAAGAACACCTGCCCAGGACAAAGAAAACCAATATATATATGCAAGCTATGATTCAATGGGTTAGTACTTCAATAGACTATCTGATATCAATGTATAAGTAATTGCAACAATAAATATTGACGAGGTCAATGTTTGTTAATATAGCAATGAAATAATGTTACTTCACCAATAAATATCAAGATGATATAGCAATCAATGTATCCAATCAATCCATCACTGAATAAATGCTTTAAACACCATCCAATTGCTTAATAAATGAAATTTGCTGCGTCAAGATGAAATAACCAAGGGTGATGTTAGCTTTTTAGGGTTAGTAGTTAGTCAGGGTTTCAATTTATAAGAGGTTTTGAAAGTTATTTGAATCACTTTCACTTCAACATTGGAGGCTAAAGATCAGTGCCTAAGGGTTATGGAGTCAAAAAGGTGAAGGATGCACAAGTTGAAGGGGATGAGATTCAAAGGACAAGAGGGAAAGGTTTCAAGGTGCTGCAACAACAGGGCCT
>ML797608.1:0-109813 GCA_009831015.1 Picea engelmannii | reverse complement strand
TTTCACTTCAACATTGGAGGCTAAAGATCAGTGCCTAAGGGTTATGGAGTCAAAAAGGTGAAGGATGCACAAGTTGAAGGGGATGAGATTCAAAGGACAAGAGGGAAAGGTTTCAAGGTGCTGCAACAACAGGGCCTTAAAGATAGAATCCTAGGGGAGAGAGGCTCACTCCAGTGTTTCTTAAGCAAGGCCTCATCCTCTCTCCTCCTTCCCGGCAAACAACTAGCTCAAAGATAAGTAAAATCAAGACAAGAGAGTTTAAAGAGGGAGAGTGTTGCAAAGGCAAGGCTCTTTCATCAAACCCTAAAATAAAAATGGCCCTAGGTGTAGATAACCTAGGCCTGGGACGTCCTCTTCCTCTTGAAGTTTAAAGGTACGACTAGCTTAAGGGAAGAAGAAAGAAAGAGTGTAGCAATGGTTAGGCTCTCTTCTCCTTCTTCAATGGCTAAAAGGTTTTTCTATCAGGGGACATGAGACAACGACCTACTGGTGTGTTTGTCCCCTAGGGTTTTGATTCAACAATATTTATAAATAGATGCAAGAAATTAAACTACAACCATTCAATCAATAAGTTTTGTAGAAAAATACTTACAAATCATCAAGAAAATAACATGCAAACCCTAGTTGTAAACCTTCCTTCAAGAAAAACACCATAAATTGCCAAAAATCTCCTCCTCAAACAAGTGCGCCTTCATCAAATCAACCAATAACCCTAATAGGGTGTAAAAATCAGACCTCACTAGGGGAGTGAGTGATGTGTTATGTCAAAATGAGGATAAAACTCCTCAATATATACTGTATCAATGACCTTTAATTAATTTTAGGTCATAAAAAATAGCTGACAAGGCTTTAAACCAAAATCATACTGTTTTTACATTAAAATGTCAAATTAAAACCCTAAATGAGCTGTAATAAAGGTAAAATCCCCTTCAAGGGAGGCGCTAGCCCCTTTTAGGGAAGATGAGGCATCCAGGAGCAAAACGTTGACCCCCCAGGGGCCTCTCCAACATGCCACACGTGCCACTACTACCCAGTCTGCCTCCAAGAATGACCATGAAGTTGGATGACATCATGGAAAGGATGGGGATGCTCTGAGCCTTCCAAGGCCAACGTTCCACTGAAAAGGGGTCATTCCCCCTAGGCCGGGCTCTGCCAAAGTGCCTTTGGTGAAACATCCTCTTCTTCTTCAGTGAAAAACCTTGGTCAAACACTGTCCTGTCTCTTCCCTTCTAACAGGGTCTCAGTAACCATCTAATGGGATCTTCAGCCCCATGGAGGTCCAAACTAATCATCTCCCCATGTGTACCGGTCCAAGTGGTACCTGTCCATCGGGCATGGTCCTACACATAAAAAACTACGCCCTCCATGGGCTCATTAGTCACAAGGATCATAGCAATGTCAATCAATTTTCATCATTAATATTTATCAAACATAAGCATAAGAGACCTGATACATCGTTCAATAGCTCAAAGACATTACAAAAGTCCACAATACAAGATCGAAGAAAAAGAAGAAGACATCCTATTGGGCTAGTATCCACAAGAGATGGGAAGTTTCCAAGGGGTTTCATCCAAGCCATGTAAATGAGGTGATGTGGCTAAGGGATGTCTAGACATACGGGTAGAGTGAAAGCCAGAGATGCATGATATTACTTGTGGGTGCCTTTGTAGAAGGCGAGCTGTACCCGTCATGGATGCAACTTTTTCCAATCCCTTTCTTGACTTTATTCTTTTCTTTATTTTCTTTTTCTTTTTCTTTTTCTTTTTATTCAAGGGATAACCAGAGGACATTGCCTTGGCGTGGTGACCAGAGCTGACAATGTTACCCACAAGTACTTTCACATAAATGATAAGGTTGGCTTGTGATGAGAGCCCCTTTCCCTTGGCCATGCAACCAAAGGTCACTGCCCTGGTATGGTAACCAGATGGTGGCAATGTCATGCTGTTAGGTACCCATGAACATAATGGGTTGTCTCGTGATGAGACCCCCTATCCTCTTGACTAGGTCTTGTTTGTTATTTTTTTGGGTCCCTCTTTTTTTTGCTGAGAGGCCTTTTATTGCCTTCTCGAGGATCCCTGGGCGAAGCATCTCGAGGTTTTATTACTAGGCTTTTATCTTTTACCAGCTGCTTTTACCTTCCGGGCCTTTAGCCCCTTCTTCCCATGAGATAAGGTGCAACCCCAAAAATAGATCATCCTAATGCCCGGACAAGGGGAATGGGATAGATGAGTGAGAGATAAGATGGAAAAGTGGTGGTATGATGTGAGAAGACGATGGCTCTTCAGAAATCCCCCCTGTGGAAAACCAAAACCCATGGGTACAGGCTTCCTAGGACACCCTGTCAATCCCCCCAATCATGGTCAAGTGGGTTAATGTAAGATCCAAGTAGTCTTCAGAGATAAAAGGAGTCAGATGCATATATCTAAAGGTTATAATGATCAAAAGTGACACATACCATGATACCTGGACCAATTACCTCATGGAGCAAGAGCCTTCTTCGATACAAGACCAAGACGATGGTGATGGATGTTGCTACTGTTGAGAAGACAAATTTGATGAAAGAAGAAAAGGATGGGCCCTCCAAGGCCACACTCAGGTCAATCCTTCTCTCGGTACTCCATGTCTAGGACCTATTGGCCTCAAGACATGATCTCCTAGTTATCCCTAGAAATCAGGGATAACAAGGTTCTCATACCCTCGACTCCTATGTATACTAAATATGTCTATCAAAAGAAGCATATAGAGGAATATCCTTCCAGAAGCAGAAGATTCTATTAGGTATTCTTACATTCGACTTATTCTATTTTATTGCAAGGCCTTATTAATATTGACCTTTATTACATCCGGATATATTGTTCTACCCATGTGTGGGTTAGGACCCTAACATGTCCACCCCCTTAAAAGAAGCCTTGTCCCCAAGGCTTGATATGTGGAAATTGCTGCAAAATCGTATCTGGTTCCCAAGTGGCATCTACTGGAGTTGTATATTTTTACTGGACTAAAACATCCTTGATGGTTCTCTGATGTAGGCAACGCTCATGTTGGTCCAAAATTTCTTGTGGATGTAGCCAAATGGATCCTTCTTCATCTAACTTGGGAAGGTTGGTTTGAATTTTTCACTTAGTTCCAATCACCTTCTTTAAGCTTGAAACATGAAAAATAGCATGTAGCTTCGAATGACTGGGAAAATATAACTGATAGGCCACCTGTCCCACCCGCTTGAGAATGGTATAAGGACCATAAAATTTGGGCGCTAGCTTCTGAAAATGATCGAAATTGAGGGAATTTTGCTTATAAGGTTGCAGTCGAAGAAACACTTGATCCCCTTCTTCAAAGTGGCGTTCAGAGTGACCTTGATCTTCCTGTTGCTTCATGCGATTCTGTGCCATGACCAAATTCTCTTCGAGGGTACAAAGAATAGCCTCTCGAACTGTAAGTGTTTGGTCAACCGCCTGGACCTTCGAGAAACTAGGTGAGTATGAGAGAACTGAAGGTGGGTTTTGTCCATATACTGCTTCAAAAGGATTCATGTGTGTAGCCATATGGTATGAAGTGTTGTACCACCATTCAGCTAGGGGTAACCATTGAGCCCACTGATTTTTCTTTTTCGAGGAAAAACACCTCAAATATGTTTCCAAACACTTGTTGACAACTTCCATTTGACCATCAGTCTGGGGATGATAAGCTGTGCTGAGATGGAATTGGGTGCCTTGTAGCTTGAATAACTCTTGCCAAAAATTGCTGGTGAAAGTTGGGTCACGATCAGAAACAATAGAATGCGGCATGCCATGAAACTTGAAGACCTGATCCATGATAATTTGAGCCACTGTGAATGTTGTAAATGGGTGTTGAAGAGCACAGAAATGAGCATACTTGGAAAGGCGATCAACAACCACCATGATGACTGATTTATTTCCCAATTTCGGTAAGCCTATAATAAAATCCATAGAAATATCCCTCCAAATAGCAGGTGGAATCAGAAGCGGTTGGAGTGTACCCAGAGATTTGACTATTTCTCCCTTGTTGAGTTGACACACATCACATTCAACGAACAAATTGTGAATGTCTTGTTTCATACCATCCCCCAAAAAAGAACGTTTGACCCTGTCATAGGTTTTGGTGAGCACGGAGTGCCCAGCTGTGGGTGTATCATGAAGCTCAAAAAGTATCATGGATTTAAGTTTTGATTTTTTACTTAAATACAAACAACCTTTGTGTTGAATCTCATCATGGAGCCAAGAGTACCTTGGGGAAGTTGGAGCATTGGACTGCAATTGTTGGATCAGATGTGAACTTTTGGGATCTTGTAGCCATTCCTGGCTAGCGGTTTGGAGCGAGTCTGGTACAATGAAGGAAAGAGAAAAATAGGATCCTTCATCTTCATATTTTTGGGAGCACAACCACATTGTCTTTGCCTTTCTTGTAAATGATCTCATAATCATATCCAAAGAGCTTAGTCACCCATTTTTGTTGCTCCGGGGAGGAAATGTGTTGTTCGAGAAAATACTTGAGGCTTTGATGGTCTGTCTTAATCTAGAAGTGTTTCCCCAATAGATAAGGGTGCCACAAATCAACTGCATGCATAATAGCCAACATTTATTCTTCATAGATTGATTTGCCTAGATTTCTTTCAGATAGTTTCTTGCTGCTAAAGGCCACAGGCTGACCCTCTTGCATAAGAACAACACCAATGCCTTTCCCTGAAGCATCACATTCCAAGACAAAGGTCTTTGTGAAATCAGGAAGGGCTAGGAGGTGTTGCAAACTTTTGAGAGTCTTTGGGTGAGGCCAGTCTTGCATAGCTTCAATATTTTTAGGGTCCACCTTGACGCCGTCCTTGCCAACTAGATGACCCAAGTACTCGACTTCTGAGGTTCCAAAAGAACATTTAGACAGTTTCAGGAAAACTTGGTGTTGAGAGAGTAGATGGAGAACTCGATCCACATGAGCCAGATGGTCTATCCAGGTTCTATTATAGATGAGGATATCATAAAAAAAACTAAGACAAAATGATGGAGAAAAGGATGAAAGAAATGATTCATGAGGCTTTGGAAGGTGGAGGGCTCATTACAAAAGACAAAGGGAATGACCAAAAACTCATAGTGGCCCTCATGAGTTCTAAAGGTAGTCTTAGGAATGTCTGCCTCTTTCATATGTATCTGGTGGTAGCCAGAACGAAGATCCAGTTTAGTAAAGAACTGGGTGCCACTCAATTCATCCAAGAGGTCATCAATGACAAGAATGGGAAATTTGTCTTTAATGGTAAGTTTTTTGAGGGCATGGAAGTTAGGACACATTCACCAAGAACCTTCTTTCTTTAGGACCATGACCATAGGGTAAGAGTAGGGGCTCGTACTAGGGCAGATAATGCCTTCATTAAGGAGTTCCTGGACCATTTTCTCAATTTCATTTTTTTGGGAAAAGGGGTGACGATATGGACAAATATTGGGAGGAAGTCTTCCTGGTACAAGGGGAATGGAATGATCATGAAAAACACGAGAAGAAGGGAGTCCCTAGGGAGTGGAAAAGACCACTTGATGTTTAGAAAGAATGGATTGGATGTCTTGCAACATTGAGGGTGTCTTTGTTTCTTGTATGGCATGGAGTTGGGCAATAACACCAGAATGACCTTTTTTGAGCATCTTTTCCATGCGATGGGAAGTAATGATCTCAGGTGAACTGAAAATGATGCCTTGGAACTTATATTGGTGGCCCTCCTAGTCAAACTGCATGATTAATTCCTTAAAATCCATGAGAATGGGACTCAAAGTCCTTATCCAGTCTGCACCCAACACAATGTCACAACTGCCCATGTCGATACCTAACATATGGGATTTCAGGTGGTAGTCACCAATTTGGAGACACACAATTTCACAACACCCTCCACATTTCATGAAGCCACCATTGGAAATCATGATTTGGAAATTATTGACGACATGGATGTAGCAATGAGTTTCTTGGGCAATGCGACGATGAATAAAATTGTGGGTGCTTCCACTATAAACCAGAATGATGACTTTCCTATACTTGATGTAACCGATGAGCTTGATGGTTTGTGGAGAGGAGAAGACAGTGAGAGCATTGAGGGAAATGATCAGTTCTACTTCGGAAAGGTCTGAGGGAGGGTTTATGTCAGTGGTTTCAAGTGACTCAGACACAAGGAGAGTTTAAACATCCTCTTCCGAAATATCCTTCGAGATGGCCATAAAAAGATTTTGTTCCTTACATTTGTGGCCCAGGAAATATTTGTCATCAAAATTATAACAAAGGCCTTTGAGTTGGCGGTCAGCCATTTCATCCTTGGTCAATTTTTGGATCTTCAGTGGAGCGAAGGGAGTAGTGGGATTTACTGGTTTAGGGTGAGGGATAAAGGGGATTTTCCAATTTTGAGAAGATACAACCTGTTGTGCTTCTTTATCTCTTTTAGTAGCCTCCACCCAACTTGGAGGTCAAGCCATGAGGACATGGGCCCGAATCTCATCCTTGAGGCCACTGATAAAACACTCTTGGAAAAAGGCATCAGACATTCCCTTTGCCTGAAAAGCTAGGCGCTCAAAGGCAACTATAAAGTCTTCCAATGTTCCTGATTGTTTCAACTTTGTCAAACAACCCAAATGGTTGGTGTTGGTGTCAAAGTGTTCATAAATCTCGGCCACAAAGTGTGTCCAAGCAATATACCCTTGACGAGAAGCTTTTCTCCATTGCCACCATTGCCAACTTTTTTGATCTATATGGAGAACACCATACCAGAGTTTGGCTAAGCCATCTGTAATGCCGTATAAAGAGAAATAATGTTCCATTTAGGTTACCCAACCAGTGGTATCTGAGCCATCAAATTTGGTCACATCCACCCATGGAAGGCATAGGTCACGCTGAAAGTGATGGTGCTGAAAGTTATGGGAATGAGAGGAACTTCCAGTTTCAGTATGTGGAGGAGGGTCAGATAAAGGGGTATCTGTAGGAATATGCAGCTTCGTGCAGAGAATCGAGATGACATATTCAAGTTGGGTAGTCAGGTCTTGTTTGAATTCCTCGATGGTTGTATTGATGGCGACAAAATTGACACCGAGTTGTTTCACTTCTTGTTGGGTCTCGGTGAGATTAGATTGCAAGGTATTGAAGAGACCTTCCAAGTATTGGCTACAGTTATGGGCCATGAGGATGAGGGAATGGAAATTGGGTGGGTGGGTGTAACATCCCGCTCTGGTGCACTGAGAAAACTTATTCTTTAAGGACACTTTCTTGCAAGTGATCTAGATTATTATGCTATTAAAACATTTGATTTTGATTATGAGGCATTATGGGTTGATGACATGTTGTTTTACTGCATTGACATAGACAAGTGTTATTGACTCGGTTTTACTGAGTGTGCAAGATTTTGTACCTTGAGGATGTAGAGGCATCGATGGAAACCCTTGGACTTCGGATCGATTAGGGGAGTGTACCATTGGGGTTTGATTGTTTTACTGTGATATTAGTGCATCTGATTAGATGATATGATATGGATATATTTTGACATGATTCGTTGATGATGCAGGCTAACGATAGCTTGCTGACCAGACTCACATGTGGAGTAAAGGGGTCACACACGACTACCAGAGATGTTGAGGGAGAGGTGTGGACATCATCCTTGCCACAACCTAATAGTACTCCCACCATGGCTCAAAATATAGTTTAACGTTTACCTAGTTCGATAGGACCCACGATGCCGTGAGGGAAGACTGCGACAGTCACTCACGATGATTATAAGGGGCGCGCAATAAGGTAGGGGCCTTATTCCTTAGAGGCCCTTAGTCTCCCACAAGTTCACCTGGTGGAGTATTGACTCCAAGGGTTTTTGATGTCTACCAAGTTAGTCAAGAGGCAAGTGGCACCCTTGGAGCACGTGGTGCGTCCTGAAGGGCATGTCACGCAAGAAGAATGGAAAGAGGCGAGTGGCACCCTTGGAGCACGTAGTGCGTCCTGAAGGGCACGTCGTGCAAGGGAAACATATTATGGCGAGTGGCACCCTTGGAGCACCTAGTGCATCCTAAAGGGCACGTCGCGTTGTTGATGATAAATGAATGAACCTAGATGGACTTAGGACGAATAACGTGTTAAGAATTTTTAAAAACAAATTCCCTAATAAAATGTCGGCCACCACGAAAATTTAAGGTCTAAGTCTAAAATTATGCTAGTGATAAAATTTTATCTATCCATTTAAAAATAATAATAATAATAATAATAAAAACAACGTAAGTAATAATTATACTCGCTAAATCTTGTAACAATAAGGGGGTAAGCAATTTAAATAATTCATAAAAATCTGTTAGGGTAAAAAAAAATGGGAATAATTGTTTTATTTTTTTATGATAATTTAAATTTATTAACTAAAAAGGGAAAGAGGAAAAAGGGGGTTAATTTATACACCTGCCAATTTGAGTCCTAAAGGAAAAGTAGAAAGAGGGAAATCTAAAATATTTAGGAAACTAGGAAAAGAGGGAAACATAAGAAAAAAAGGGAAACCCAAGGGAAAAAGAAGAAAGTCAATCTTAGTAAGGTATCTACCATTAAGAACTTTCTAATTTAAAACTGAACTAACAAATTGATAATGGGGAAAGTCATTAAAAAATGTAAGACAATTTGGGGACTTCTAGGAGCCATTCTAGGAGTGACTCTAGGTGGGCGAGGGAAATAAGGGAAATTAATTAATTAAAGAAATTAATTTGTGGAGGAATGAAGGAGATGGGTGACACTTATACGGGGAGGAATTTTTAGGATTTAATTTTTAAAACTTTAATTAAATGAGATTTTAGGAAAGTAAGGGACATCGAAACTCTATATAATGAAGGGAGGAGAAGGATGAAGGATCTCTTCTATTTGTGTAGCGTTATGTTGCAGAAATATCTACTTGATTGACTTACTTTGTGGGAGTTGGGATACCCAACTCGGTGAGGAGTGGTAGCTCGACCTTCCGAGGCGAGCTGGGAGCTAGATGAATCTCTGGATAGTGTGTGTGGCCCCTTTGCAGCTCAGGGGGCTAAGGGGAAAGAAGAGTACCCCTAGCATTGGTTGGGTGGTACCAGTGAAGTCTTGTCGGTCGGCAAGCGGGAGTTGCATGGAGCACGTAGGACGTCCACTCAAAGCGGGCGATCAGGCAACAGTATGCTCTCTTCATTTTTGGTATGGTAGATTGTTGTAGGATTTATGCTTGGATCTGCATGTTTATTTCGGTAAGTGAACTGATTATCTAGATTGATGACTGAAATTTTTCTTATCCTATCTTGATGATTGATTGACTCCCATGGCCTTTGCTTCCCCACATTTCTTGACCACCTTGTGGTGTTTTGATTTTGACCCTTGTGGTTGTTTTGCCTTCATCCCTAGCTCACCAGTCCTCACTTGAGAAGTCATCCAGAAGCTTGATCTGCATTCGTTACCTAGGCGTTAATAGTCCTAGGGATCTCAACGCCCTGCTTTTCTGTGCGAGGATGATGAGTGAAGGACGCACTTGTTATTCGTCTACCCTTGATGTTGGTCCTTGGCTGAAGGTTCTCCTTGTGCCCGGATGCATTTTTTTTAACCCTGCAAATGTGATTGTTGGCGAAGTTTTTCCTTAAACTCGACATGCTTATAGCTCGTCGTTATCTCGTTTTTACCCCATTTTTATATCTTGATGGATCATTTTACCTTGCGTTTTTATTATTGGTTAAGATATAATATGCGTTGTGTATTGGTATTCTGGCAATGGAAAAACGATTTGATTTTCTGTCTGCATTTTTGTATTTGGTATTCTAGCAATGGAAAAGCGAATTGATTTCATGTCTGCATTTGTGTATTGGTATTCTAGCAATGGAAAAAAAAATTGGTTTCCTATCTACATTTTTTTATTTGGTATTCTGGAAATGGAAAAACAAATTGATTTCATGTCTGCATTTGTCTATTGGTATCCTGGAATGGAAAAACGTTTTTATTTGTTGATCTGTGTCTACATTTTTGCTTGGGTACCCCATGCAAATGAAAAATGATTTCTTTATCCCCGGCGAATGAAAACATTTATCAGTGTCTGCATTTCTTTCTATTACCACAATTTTAATCACCACGAAATTGATACTCAGATTTTATTCCCACGATTGGGATGTCACAGATTTTTAATTCCATACTGTTGCCACGGTTATACCCCCACAAATTGCTAACCAGAATTTAGTCCCTCGATTTGACTATCACGAACTTTTATTTCTGCACTGTTACCACGGATGTGTCACCACATTTTTCTTTACACAGGTGTTTTTTTTTTACCAAACTTGACCGCCCACGAATTAGCTCCAGACCGTTTGCCTGAGTGGTTGCCAACACGCCCACGACTTTCTTAAAAAAACGTATGCTGAGTGGCTGCTAACACGCCCACGACTTGCTTAAAAAATGAAAAACGTATGTTGAGCGGCTATTGAATTCGCCCACGTTTTTAGATTTTCAATTCATGAATTTACTTACTGGAATGACCATGTTTGGGTAATTAAAAATTGATTGTGTGCATGCTGAATTTGGCCACGTTTTTAGCTTTTCAATTCATAAATATACTTTCTATAATGACCATGGTTTTGGGTAATTAAAAATTAGCTTTGTGCATGCTGAATTTGCCCACATTTTTAGCTATTCAATTCATAAATTTACTTGCTGGAATGACCACGGTTTGATAATTAAAAATTGACTGTGTAGCTGTTGAAATCACCCACCTTTTTTTTTTAGCCATTCAATTCATAACTGAATTGCAGTAAAACCACTATTCCGCCTTTAAATTGTGACTGCATTTTCCCTTGAGTGATGGACTGTGTTGAAGTTGAATGGATATGTTTTCCTTTAATTGTTGAGTTGCTGTCGACTGGGCACGATTGGCCACCATTGGTGCACTGCGTTTTTGCTGATTTTGCTACAGTGAGTTAATTGGTCAACGGATTCATTCTTATTGTCTAAATGCCTCAACGAATTAAATGGTTAAACAGTTAGGTAAGTTGCCTTGTTATTGATAGATTCGTTGTTATGTAATTGTCATATTAAATGCCAGAACAATTGCTACAACAAGGTTAATGGTCGACATTTTCCTTTTGCTGTTAATTGCAATGCTAAATGCTATAATATTTGCCTTATTAATTGCCAGAACAATTGCTACAACATTATCAATGGTCAGTAGATTCATTCTTAATGATTAAGTGCCACTGCGACTTAAATGGTTAACAGGTAGGTGAATCACCTTGTTATTGCGCTATCATTGTTATGTTAACAGTCATGTAAATTGCTAGATTAATTGTTATGCTAATCCTTGTATCAATTGCCTAGTTAACTGCTATATTAATTGTTATGTAACTGCTATGTTAATTTCCTTGTTGAATTGCTCCAGTAGTGTTAATAGTTAGTAGTCTCCTTCTCAATGTTAATGGACGACTAGTATTGTTAGTCCGGACAATATAGTTAGACTACATGTTGAGGTTTAAATTGTTCATAAGGAATATAATGGTAGCGTTCTACTTTAAGTTGTTAATGTTGTTATTTAAGTTAATGGCTAGTCGGATGGGGATCTGGATTAATATAGAATAACCCTTTTAGGTTGTAATAATGATTAAATTAGTATGTTGAGTAAGGACTAGATTGCAAACTTTAGACTTGCTAAATTGATTATAATTGATGTTAGATTGTATTTATGATTATAGTTCTAGTGTTGATTACTTAGGCTTGCTAAATTGATTGTTCTAACGTTAAGTTAGTGGGTGCATTTATGATTAGTTGTAACTTGACGTGCCCCATTAGAATGGAATCCATGTTAATTTACAATGTAGTCATGGACCGGTTATCTTGGGTGTTTGGTGGGGTCGAGGATGATGTCGTGTGGGCTGGCGTCACCCCTTTCCTTCGTTCCTTAGTGTCTCGTCGACCCTTTGTGTGGGGGGTAGGTATAGTCTCCCAGTTAGTATTCGGTTCCTAGTACATCAGAGTTTTCTTGAGCCTTGGTCCCTTTTGTTTTTCCCCAGGGTTATTGTCACGCCTCTCTTTTGGGAACGACATGATTCCTGATGCGAGGATCATGGTGCACCCTATGGGTTAGTGGCGAATGATATCTTGGTAAGAGTCGGTGCCTACCATGTGAGCATGGTTGAGAGTCGCATGTTGACTTGGGCGCATGCATTGGTTCGCATGCCTTGAGGTTTTAGTCTTGATCATCAATGTCCTTATGTTGGAAAGGGGAAGTTGCCCCTTAAGCTTGTAGGCATGTCTTGTTGTGTCAGGGGGTTGGTCGTTGCTCCTAGTTTTCTGTGCCTGTTTGCCCAGTTGCCCTTGTGTCTGTGTGCGGTGTCGCAGTTGCCTGTTATCTAGGTTGCGTGCTTCTGTTTGTTGTCTGGGTGTGGTCAAAATTTCATTTTCGTTGCCTTCTTGCCCTTAATTCTTCAAAACAAAAAAAAAAAAAATTGTCTTCGCCCATGGTCGCATCAATGTGGTTGTTACATATGGTATTAGAGTGGGTTCAACCTGCAACTTGGGATCGCTACGACTTTTGTTGATATGATTTGATTATAATGTTGCTAATTGAGTTGACTTGTATTCATGCAGGTAATCATGGTTAGAGGATGCCGCGGAGGTAGATGATGGGGTGTTATGGGAGGAGGTGCAACACCTCCTGTGGCAGCCAGGTCCGAGGGGTCCAACCCCCAGGGAGACAAATAGGTTGTCGGGCAGGAGCAAATAGCATTTGGTGATGAGGTTGGAATGATGAGATCTTTTTAGCACATGTCTGAGGCACTGATCATCCATTTGGACCGAGATGAGGCCAGAGCATTGGCACCCCCTGAGGGTCCACCGCTCACTCCGGTTAGTACTGGTAGCATTCACTGGGAGCTCTAGAAGGTCAAATTTCCTGAGTTCTTTAGTGCCCCAGATGACGTAGCCGCCGAGGCATGGTTGGAGAATATGGCGATGTGCTTTTCACTTCGAGACTATACCTCCAACATGAAGGTCCACATGGTGGTCTTTCAACTGAAGGGGAGCGCTCTTATATGGTGGAAGACACTCCTACCGTAGCTGAACATGGCCGTTGAAGACCTGTCATAGGAACTATTTGAGGAATGGTTCTGAGAGAGGTACCTATAAGAGGAATTCATTGAGTGTCAGTTCAATGAGTTCAATGCCTTACGACATGGCGGCTGTATGGTGCCCGAGTACGAGGCCCATTTTATGGAGCTGCTCCAGCATGCTCCGCATCTTAACATGGAGAAACTTAAGGTCAATAGGTTTGTGTTTGTCATTAATGGATGCTTATGTGAAAAGGTTAGGATTCTGATGCCTCAAACCTTGCATGATGTCATCTAGAAGGCCCTCATAGAGGAGGAGGAGCTTATCAGCGGGGGTCAGAGCAGGACTCCAGTGAGACCAGCAGGGCAGGTGTCATCTGCTGCACAACAACATCAGACATCAGCCAAACATACGTCGAGATATCGTGGCTTCCAGAGGGGATCCACTTTCACTACACCTCGACGACTGACACCTCATCAACGTACACCTTATCGGGGACCACAACATTAGCAACAACGTCGACCACAGTAGCAACGTTGACCACAAAAACAAAAGTTTAGGCCTGTTCAGCAAAATAGACCAGGATTCCAGGCCGGTGGGCCATCATCTTCTACTTTGGGTACCAGGACTACTCGGTCGAAGAAGGGGTGTTGGACGTGTGGGTAGCCACACTACCAGCGCGACTGCCCTGTGGAGAGGACTAGAGCATCTGGATCAGACGGACCCACTACCATGGGAGATTTGGTTAAGGCCCATCAGATTCATACAATGATGAATAACTGCCAGGCAGAGCATCAGTTGACTGTGCTCGAGATGACAAGTACTTTCACTGACCAAACCCTTAGTATTTTGATAGATCCCGGTGCTACCGAGAGTTTCATTTCTGGTGCAGTTCTAAAAAGGATTAAGGTAAAGATAGTAGAACAAGATGATTTTAGCTTCATAGAGATGGCCTTGAGAGCCAAACAAAAGGTTGGAGGAAAGGTTACGGGCTGTATCCTTAACCTAGGAGAGTTTTTCACAAGGTCCAACCTGTACATCACGAACCTAGGATCTTATGATGTCGTGATTGGTATGGACTGGTTGGAATCGCATGAGGCGATACTCAACTGTAAGACGAAACAATTGAACTTGGTCGATGATGAGGGACAAAGACGTGTGATTGTAGGATAGAACTAGGGAGTTTCCCTGAGGTTCATCTCTTCCTTGTAGCTACGGAAGAGCATGCGCAAGGGGTGCAATCTTTATGTGATTCTTGCGTTAAACGAGAAGGGAATAGAGAAAGGTTTAGAACACCTTCCGGTGGTGAGAGAGTTTGCAGACATATTTCTGGAGGAGTTACTTGGGATGCCTCCAGAGAGGGAATTGGAGTTTACTATAGACCTAAAACTGGGAATTGAACCAATAGCTAGAATGCCTTATCGGATGTCAACCCCGGAGTTACAGGAGTTGAGAATGCAACTGAAGGAATTGCTGGACCTAGGACTGATACGTCCTAGTGTGTCATCGTGGGGTGCATCTATTATTTTCATACAAAATAAAGATGGGTCATGGAGGCTCTGCATTGAATACCATCATTTGAACAAGGCAATGATCAAGAATCAGTATCTGTTGCCGGGGATTGATGATTTGTTCGATCAAATGAAGGGCGCGACAGTGTTCTCATAGATCGATTTGCGATTAGGGTATCACTAGTTACAGATCAAGGACGATGATGTCCCTAAGACCACCTTTAAGACGAGGTTTGGACATTACGAGTTTACTGTTTTACCTTTTGGACTGACAAATACCCCAGGGTTATTTATGAGTTTGATGAACGGGGTGTTCTGCATGTACTTGGAAAAGTTCGTCCAAGTATTCATTGACTATATTTTTATTTACTCTCAGACGATGGAGGAGCATGATGAGCACTTGCGCTTGGTACTACAATGTTTGCGAGAGCACAAATTGTATGGGAAGTTGTCCAAATTCTCATTTTATCAATCGAAGATTCACTACTTAGGGAATGTCATCTCCGACGAAGGCATCGACATGGATCCAACAAAGGTCTATGCTATTATGGAATGGCCTGAGTTGACGAATGTCCTAGAAGTTCGTAGCTTTATGGGTTTAGTAGGATACTATCGATGGTTCGTCGAGGGATTTTCGAAGATAGAAAATCTGATCACGGAATTGCAGAAGAAAAACAAGAAGTTTGTTTGGACTGAGAAATGCTCAGAATAATTTTGGAGGCTCAAGGATTTGTTGACAACAACACCGATACTAAAGGTCCCTGACATGGATGCGGACTTCTTGGTATGCACTGACGCATCCAACAAAGGCTTAGGTAGAGTTTTGATGGAAAACAGATGAGTGATCGCTTACATCTCAAGGAAACTGAGAAGCATGAGGAGAACTACGCGTCGCACGATTTGGAGTTGTTAGCCATCGTATATGCCTTGAAGGTTTGGAGACACTACCTTATTGGACAAAAATTTGAACTAAAGACTGACCACTGTGGACTACAACACATCTTTACGCAAAGTGACCTGAACGCGCGACAACGACATTGGTCGGAATTGCTTAGCGAGTACGACTTCAAGATTACTTACATAAAAGGAATAGTGAACCGAGTGGCAGATGCATTGAGTCGGAGACCACACATCTTTTTGGTGCTGCCTCTTCAGACGAATCTGCGTGAAAAGATTCTAACTTTACATCGTGACGATGACTGGTACAAAGAGGTCGAGAATTTTATCGGACAAAACACAATAATGGTACCAAGATTTTAAAGATTTTCATTTGATAGCAATGGTTTATTGAGGTTTAAAAATCATATTTACATACCACCAAACAACGATTTGAGGATGTTGATCCTAAGCGAGTCTCATAGAGCAATTTACATGGCTCACCAGGGAGTCACGAAGATGATGGAAGACCTTAAACCCTTATTCTTCTGGAAAGGAATGAAGGTAGACATAGTCAACTATGTGGCCAGATGTCTAGAATGTCAGCAAGTAAAGGATGAACATAGACACCCAGCAGGATTACTATAGCCACACGCTATTCCAAAATCGAAATGGGAGGTTATTTCGATGGATTTTATTGTTGGATTTCCACTGACGGCAAGGAGACATGACTCGATTTTCGTAGTAGTAGACACTTTGACGAAGAGTGCTCACTTTATTCCTATGCATACAACGTATCAAGCACCTTACATAGCTAGAGTTTTCATCAGTGAGATTGTGAGGCTGCATGGTGTTCCTAAGAGGATTATATCCGATCGAGGATCGGTGTTTATTGGACGATTTTGGACGATTTTACAAGAGGCCTTGGGAACCCAACTTAATTTTAGTACGGTGTATCACCCGGAGACTGACAGACAGACCAAACGAACAAACCAGACCTTGGAAGACATGTTTCACATGTATGTAATGGACCAACAAAATCATTGGGAAGAATTCTTTCCACTGGTGGAATTCTCTTATAACAATAGTTACCAGAGCACCATTAAGATGGTGCCTTTTGAGTTTCTTTATGGGCGACCATGTCAGATGCCTTTGAGTTTTGATCGGCTTGAGGATAGGGTCCTGGTGGGACCAGAAGAGATCCAAGAAATGGAAGAGAAAATGCAAACAATAAGACAAAGGATTAAGGAAGTGCATGATCGACAGAAGAGTTATGCCGATGCACACAGTGTCGACCGTAGCTACGAGGTCGACGATCAAGTCTTCTTGCGGGCTAAACCGCATAAGAGTTCGATCAAGTTTGGAAAGGGAGCTAAACTCTCTCCTAGGTTCGTGGGACCTTTTGAGATTGTGGAGAGAAAGGAGCCTGTGGCCTATCGACTATCCTTGCCTGATTCTTTGAGGCGTATGCATGATGTTTTTCATGTATATATTTTGAGACATTATATTAGTGATCCTACACGTGTTATTGACATGAGTTCCTTGTAGGTATCGGACGAGGGGGCACTCACGGATGAGACGATCCACATCTTGGATCATCGCATTCGACAGCTACGACGTCGAACTGTAGATCAGGTCAAGGTCCAGTGGGACAACTATAGTCTGCACTCGACAACCTGGGAGGACACATATGATATGTGCCAGCAATTTTCATTTTTGTTTGATGGATAGAATTATGATACTGTGATACACATTATTTCGACACATGTACTGTGAAACTTCGGGATGAAGTTTAGACCAAGAGGGGGTGTATGTAACATCCCTCTCTGGCACACTGAGCAAACTTATTCTTTAAGGACACTTGCTCACAAGTGATCCAGATTATTATGCTATTAAAACATTTGATTTTGATTATGAGGCGTTATGGGTTGATGACATGTTGTTTTATTTCATTGACATAGACAAGTGCTATTGACTCGGTTTTACTGAGTGTGCAGGATTTTGTACCTCGAGGATGCAGAGGCATCGATGGAACCCCTTGGACTCTGGATAAAGTCGGGGAGTGTACCATTGGGGTTTTATTGTTTTACTATGATATTAGTGCATATGATTAGATGATATGATATGGATACATTCTAACATGATTCATTGATGATGTAGGCTGATGATAGCTTGCCGACCAGACTCACATGTGGAGTAAAGGGGTCACACATGACTACCAGAGATGTTGAGGGAGAGGTGTGGACAACATCCCTGCCACAGCCTACTAGCACTCCCTTCGTGGCTCGAACCATAGGTTAACGTTTACCTAGTTTGAGAGGACCCACGATGTCCTAAGGGCAGACTGTGACAGTCGCTCACGATGATTCTAAGGGGCGCGCAATAAGGCAGGGTCCTTATTCCTTAGAGGCCCTTAGTCTCCCACAAGTTCACCTGGCGGAGTATTGACTCCAGGGTTTTTTGATGTCTACCAAGTTAGTCAAGAGGCGAGTGGCACCCTTGGAGCACATGGTGCATTCTGAAGGGCATGTCGCGCAAGAAAAATGGAAAGAGGCGAGTGACACCCTTGAAGCACGTAGTGCGTCCTAAAGGGAACGTCACACAAGGGAAACAAATTAAGGCGAGTGGCACCCTTGGAGCACCTAGTGCGTCTTGAAAGGCACATCGTGTTGTTGATGATAAATGAATGAACCTAGATGGCCTTAGGACGAATAACGTGTTAAGAATTTAAAAAAAAAAAATCCCTAATAAAATGTCACCCAACACGAAAATCTAAGTTCTAAGTCTAAATTATGTTAGTGGTAAAATTTTATCTATCCATTTAAAATAATAATAATAATAAAAACAACGTAAATAAAAATTATACTCCTCGTTAAATCTTGTAACAATAAGGGGGTAAGCAATTTAAATAATTCATAAAAAACTATTAGGGTAAAAAAAAAGGGGGGGGATTAATTATTTTATTTTTTTATGATAATTTAAATTTATTAACTAAAAAGGGAAAAAGGAAAAAGGCGGTTAATTTCTACACCTACCAATTTGATTCCTAAATGAAAAGGGGAAAGAGGGAAATCTAAAATATTTAGGAAACTAGGAAAAGAGGGAAACATAAGAAAAAAAGGGAAACCCAAGGGAAAAAGTAGAAAGTCAAACTTAGTAAGGTATCTACCATTAAGAACTTTCTAATTTAAAACTGAACTAGCAAATTGATAATGGGGAAAATCATTAAAACCTGTAAGAGAATTTGGGGACACCTACGAGCGATTCTAGGAGTGACTCTAGGTGGGTGAGGGAAATAAGGGAAATTAATTAATTAAAGAAATTAATTTGTGGAGGAATGAAGGGAATGGGCGATACTTGTACGGGGAGGAATTTTTAGGATTTAATTTTTAAAACTTTAATTAAATGAGATTTTAGGAAAGTAAGGGACTTCAAAACTCTTTATAATGAAGGGAGGATAAGGTTGAAGGATCTCTTCTATTTGCATAACGTTACGCTGCAAAAATCTCTACTTGACTGACTTATCTTGTGGGAGTTGGGATACCCAGCTCGGTGAGGAGTGGTAGCTCGACCTTACGAGGTGAACTGGGAGCTATTTGAATCTATGGATAATGTGTGTGGCCACTTTGTGGCTCGGGGGGCTAAAGGGGAAGATGAGTACCCCTAGCATTGGCTGGGAGGTACTGGTGAAGTCTCGTTGGTCGACAAGCAGGAGTTGCACGGAGCGGGCAGGATGTCCACTCAGAGTGGGCGATCAGGCAACGGTACACTCTCTTCATTTTTGGTATGGTAGATTGTTGTAGGATTTATGCTTGGATCTTCATGTTTATTTGGGTAAGTGAACTGATTTTCTAGATTGATGACTGAAATTTTTCTTATCCTAGCTCGATGATTGATTGACTCCCATGGCTTTCATTTCCCGGCATGTATTGACCACCTTGTGGTGTTTTGATTGTGACCCTTGTGGTTGTTTTTCCTTCTTCCCTAGCTCACCAGTCCTCGCTTGAGAAGTCATCCAGGAGCCTAATCTACAGTCGTCACCTCGGCGTTAATAGACCTATGGATCTAAATGCCCTGCTTTTATGTGCGAGGATGATGAGTGAAGGACGCACCTGTTAGACATCTACCCTTGATGTTGGTCCTTGGTTGAAGGTTCACCTTGCGCCCAGATGCATTTTTTTTAACCCTGCAAATGTAATTGTTGGTGAAGTTTTTCCTTAAACTTGGCATTCTTATAGCTCGTCGTTATCTCTTTTTTACCCCGTTTTTATATCTTGATGGATCATTTGACCCTGCATTTTTATTCTTGGTTAAGATATAATCTGCGTTGTGTATGGGTATTCTGGCAATGGAAAAACGATTTGATTTCCTGTCTGCATTTTTATATTTGGTATTCTGGCAATGGAAAAATGAATTGATTTCATGTCTGCATTTGCGTATTGGTATTCTGGCAATGGAAAAACAATTTGGTTTCCTGTCTACATTTTTATATTTGGTATTCTCGCAATGAAAAAACAAATTGATTTCATGTCTGCATTTGTGTATTGGTATCCTGGAATGGAAAAATGTTTTTATTTGTTGATCCCTATCTACGTTTTTGCTTGGGTACCCCATGCGAATGAAAAATGATTTCTTTATCCCTGGCGAATGAAAACATTTATCAGTGTCTGCATTTCTTACTGTTACCATGATTTTAATCACCATGAAATTAATACTCAGATTTTATTCCCACGATTGGATTGTCACGGATTTTTAATTCCATATTGTTGCCACGGTTATACCCCCATGAATTGCTACCTAGAATTTAGTCCCTCGATTTGACTGTCACAGACTTTTATTTCTGCACTGTTACCACGGATGTATCACCACGTTTTTCTTTACACAGGTTTTTTTTTTTTTTTTTTACCAAACTTGACCGCCCACGAATTAGCTCCAGACCGTTTTCTTGAGTGGCTGCCAACATGCCCACGACTTGCTTAAAAAAATGTATGTTGAGTGGCTTCTAACACGCCCACGACTTGCTTAAAAATAAAAAAATGTATGTTGAGTGGCTGTTGAATTCGCCCACATTTTTATCTTTTCAATTCATGAATTTACTTGCTGGAATGACCACGGTTTGCGTAATTAAAAATTGACTGTGTGCATGCTGAATTCGCCCACATTTCTATCTTTTCAATTCATAAATATACTTGCTGGAATGACCATGGTTTTGGGTAATTAAAAATTGGTTGTGTGCATGATGAATTCGCCCACGTTTTTAGCTATTCAATTCATAAATTTACTTGCTGGAATGACCACGGTTTGATAATTAAAAATTGACTGTGTAGCTGTTGAAATTGCCCACCCTTTTTTCGAGCCATTCAATTCATAATTGACTTGCAGTAATGACCACTATTCTACCTTTAAACTATGATTGCGTTTTCCCTTGAGTGATGGACTACGTTGATGTTGAATGGATACGTTTGCCTTTAATTGTTGAGTTGTTGTCGACTGGGCACGATTGGCCACCATTGGTGCACTGTGTTTTTACTGATTTTTCTATAGTGATTTAAGTGGTCAACAGATTCATTCTTATTGTCTAAATTCCCCTGTGAATTAAATGGTTAAACAATTAGGTAAGTTTCCTTGTTATTGATAGATTCGTTGTTATGTAATTGTCATATTAAATGCCAGAACAATTGCTAGAACAAGGTTAATGGTCAACATTTTTCTTTTGTTGTTAATTGCCATGTTAATTGCAATGCTAAATGGTATAATATTTTCCTTATTAATTGCCAGAACAATTGCTACAACATTATCAATGGTCAGTAGATTCATTCTTAATGATTAAGTTCCACCGCGAGTTAAATGGTTAACAGTTAGGTGAATCGCCTTGTTATTGCGCTATCATTGTTATGTTAACAGTCATGTAAATTGCTAAATTAATTGTTATGCTAATCCTTATATCAATTGCCTGGTTAACTTCTATATTAATTGTTATGTAACTACTATGTTAATTTCCTTGTTGAATTGCTCCAGTAGTGTTAATAGTTAGTAGTTTCGTTCTCAGTGTTAATGGATGGCTAGTATTGTTAGTCCAGACAATATAGTTAGACTACATGTTGAGGTTTAAATTGTTCATAAGGGATATAATGGTGGTGTTCTACTTTAAGTTGTTAATGTTGTTATTTAAGTTAATGGCTAGTCGGATGGGGATCTGGATTAATATAGAATAGCCCTTTTAGGTTGTAATAATGATTAAATTAGTATGTTGAGTAAAGACTAGATTGCAAATTTTAGAGTTGCTAAATTGATTATAATTGAGGTTAGATTGTATTTATGATTATAGCTCTAGTGTTGATTACTTAGGCTTGTTGAATTGATCTTTTTAACGTTAATTTAGTGGGTGCATTAATGATTAGTTGTAACATGACATGCCCCGTTAGAATGAAACCCATGTTAATTTAGAATGTACTTATGGACCAGTTAGCTTGGGTGTTTGGTGGGTTCGGGTATGATGTCGTGTGGGATGGCATCACCCCTTGCCTTCATTCCTTAGTGTCTCGTCGACCCTTTGTGTAGGGGGTAGGTATAGTCTCCCAGTCAGTATTCGGTTCGTAGCGCGTCAGAGTTTTCTTGAGCCTTAGTCCCTTTTGCTTTTCCCCAAGGTTATTGTCGCACCTCTCTTCTGGGGACAACATGATTCCTGATGCGGGGATCATGGCACACCCTATGGGTTAGCGATGAATGATATCTTGGTCATATTTGGTGCCTACCATGTGAGCATGGTTGAACGTCCCATGTTGAATTGGGTGCATGCGTTTTTTGACGTGCCTTGAGGTTTTAGTATTGTTCGTTAATGTCGTTATGTTGGGAAGGGGAGGTTTCCCCTTAAGCTTGTAGGTGTGTCTTGTTGCGTCGGACGGTTGGTCGTTACTCCTGGTTTTCTGTGCATGTTTTCCCGGTTGCCCTTGTGTCTATGTGTAGTGTCGCAGTTGCTTGTTACCTAGGTTGCGTTCTTCTGTTCATTATCTGGGGTGTGGTCAAACTTTTGTTTTCATTGCCTTCATTCCCTTAATTCTTCAAAACAAAAACAAAAAAATTCACTTCGCCCATGGCCGCATCAATGTGGTTGTTACAGTGGGGTCAAAACACCTGCTGAAAAATGATATGTAGGAATGCGATAAGGGAGAAGAGATGAATGAAATGGAATAGGTCTTTAAAAATGGTGCAAAAATTTCCAGACTTTACCTGTGGAGTTATACTCCCATCTGAAGAATACTGCAGTGATGAAATTCCCAAATGATTAACCAAAAAGAAATGTGTAGTGATTTAGCAACCCAAACACAGTTGTGCGACAAGAACACAGTTGCACGACAACATATCTTGTCTTTTTTAATTTGTTTATGTTTTTGTCCCCAAGGGTTAGGTTTTCAAGGGTTCTACAGACAAGGGTTTTCCATGTGCTATAACTCTCTAATATATGTGTGATGTCCAACAGTAGTACTCAGCCCAATATCTCAGGGAACTAACTAAGGAGGCTAGATCGTACCCTTAGTTTTACTACCCGACTACTTGGGTACTAGAGAGTATCTTCCTGAGTGTTGTTCTCGGTGGCACTATAGCAGTCAAGCATTCGATCGATTTATATAAAGAGGGCCTCAAGTAATCTAGGCTGATTCGTACACAAGTGCTATCTGATGTGCTACCACTCGAAGGGGTACCAACATGGGTTACAAGTGTGGAAACTAGATGTGCGCTTAAGTACCACTTGTATTTCCTACATGTATGAATCTCTCAACCGCGGGTTTATGCGCGTAATGATAGATCTTTGTGGCTTAAAGACAACGAAATACGTCTCTACCCTGAAAAACATTTAACCCACAATTTCTACCGAGGAAAGTGCTTTGATACCACTTGTAATATACTAGATATGAAAAGTATGCAGAACAAAAATAAAATGCTAGAAATGGTAGAATAACATCAATATAATCAGAATAATCACCACAATAACACAAATGATATAAGAATAACAACATAAATAACACTTTGATTCTTAGAGCAATGTTCACGGGCCTCTTCAAGGGGGCAACCTCCAGTCGAGCAGAGATCTATTACAATAATCTCCAATCTAGGGTTCTCATACCCTCGACTCCTATTTATACTAAATATGCATATCAAAAGAAGCATATAGAGGAATATCCTTCTAGAAGAGGAATCTTCTATTAGGTCTTATTACATTCAACTTATTCTATTTTATTGCAAGGCCTTATTAATATTGACCTTTATTACATCTGAATATATTGCTCTACCCATGTGCGGGTTAGGACCCTAACAATCATCAAATAGTGATGATAAGGAACAAGTGATGAAGGCTCTAATGATATATGATGCCTTACAATGCAATCTGATGAATGAAGATGAATTATTCAACGAAGCAAGTGGAGGAACAAAGCATACTTACTTAACGACAGGGACCATAATGAATAACAAAAGGAAGTGGATAAACTGAGGTAGAATATTTATAGATTCACTCCCAGGTGTTCATTGTTGATATTAGGCTAGCTGCAGGAGGTATTAACCTCTATGTGTAACCTTTGACGAGACTAGAATATTTTAGGAAACAAGAGAAACCCTAAACAAATGTGTGAGAACCCTAGAAGATATGTCAACTCAGCAGAATATATAATATTAAGTTATTATGCTATAGGAATATGTAACATCCCGCTATGGCACACTGAGTGAACTTATTCTTTGAGGACACTTTCTCACAAGTGATTTGGATTATTATGCAATTAAAACTTTTGATTTTTATTATGAGGCGTTATGGGTTGATGACATGTTGTTTAAAGGCATTGACATATACAAGTGCTATTGACTCGGTTTACTGAGTGTGCAAGATTTTTGACCTCAAGGATGCAAACACATCGATGGAACCCCTTGGACTTCGGATCGAGTCAGGGAGTGTACCATTGGGGTTTGATTGTTTTATTGTGATATTAGTACATTTGATTAGATGATATGATATGGATATGTTCTGACATGATTTGTTGATGATGTAGGCTGATGGTAGCTTGTCGACCAGACTCACATGTGGAGTAAAGGGGTCATGCACGACTACGAGAGATGTTGAGGGAGAGGTGTGGACAACATCCCTGCCACAACCTACTAATACTCCCATCGTGGCTCGAACTGTAGGTTAATGATTACCTAGTTCGAGAGGACCCACGATGCCGTGAGGGAAGACTGCGACAGTCGCTCACGATGATTCTAAGGGGCGCGCAATAAGGAGAGGTCCTTATTCCTTAGAGGCCCTTAGTCTCCCACAAGTTCACCTAGTGGAGTATTGACTCCAGGGGTTTTTGATGTCTACCAAGTTAGTCAAGAGGTGAGTGACACCCTTGGAGCACGTGGTGCATCCTAAAGGGCACGTTGCATAAGAAAAATGGAAAGAGGCGAGTGGCACCCTTGGAGCACCTAGTGTGTCCTTAAGGGCACGTCGTGTTGTTTTGATAAATGAATGAACCTAAACGGCCTTAGGATGAATAATGTGTTAAGTATTTAAAAAAAAAAAAAACAATTTCCCTAATTAAATGTCGCCCAGTACAAAATTTAAGGTCTAAGTCTAAATTACGCTAGTGGTAAAATTTTTTCTACCTATAAAATAATAATAATAATAATAATTAAAATAAAAACAACTTAAATAATAATTATGATCTTTGTAAAGTCTTGTAAAACAAAGGGAGCAAGGAATTTAAATTATTCATAAAAAAATATCAGTTGGAATTAATTGTTTTATCTTTTGATAATTTAAAATATACTAACTAAATGATAAAAGGGAAAAAGGGTTAAATTTCACACCTGCCTTTTTGAGTTCTAATTAAAAAGGGGAAAGAGGGAAAATCTAAAATTTTAGGAAATTAGGAAAAGAGGTAAACAGAAAAAGGGGAAAAGGGGAACTTAAGGGAAAAAGCGGAAGGTCAAACTTAGTAAAGCATCTACCATTTAAGATCTTTCTAATTTAAACTGAACTAGCAATTTAATAAAAGGGAAAGTTATTAAAACCTGTAAGAGAATTTGGGGACACCTAGGAGTGATACTAGGAGTAAATCTAGGTGGGTGAGGGAAATAAAGATAATTAATTAATTAAAGAAGATAATTTATGAGGAAGGAAGGGGATGGGTGACACTTGTACGTGGATGGATTTTTAGGAAATTAATTATAAAAACTTAACTAAAAGAGGATTTTTGGAAAGTAAGGAACCACGAAACTCTATATAATGAAGGGAGGTGATGGAGGTTGGATCATCTTCTGTTTGCATAACGTTATGCTGCAGAAATATCTACTTGACTGATTTAACTTGTGGGAGTTGGGATACCCATCTTGGTAAGGAGTGGTAGGTCAGCCTTGCAAGGTGAGCTAGGAGCTAGTCGAAATCTTTGGATAGTGAGTGTGTGTCCCCTTTGTGGCTCGGGGGGCTAAGGGGGAAGAAGAGTACCCCTAGCATTAGCTGGGAGGTACCGGTGAAGTCTCGACGGTCGGTGAGTGGGAGTAGCACGAAGCGCATAGGACGTCATTCGGAGTGGGCGATCAGGCAACGGTACGCTCTCTTCATTTTTGTATGGTAGAATGTATTAGAACTTATGCTTGGATCTGCTTATTTAATGGAGAAGTAAACTGATGTTTTTTTTTAAGAATTGATGACTAAACTTTCCTTAGCCTAGCTTGATGGTTGTTGACTCCCATGGCCTTCGTTTTCCCACATGTCTTGACCACCTTACTGTGTTGATTGTGACCTTCGTGGTTGTTTAGCCTTCATCCCTAGCTCACCAGTCCTCGCCTGAGTAGTCGGCTAAGAGCCTGATCTACGGTCATCGACTTAGCGTTAAAAGACCTATGGATCTCAACGCCCTTCTTTTCTATGCAAGGATGATGAGTGAAGGAAAAACTTGTTAGCTGGCTACCCTTGATGTTTGTCCCTGGCTGATTGTTGATTTCGCCATATGGAAATGACTTGTGCATGTGGATTATCTGGTGTTCTGGTTGGTTTTATCTATGCCTTGACTGATAGAACCCCTGCAATCATTCCATGACCTTTCCCATTAGATCCTTGCATTCTCCTACTGTTGTCTGTGCTGTATTGGAGCGATAGCAATGGAAGCAGAGATTGATTCCCTGTCTGCAAATTTTTTGGTATTCTGGCAATGGAAAAACGCATGGTTTCATGTCTATTTTTTTTTGTTATTTTATATTTTGGAAATAAAAAAGATTGATTTCAGGTCTGCATTTTTATAATGGTATCCTGGAAATGGAAAAATGTTTTTATTTGATTTCCTGTCTACTTTTATATTTGTGTCCGGGAAATGAAAAACATTTTTGTATTCCAACTGTTCACACATAGCCCAAAATCGTTTTTTTTCCATCAAGTGAAAAGGCTGGGCGTTTTTGTATTCCAACTGTTTTTAGAGGCTTGGCGTTTTTGTGTTCCAGCTGTTCACACATAGCCCAAAATAATTTTTTTCCATCAAGTGAAGAGGTTGGGCGTTTTTGTATTCCAACTATTTTTAGAGGCTTGGCGTTTTTATGTTCCAACTATTCACACACAACCCAAAATCATTTTTTTCCATCAAGTGAAGAGGCTGGGCGTTTTTGTATTCCAACTGTTTTCAGAGGCTTGGCGTTTTTGTATTCGAACTGTTCACACACAACCCAAAATCGTTTTTTTCATCAAGTGAAGAGGCTAGGCGTTTTTGTATTCCAACTGTTTTCAGAGCCTTGGCGTTTTTGTATTCCAATTGTTTTCAAAGGCTTGGCGTTTTTGTATTCCAACTGTTCACACACAACCCAAAATTGTTTTTTCCATCAAGTGAAGAGGCTTGGCATTTTTGTATTCCAGCTGTTCACACACCACCCAAAATCGTTTTTTCCCAACAAGTGAAGAAACTTGGTGTTTTGTGTTTCTATTTTTTTTTTACTCAGCAATCCATAATCCCCTCAACAAATTTATTTCAATTTCCAATAATATATGTGAAAGGATTCACCTCAGCGTTTGACCAATTGTCTGTGTTTTCCCCGTTCTTCTGCATGATTTTGTTGAGAAATTTGTGGATAAACATTTAGTGTTGATGAAGTCTGCTTTCGGTTTTTAATTGTTGGGCGTTTCCATCATTATGACTGAAATCGTGCCTGGTGGATAGCTAGCAATTCACCCAAAGTCTATGAAGTCTACTCTTGTTTCTAATTGTTGGGTGTTTCCATCTTTAGAGACTGAAATCATGCTTGGTGGGTAGCTGGAAATTCACCCAAAACTTATGATGTCTGCTTCATTTTCTTTTTGCTGGGCGACCTGCCACTCATTACTGTATCTTCATGTCTCTTGCTAGCTTGTCTTGACCACCCTGCCCTCTGTCTATAATTTGTTTTATGACTCTTGGCATGTTAAGCCTGTACCCTGAATTTTTTTTTTTTACTCTGAGAATTGGTCCTGATAATTGCTTGTTGAAGGCCACGCTAGTTGTCTTGTTAGTTACTACAGTTAATAGCTATGATAGTTGCAATGTTAATGCTAAATTAACTACCTTATTTTTGCCAGAATAATTGGTACAGCACTGGAATGGTCAACAGATTATTGCTTGATTGATTAAATGGCCACTAGTTGCCTAAATGGCTGACTTCGCTTTTTAACCTGTAATGACATCAGTCTAGGCCACCATCTTGCTTCGGTGTTTATGCCCTAAGTTTTACCCTTACCTGGCAGTGACTCTTATTGAGGGCGCATGGCAGTAAATATTTTAGGTACATGGCCTTTGTCTCTTGTAGATTGTTATGGCATTATGGCACTTACAGTTCTTAGCTGATTTCTTTATTGTTGAAGGAAGCTATCATTTTGGTACCTAGAATAAATATAGACGCATGTGGAACTTATTGAGTTAATAAATGCGTAGCTGTTGCTTTCGGCCTTGATGTTCTAATGCTGTTATTGCTATATTAAATGATTGGTTAATTGTCATGATTAGATGCCTTGTTAAATTCTTTATTATTGTATTAATGGTAGCATTCCACATCAAGATTGTTACTATTGTTATTTAGTTAATGGCTAGATGGTGTGTTGGACGTTAAGTCATTAATAACATGTTAATCGTAGACATTGTAGTTGATATAGTGAATATTGTTTATATTTTGGCAATTGCTAAGGTTAAATCGTATTAATGTTAGATTATATTTGTAGTTAGTGTCTAAATCCTGATTTATACTTGCTAGCTTGGTTTCTTTTAAGGTCAAATTTAGAATTGCCAATTGTCAACTAGTTGTGATTTAGACTTACTAACTTGTTTGCTTTTAAAGGTTAAAATAGACTCGCAAAAAGTTGACTAGCTGTAATTTAGACTTGCTAAATTGGATATGTAATTGATGCTAGTTGGTTTATAGATATTGCCTAATTGGTATCTCAGACTCGCTAAATTTGAGTCAAAATTCATGTTAAGTTCGGTTGGTAACTTGTTGACTAGTTGTGATTTAGACTGGTTAACTGATCTGTTATTAACGCCCTTTTTTTAATCATAGATATTGACCTTTCATCCTTGATTAATGGTTGGTTGTTGATGAAGTCATTTTTAGCTTGCGCTTCCCGTTGAGGGTGTGGTTGTTCATTTAATTAATGTTTGTACTTGGTTTTGTAAACATTTAATATGCTTGGTTTGCTAGTGTTGGGGGGGATGTAGACACCTCCTTGTTCCTTAGAATAGTCGCCAGCCTTGAGACCTTAAATGGTCAAAATCGATGGGAACCTGGGCTTGAGCGTTGCTTATGTGTCCTGGAGGTCCTAACCATTGAAAGGTAGTATGGGCGGGTAGTCATTCTTATTTTTCGTCGTTTGAGTGTCGTACATTGCTTCCAGATGCTTGATGTGATTTTATGTTAGGTCGTTATGTTTGTTGTGGCGTGAGTTGCATGCGTTGTGTTCGTCGTCGTGTTGCGATGTTGAGTATAATGTCATTATTACCCTCCTACATACACACACAAAAAAAAACATTTTCACTTGTTATGTGAGGCTTGTTGTTGTAATGAAATGGGAGGTCCGTTACATAACTTGTTATGTGAGGCTTGTTGTCGTAACGAAATTTTTGCAATCTGGTGAATGAAGATGAATTATTCAATGAAGCAAGTGGAGGAACAAAGCGTACTTACTTAATGACAGGGACCATAATGAATAATAAAAGGAAGTGGATAAACTGAGGTAGAATATTTATAGGTTCAGTCCCAGGTGTTCATTGTTGATATTAGGTTAGATGCAGGAGGTATTAACCTCTACGTGTAACCTTTGACGAGACTAGAATATTTCAGGAAGCAAGACAAATCCTAAACAAATGTGTGAGAACCCTAGAATATATGTCAACTTACTAGAATATATAATATTAATTTATTATACTCCAGGAATATAACTAGGATCCATAGGAAAAAGATAAACATAAAATGTAATTACCAAAAAGTGAGGTTTCTGGATGGGCCGACTTGACTTTCTGGTAATTACATTTTCTCTTTATCTTTTCTGTGTAGTCGACTCGTTTTCCTGGAGTATAATACCTTAATACTATATATTCTACTGAGACGATATGTCTTATATGGTTCTCACACATCTGTTTAGGTTCTCTTGCATAGATTCAATATTTTTAGGGTCCACCTTGATGCCGTCCTTGCCAACCAGATGACCCAAGTACTCGACTTCTAAGGCGCCAAAAGAACATTTAGTCTTTTTTAGGAAAATTTAGTGCTGAGAAAGTAGATAGAGAACTCGATCCACATGAGCCAGATGCTCTGTCCAGGTTTTTCTATAGATGAGGACATCATAAAAAAAAACTAAGACAAAATGATGGAGAAAAGGATGAAAGACATGATTCATGAAGCTTTGGAAGGTGGAGGGGGCATTACAGAAGACAAAGGGCATGACCAAAAATTCATAGTGGCCCTCATGATTTCTAAAGGTAGTCTTAGGAATGTCTGCCTCTTTCATATGTATCTGGTGGTAGCCATAATGAAGATCCATTTTAGTAAAGAACTGGGCACCACTCAATTCATCCAAGAGGTCATCAATGACATGAATGGGAAATTTGTCTTTAATGGTAAGTTTGTTAAGGGCATGAAAGTCAGGTCACATTCGCCAAGAACCTTCTTTCTTCAGGACCATGACCACAGGGGAAAAGTAAGGGCTCGTACTAGGGCGGATAACGCCTGCATTAAGGAGTTCCTGGACCATTTTAAAAATTTCAGTTTTTTGGGAAAATGGGTGACGAAATGGACGAATATTGGGAGGAAGGATTCCTGGTACAAGGGGAATGGATTGATCATGAGAACCATGGGAAGGAGGGAGTCACTAGGGAGTGGAAAATACCACTTGATGTTTAGAAAGGATGGATTGGAGGTCTTGCGGCATCGAGGGTGTCTCTGTTTGTTGTATGGCATGGAGTTGAGAAATAACACCAGAATGACCTTTTTTGAGCATCTTTTCCATGTGATGGGAAGTAATGATCTCAGGTAAACCGACAATGATGCCTTGGAACTTATATTGGTGGCCCTCTTGGTTGAATTCATGGTTAATTCCTTAAAATCCATGAGAATGAGACCCAAAGTCCTTAGCCAGTCTAGACCCAACACAATGTCACAACCGCCCATGTCGATAGAAAACATATGCGATTTCATGTGGTAGTCACCAATTTGGAGACACACATTTTCACAATGCCCGCCACATTTCATGGAGCCACCATTGGAAATCATGATTTAGAAATATTTGACGGCATGGATGTAGCAATGAGTTTCTTAGGCAATGCGGCGATGAATAAAATTGTGGGTGCTTCCACTATCAACCAGAATGATGACCTTCCTATGCTTGATGTAACCAATAAGCATGAGGGTTTGCGGAGTGGAGAAGCCAGTGAGAGAATTGAGGGAAATGATTGGTTCTACTTCGGGAGGGTCTGAGGGAGGGGTTATGTCAGTGGTTTCAAGTGACTCAGACACAAGGGGAGTTTCAACATCCTCTTCTGAAATATCCTCCGAGATGGCCATAAAAATATTTTGTTCCTTACACTTGTGGCTCGAGAAATATTTGTCATCACAATTATAAGAAAGGCCTTTGAGTTGGCGGTCAACCATTTCAGCCTTGGTCAATTTTTGGATCTTTAGAGGAGTGGAGGGAGTAGTGAGATTTATTGGTTTAGGGTGAGGGATAAAGGGGATTTTCCGATTTTGAGAAGATACAACTTGTTGTGCTTCTTTATCTCTTTTAGTAGCCTCCACCCAACTTGGAGGTTGAGCGATCAGGACATGGGACCAAATCTCATCCTTGAGTCCACTGATAAAACACTCTTGGAAAAAGGCATCAAACATTCCCTCTGTTCAAAAAGCCAGGTGCTCAAAGGCAGCTATAAAGTCTTCCATTGTTCCTGATTGTTTCAACTTTGTCAAACAACCCAAATGGTTGGTGTCAGTGTCAAAGCATTCATAAAACTTGGCCACAAAGTGTGTCCAAGCAATATACCCTTGACAAGAAGCTTTTCTCCATTGCCACCATTGCCAATGTTCTTGATCTAGATGGAGAACACCATATCGGAGTTTGGTCAAGTCATCTATAATGTCGTATAAAGAGAAATAATAGTCCATTTAGCTAGTTACCCAACTAGTGGGATCCGAGCCATCAAATTTGGTCACATCCACCCGTGGAAGGTGTAGGTCGGGTTGAAAGTGATGGTGCTAAAAGTTATGGGAATGAGAGGAACTTCTAGTTTCAATATGTGGAGGAGGGTCATAAAAAGGGGTATCTGTAGGGATATGCAGCTTGGTGCAGAGAATCTAGACGACATATTCAAGTTGGGTAGTCAGGTCTTGTTTGAATTGCTCCATGGTTGTATTCATGGAAACAACATTGGCACTGAGTTGTTTCACTTCTTGTTGGGTCTCGGTGAGATTAGATTTCAAGGTATTGAAGTGACCTTCCAAGTCTTGGCTACGGGTATGGGCCATGAGGATGAGGGAACGAAAATGGGGTCGGTGGGGTAAAATATTTTGTTGAAAAATTATATGTATGAATGTGATAAGGGCGAAGAGATGAATTCAATGGAATAGGTCTCAAAAAATGGTGCAAACATTTCCAGACTTTACTTGCGGAGTTATACTCCTGTCTAAAGAATACTGCAGTGATGAAATTCCCAAATGATTAACCAGAAAGAAATGTGTAGTGATTTAGCAACCCTAAAACTATTGTGCGACAAGAACATAGTTGCGCGATAACATATCTTGTCTTTTTTTATTTTTTTATGTTTATGTCCCCAAGGGTTAGGTTTTCAAGGGTTCTACAAACAAGGGTTTTCCCTGTGCTATAACTCTCTGATATACGTGCGGTGTCCAATAGTAGTACTCGACCCAATATCTCAGGGCACTAACTAAGGAGGCTAGACTGTACCCTTAGCCGTACTACTCGACTACCCAGGTAATAGAGAGTATCTTCCCGAGTGTTGTTCTCGGTGGCACTATAGTAGTCAAGAAACCGATCGGTTTATCTAAAGAGGGCTTCAGGTAATCTAGGCCGATCCGTACACAGGTGTTGTCTGATGCGCTACCACTCGAAGGGGTACCAACAAGGGTTACAAGGGTGGACAACAAATGTGCGCTTAAGTACCACTTGTATTTCCTGCATGTATGAATCCCTCAATCGTGGGTTTATGTGTGTAACGATAGATCTTTGTTGCTTGAAGACGTCGGAATACATCTCTACCCTGAAAAACATTTAACCCACAATTTGTACCGAGGAAAGTTCTCTGATACCACTTGTAATATAATAGATATGAAAATTATGTAGAACATAAATAAAATGCCAGAAATGGCAGAATAACAACAATATAATTTGAATAATCACCACAATAAAACAAAAATGACATAAGAATAACAACATAAATAACTCTTTGATTCTAAGAGAAATGTTCATGGGCCTCTTCGAGGGGTCAACCTCCAGTTGAGTAGAGATCTATTAAAATAATCTCCAAGATAGGGTTCTCATACCCTCGACTTCTATTTATCCTAAATATGTCTATCAAAAGAAGCATTTAGAGGAATATCCTTCTAGAAGAGGAAGCTTCTATTAGGTCTTCTTACATTCAACTTATTCTATTTTATTGCAATGCCTTATTAATATTGACCTTTATTACATCCAAATATATTTTTCTACCCATGTGCAGGTTAGGACCCTAACAATCATCAAATAGTGATGACAGGTGATGCAAGAGCATCACTCTAGCCATCCATGCACCAGCCAACCAACCCACTCAATGCATTCAAAGAGCGCATTCAAGGAAGAGAGGTGCCAATCCTCTCACATTTTGAATTTGAACTTGTATTAAATGTATGTAAGGCTGGTAGAGCCAAAGCCGTGCCTTTGAGTAGGCGTTAGGTAGAAGTAGCCTTTAATGGTTGTAAGGATGGATCTAGCTCCGATATGGACTAGACAACCCATTCAATGTAAAGTTAATGTAATTGAATAGAGTAGGTAAGATGGAGGGAAGAGCTCGAAGAGCCATCTCATGTAAAAGATCTTGGATCTTATTTTGAAAAATTAGTTAGGAGAGCTCTGCATGAGAGTCTGTGAGAGTAGCACAGATAGAGAAGAGAGGAGAGCCGAGACTCTATTGTAGTCCGAGCTCAAACCACATTGTAAAGAGGCATTTCTTGATTAATACAAACATAAGCAATTTTTCCTACATGATATTCTATGTGTGATGAATGTCTTTATGTGTTGATGATATGCTGTAGATGTATGTTGTAGATGTGCATTTGCAGGTTATAGGTAGAAGAAGTTGTCTATTGAGTTCTTTGATATTCAGGTCTGGGTTCTTTGAGGCTTCATGCATGAGTGCATGACAAAAAACTGCAGGTTCTGAAAGCCAGTGTAAGGAGTGCACTTCTGAATTCTGTGCATTCAGATAAAGACATGCCAGGAGGGCGCACCAGCCGAGGTCATTGGCTCAAGGAGGAAACCTCAAGGTTGTTGAACACCTTAGAGGAGGAACTGTGTAGAGGAGGACACAATAGAAGACAGACTCACTAAGGGGTTCTGTAGAGCTCTGCCAGGGGGGAATTGAGCACATGCACAGAGTACAGAGGAAAACTCCAATGCGGGTTCAAGGAGAAATCAGAATCACTGAGGATTCTAGAAGCTCTTCCAGGAGGGCATTGAGCGGGTATTAGAGTGCACATAAGAACTCTATCTTGGGTTCAGAAAGAAGACAAAACTGCTAAACGTTCTGTAGATCTTTGCCAGGAGGGAATTGAGTGAGTGCAATAGTGCACAGAAGAACTCTTTTGAGTTCAGACAGAAGAAGTGTCAAAAGAAGACCTTCATAGGGTTGCTGAACACCCTGCAGGCTCAACAAGGAGTGCTTGAGAAGGAAGTTGCCAGAGGGAATTTCCATCCTTTCAAGGAGAGAAAGGGACAGAGACTTTAGAGTTCTGAGCAACAGAGAATCTCAGGATGGATAACACCTTCGTTTGTGCAGGGACCCTGCAAGTAGAGCAAAGGTTGAAGAATCCTTTAAGGATTCAAGGAAAACAAATCTCGGGAGAGACAGTTCCTTTTTTCACTGAGCAATAGCTGGAAGGAGTGCAGGAATTCATGGAATCCCTTCAAGGTTTCATAGTCCCAAAGCTCAGGAGGGAAATCATCTTCAAGAATGTAGGTGAGACTAAGGTTGTAGGCTCGCAAGAGAAACAAAGGCCGAGACCTTTGATACTTTGGAAATATTCCAAGGAGAAGGAAGAAGTGAAAGCTTAGGAGGGAGCTACAGTTGTCGTTGATTCGGAGCTGGAGAGGAAGATTTGGACCGTTGAAGTTTCACGTCCAGGCGGCGTAGGAGATCATAGCAGAAGAGAGAGATCTGGGCCGTCAGATCTAGAACAAATAGCTGATAGCCATTGGATCTGGGAGGAGCTGCATGAGATTTAATCTCATATTCATAGAGGAGAGGAGCCACAAAATCCTGAAAGGATCAAGACCATCCATCGTTGAAGAGGACGTGTGGCGGTAATCTGAGGACCCATCAGGGTTTTGGATATAGGGAGTCCGAGAGGTAAGAATCAGGAGGGAGGAAGTCTCGACTCATGAAGTCTTGAAGACATCAAAGCCATCCATCTAGGAGGACGTGTGTCACGAGATCCTCGTATCTCGAGGCTTCGACATCGGAGAGTAGAACAGGGAAGTATTTTGACTTCGCGACTTGCGAAGTCCTGAAGGATTCGGGACCATCCATTTTGGAGGATAGGTGGCAGAGATCTGGGTCATATCACGGATTCAGGTATCATGAGATAGGAGGCAGAGGCCTTTTCTCTACAAAGTTCCGAGTCACGAGATAGTGATGCGATCTGAATCGTTGATCGAGGAGGAAGGAGAGATGTGAGATCTGGCATCTCGATACATTGCATATCGGAGGTTCAGGGTTTGGAGGAACTTCCTTTCGACTGTAGAAGTCACGAAGTGCCAAGTGTCGAGGGATTGAGCGAACATATGTCACGTCCATCAGGTGGGGACCGTGTGGTTGACAGGTGGAGACTCATCACCTGGGAAGGAGTCACCATCTTGTTGACTTATCACACTTCACGGATTCGCTAGAGGAGAGCACAAGAGCTTGACACCCCAACTCGTGAGATTACAAGTTGCGAGAAGTGTGAAAAAGAAGTCAACCATTGCCTCTCGGAGTTTCTTAGAGGGAGAGTGCCAAAGTTCAACACTCCAACTCAGGAGGTCCCGAGTTGCGAAGAGGTTCTAGTACATAGCCCTAGCCGACGGTTATGTGTGGAGGGCACTGTCAAGGAAGGAGACATACCCCATCGCATCTCGGGTATTGACGTTTGGTGAAGAAAAGTTGAGGGTCTTCGACTCATGAACACGCGAGTTGCGAAAGACGCTTGTGCTAAGACAAGGTCATGATCGCTTGGAGAAGGAAAAGCTCACGCCTAGTGTCAAGTTACATAGGGCGATTTTTTACAAAGGACTTGTGGATTCGTTGGAGGTTCCAGCGGGAATCAAAGGAGCTACTTCAGAGCAAGGGAATTTTAGAACGATCCTGAGTGGATCTTGACCCGAGGGTTGGGTTCTGCGTCAAAAGGGAATGGGTGAGGAAGGCTCTAATGATATATGATGCCTTGCAACACAATCTGATGAATGAAGATGAATTATGCAATGAAGAAAGTGGAGGAACAAAGCATACTTAACAATAGGGACCATAATGAAGAATAAAAGGAAGTGGATAAACTGAGGTAGAATATTTATAGGTTCAGTCCCAGGTGTTCATTGTTGATATTAGGGTAGGTGCGGGAGGTATTAACCTCTACGTGTAACCTTTGACGAGACTAGAATATTTCAGGAAGCAAGAGAAACCCTAAACAAATGTGTGAGAACCCTAGAAGATATGTCGACTCAGCATAATATATAATATTAAGTTATTATACTCCAGGAATATAACTAGGATCCATAGGAAAAAGATAAACATAAAATGTAATTACCAAAAAGTGAGGTTTTTGGATGGGCCGACTTGACTTTCTGGTAATTACATTTTCTCTTTATATTCTCTGTGCAACCGACTTGTTTTCCTAGAGTATAATGCCTTAATACTATATATTCTACCGAGATGATATGTCTTCTAGGGTTCTCACACATTTGTTTAGGTTCTCTTACTTCCCGAAATATTCTAGTCTCATCAAAGGTTACACGTAGAGGTTAATACCTCTCAGAGCTACCATAATATCAACAATGAACACCTGGGACTAAGGCTATAAATATTCTACCTCGGTTTATCGATTGCCTTTTATTATTCATTATTTTCCCTATCATTAAGCAAGTACTATATGTTCCTCAACACACTTCATTGCATAATTCATATTCATTCATCAGATTGCACCTCAAGGGATCATATGTCATCAGAGCCTTCCTTATCCATTCCCTGTCATAACCATTTGATGATGCATTCTCTTCATTGCCACAGAAAATAGATGTATCTTTGATACCTCATTTTCATTTTACCCTATGTGTTGTCTTTGTAAGCATATTACCATGAGTCTGTGGCATGACACCTATTACAAGCACAGTCATGTCCTTGGAATGACTAAAACTCATAGCAATATCAGATCTCAATTGATCGAAATTAGGTACTTGAGTATTGATACTACAAATATTTTGGCCAGGTACAATCCCCCTCTGCGTTTTGAAAAAACTTCGAATATCTTGGAATAATATATATTTTTGTTGATTTTGTCCTCCTAGAACAACATCAAGCTTAATCTTTTCAGACTCCAACACTTATGCTACATCACTTTTTCCTATTGTGACCCCTGCAATAATTTCATTATTATTTACTGTGGAATGAGTATGTGGCATGGCACCTGTTGCAAGCACAATCAGGTCCTTGAAACGACTGAAAATCATAGCAACAACAGATCTCAATTGATCGACATTAGGTACTTGAGTATTGATACTAAAGTTATTCTATCCAAGTACAACCCCCCTCCGCGTTTCGACAAACCTTCAAATTTCTGGGAATAGTAAAGTTTTTTTTTGATCTTTTCCTCTCAGACTAAAAGCCAACTCAACCTTTTTAGACTCCAACAATTATGCTACATTAATTTTCCCTATTTTTAACCCTGTAGAAATTTCACTGCTATTTAGTGTGGAATGAGTCTGTGGCATGGCAGTTGTTCCAAGCATAGTCAGGTCCTTGAAATGACTAAAACTGATAGCAACAATAGATCTCAATTGATTGACATTACATACTTGAGTATTGATACTACAAATATTTTGTCCAGGTACAATCCCCCTCTGCGTTTTGGTAGACCTTCGAATATCTGGGAATAGTAGAGGTTTTTGTTGATCTTTTCCTCTCGGACCAACAACTAGCTTAATCTTTTCAGAATCCAGCACGTCTGATCAATTACTTTTCCCTACTGTGACCCTTGCAACAATTTCAATTATATTTAGTGTGGAATGAGTATGTGGCATGGAACTTGTTCCAAGCATAGTCAGGTCCTTGAAATTACTGAAAGAAGATCTTGATTGATTGACATTAGGTACTTGAGTATTGATACTACAAATCTTCTGTCCAGGTAAATTCCCTGTAATGTACCCCAAATTTCCCAAATAAAAAAAAAATTGTGAGGGGACATTAAAGTTCCTTGACTCTCCAACATTGATTGTGATGCAGATATGATCCATTAAACCTATCCTTATTCCTTTATTGTATGCATAGTAGTTTTACTGTCGTTATTGGATTAGAATTATACACTTATTTGTATTAAATAAAATTGCGACCAGGACTGTCATAACCCTTAGAATAACCACTATTTCTATGTCAGGACATGCTATCCATAATAAAATGTGTAATAGACTATCATTAATCATATATCGTCCACTTCTACATAATTATCCTAGCTCTGATCAACAATATATACTATAGACTATAGACTATTCATAACAATAACACTAACCATAACAATATATATTGTTTATCATATAGACTATCATATTGATACCATAACAATAACACTCTCCATAACAATATCTCTCTCTCTCTCTCTCTCTCTCTCTCTCTATATATATATATATATATATATATATATATATATATATATATATATATATATATATCATTTACCATATAGAATATCATATGGATACCATAACACTAACACTATCCATAATGATATATATATCATTTAACATATAGACTATTATATGGATAACATAACAACGTATGAATTTAGCATAGTGTAGTGAACATATATCTATACATAACGTATTGTTTACCACAAAACAATGAAAATATACCTATACCTAACATAGGTAATCCCTACCCGACTATTAACATCATATTTTCGTTCTAGGGTTCGACTCTTAACATTACTCAGCAATTAAGTGGTTCGAAAACTGTTTATGGTGGATGACAGGTCGGGTCCTGTAGGCATTTACTCCTGGCTTGGTTCATTAATGATGAGCCTGTCTCATACCTTACAGGATGAAACTTAGGTGAACACACCCAATGTAGGCTCGCCATTTCCTCGATTTCCCATGACAGAGGTAAGGGTGCATACCATCCTCTTAATCCTCTAGCAAGGACCTCGAGGTAGCATTCGTTCATCATTCTTGCCCCCTTTGGTCCTGTAACACAAGTTTTGTCTCTACACTGTAATACGACCGATGCATTTGGTGAAGTTCAGCTCTGGTGAGCAATGGAAAGAGGCAACGCATACCCTGGGTTCTCTATGCACCAAGGTGAGTAAACGATTTCATTGTTTAAGATCTATGTGATAAGTATTTCAAGACTTATTCTCTTTTTGATGCAAATGTAAATAGTTGAGAGATCAAAGTAACAGACCTCATGTTTTCCTTTCTCTGTTTGAGGGTTGACAGTTGCGCCCCATATGCGTTTTCTTCCCAGGATTTCCATTGGGTTTATGGTTCCATTTGTAAGTTAGATGAGACGCCTTGAGAATTAATGATCAGGTTTGAGTGTTACTTTGTTTTCTCTTGGTTGGCTATAAGTCTTCAAAACTAGTCATTTGTGATTCCTTCCCAGTCAGACCATCACCTGAATCGTTATAAAATTTAAACCCTCTACATTTTATTTTATTCGTCGTTGTATATTGTTATTCTTACCCTCTACAACTCATCCGAAGATCCCAAGACTTGCTACGTTGATTGTTATTATTCATACTTGTTTGTTGTTAAAACTCCATAGGAAATTTCATAATTTTCACTCTTTATATATATATGGAAATATTAACACTTGCTAGGACATTTTGTAATTTGCACTTTGTATATATATGGCAATAATTAACCCTTTGTGGGAAATTCGTAAATTAGATTCAATGTAAATACATGGAAAATTAATACGACCTTATTCTTTTGAAACAACACACTTGTTTGTATCCTTTGGATTGCAATAACTTACCTCTACCGGGAAGAATCGTGGTTTGTTCCCACGACCACCTCGGAAACATCCTTCACTTGATCTACACTTATGAATTTAAGTCGTTTACTAAAATATTTACCTATGTCGACCACTCTTCACTAGAAAACGAGAGGGTATCCTTGATTAATCAACTGTTCATTTGAATGTCGTAGGGTTCAAACATGTTTTTGCACAGATAGATTTTAACCTATGGATTTGGTTCTTACCATATGTTTCTATGCACTCAAACTTTCGAATTTTACCATTCTGTAATGTTGTTTAGATTTTAAGAATATAATGTGAATATACATGGGTCACATCTTATGCGCCTCTTATGAATATGAATTTAATACTTCCCTCACTGTGATCGTTACCCAAATCTAGAATTCCACTGTGTCATTTCAGGGAAAATAAATGGTAGTCTCTGTTTAAACGTTGAGTTTGGCATAGTTGACGCCTTCCTGTTTTATTAATCTATGCACGACCTATTTTGATGATAATTTCTTATTGTTTCACAAGGAAAAAGAGGCGATCTGGACCTTTGTCAAAACTCAAGATAAGTATTGTCCTTGACTTATTCTTATTGTTTGATCTCCATAGAATTAAAATGCTAGCACATTTTACTAAACCCCCATTTTACTTCCTTTGCAGGTTGAGCAAGTTGGTGTAAACGGATGAAGGAACCATCTTACCTCAAAAGGTATTTGAGTTCTGATCTATGCATGCATTACTCTGGTTACATACATATTCTGTGTATATTTCTTAGAACTTTGTTTACAATACAAGAGGTTGTGGAGTCTTTGGTCTATGGTACTCCAACTGTAATATTTGAACAATGATCGATTGAATACAAAGGTTTCTTTTGTAATATACTTTGAATTCATCACTATATTTATGTGGTAACAAAGGATGTATTTAGACTGTTATTCATTCTATCTATTCTTTGTCGTATTGGTATTCATAGGTTTAAATGGAAATTCAAATATATATATATGCACACACACACACACACACACATATATATATATATATATATATGCCAATAGGGACATAAATATAGTTCTACTATTTCTTTATGTATGCACACACACACACACACACACACACACACACACACACACACGCCCTCACTTATATAAATATCGATGTACAACCATCACATTCAAATACACAAAATTTCTAGCATCATTTAACTATGAAAATCCATAGTAAAACAAGTTCATACAGTCCCTTAAGAATTGATTTCATGTATGCATACACATTCAACATATTCCTAACAAATAATAACCATAATATAACATTGACAAAGGAATAGAAGATGAGATACATATCTAAAACATGATGCTAGAATATAGATGGAACAACCACATTCCACCCAACCTTAGAACAAAACAACCAAGTTCACTTGTCCTTCTCACCCCCTAGAATGACCATGAGTACATAAGGGCAAACTGAATGATCCTCCTTAGCTATAATCACCATCGACATATCGGAAAATCCTTTGCCTCACACTAACAATGCTCATAACAACAAATAGTTTCTTTCCCCCCCACATACTAAGAAGTATCTTGCCTCCCCTATTTGTTGTTAAATATGCATCCTTGTGCCTAGGTTTTTCCTTCCCTCCTTGGGGAAATTCGCAGCCTTACAAATCCCTGATTTTTAGGGGCTGCTAGTGGTCAAATTCCACATCTGCCACTTGTAAAAATTAGCCTTGAGGTAACTTAAACCTATTCCCCACTCATGGAGTCATGGTCAACTATTTTTAACCTAGTTGTTCCATTTGTCTTTCAACATTTAATTTATTAAAAGTTTCTCTTACACATGTGTCAAATAGAAGAGGACAATTGGGCAAGTCAAATATTTTCCCAACAGTCATCAAATAATTAATTACAATTATCAAAATTCCAAATTCAGATTTTCCATAAATGACAAATAATTTCCAAATTTGAATTTTCCAAAAATGGAAATTTATTTCAAAGTTCACTTAGAATTTAATATTATAAACTTTGAGGATATTACAATCCACCTCTGCGTTTCGGCAGAGCTTCAAATATATGGGCATAGTACATGATTTTGTTTATCTTGTCCTCTCAGAACAACAACCAACTCAATCTTTGTAGAATCCCAACTTCCTCCCAACATCTAGCCTCAAATCAAGCTCCAGATCCCCCCAAAATGGGAAAAATCCAATAAAATTAGCATAATTAATCATAAAAATACAAAAACCAAATTACAAACACAAAAATGGAACATTTTCACGCTAGCCCCTTTCTTTCGAGCTCCTGGTCATATGGGAATGGTCCATGTGGTCTACGCTAACACCTTACCCTACGACCCCTTGGCTAAAACTCCTGGTCATATGATCCTGTTTGGACATGCTAGCCCCTTTCGACATAGGCTTATCTCAAAAAATGCACCAACCATTAAATTAAAAAACATTCCAATACATGTTTAAACAAGTTACACATGCGGGGTATTGGTTATCACACTGGTGATTAAGTCGTTTCCCCAGGAAGTTCATGGTTCGAATCCTGTAGAGTATAAATAGAAAACAATTTTGTCCCAACCAACATTGACTAAGTCTAGGGTGCCATGTGACACCCTTTGATTGGGCCATGTGTGACCCTGTGATTGGACGATACAGTCCATTCATAAATAAAATCAGTGCACAATCAACACCACGTCACTGTCATACAACCATGTGTTGTACCCTGAGCCTGCCACACCAACATCTGTACTCGTAAGTCAGCTGCCCAGTCAGATTCCACATCAACATCCATATTTCCCAATCACCCTTCCATATCATCATCCATATTGCCACCTACCATCCATACTTCCATGTGTTGGCCTGTCATTGGGCCACGTCAACATTCTGTACAACCACGTGTCACATTCGTATAGTGCCATGTGTCCATTTCTTATTGGTCGACATCATTCCCTGAAAATGACAAAAACAAGTGACACATGTCACCTCCTCATGCTTCCATGCATCCTTGATAATGTCATCATGAAATCATGTTGACGTACTACTGACATCAACAATACGACCTGTTGACTTTTTTTCATGTTTGGGAAATCGATCAGAATGCGATAACTTTCTCATACGATGTCCATTTTTGGAAAACATTATATGGAGAGAATCAAAGTGAAGATCCCAACACAATGGAATTGTTTTCGTCTGATTCCGAGAAATTTGATTTTCAGGCCTTCCTGGATCCATTTTGGATCATTAAGAGAAAACAAGTTGCATGGAAAGTTGTCAAAATATTCGTTTTATCAGACAAAGACTCATTATTTGGAACACATTATCTTTGGATAAGGTATCATTGTAGATCCAATGAAGTTTGAGGCTATTGTGGAATGGAAAGAACCAATGAACGTGCAATCGACGCTTTGTCGAAGGATTTTCAAAGATAGCAAATGCAATTACAGAATTACAAAATAAGAATAAGAAATTCTTATGGCCAGAGAAGTGCGTGGAAGCATTTCAAAAGCTTAAAGAACTATTAACAACACAGATATTGAAGTTTCCATATATGAACATGGAATTCTTGGTAATGATGGATGCATATAAGGAAGGATTGGATGGAGTATTAATGCAATATGGTCGATTCATCCCATATATTTCAAGGAAGATAAGAAATCATGAAGATAATTATGATACACACAAATTGAAATTGTTAGCAATTGTTTATGCCTTGAGAGTTTGGAGACATTAGCTTATTGGACAAAAATTCAAGTTAAAAACTATTCATTGTGGATTGCAACACATTTTTACTTAGAGTGACTTGAACATGCGACAAAGGCAATGGTCGAAAATTTTAAGTGAATATGATTTTGAGATCATGTATATAAGGGGAACAATTAACAGAGTAGCAGATCCATTGAGTCAAATACCTTACATTTTCTTAGTAATACCACTATATATGAATCTTTGAGAAAATATTTTATCATTACATATTGATGATGACTGGTACAAGGAAGTAAAATACAATATCGTACAATATACAATTATTATACCTAGATATGAGGGCTATTCTTTGGATAATGATAGACTTTTAAGATATAAGAGCATAATTTGTGTACCACCAAATAATGAATTGAGAAATTTAATTTTGAAAGAAGATCATCGAGAAATGTATATGTCTCATATTGGAGTCACGAAGATGAAGGTATATCTTAAACCATTGTTATTTTAGAAAGGAATGAAAACTAATAGAGTAAACTATGTGGCGAGATGTCTTGAATTTCAACAAGTGAAGGATGAACATAGACATCCTGCGGGTTTATTACAACCACATGTGATTCCTAAATCGAAATGGGAGGCTATATCTATGGATTTTATTGTTGGATTTCCATTGACAGAAAGAAGACATGATTTTATTTTGTAGTCATCGACACTTTGACAAACAGTGTGTATTTTATCCCAGTTCGTACGACATATCAAGCACCAAACATAGATAGAATTTTTGTTAATGAAATTGTAACATTTCATGGTGTACCCAGGAAGATAATATCTGATAGAGGATCAATATTCACTAGGAATTTTTTGACTAGTTTCCAGGAGGCTTTGGGAATGCAATTGAATTTTAGTACAACATATCACCCCGAAATAGATGGACAAATGGAAAGAACAAATCAAAATTTAGAGGATATGCTTCGAATGTATGTGATGGATCAATAAAAACGTTGGGAATGTTTTTTAACATTGGTATATTTTGCTTACAAAAAAAATTAGTACGATAAAGATGGCACCTATTGAGTTTTTATACGGACAACTATATAGGAAACCTTTGAGTTGGGATAAACTAGAGGAAAGGGTCCTGGTGGGACTAGAATTTATCCAATAAATGGAATATGAGATGCAATCCATAAGGAAAAATATTAAAGAAGTGGAAGAATGAAAAAAGAGTTATGTAGATGCACATCGTATAGAGCACAATTATGAGGTAGGTGATAAATTACTTTTGTGGGTGAAGTCGCATAAGAGTTCTCTTAAGTTTGGAAAGAGTGATAAAATATCTCCAAGTTTTGTGGGACCTTTCGAAGTTGTATAAAGAAAGGACCCATGGATTACCGAGTAGCCTTACCTAATTCTTTGAGGTGTATGCACAATGTGTTTCATGTTTCAATTTTACGTCATTATATTTCATATCCATCACATGTAACTTATTGACATGAGTTCATTTCAGGTATCAGATGAGGGCACTCTTATAGCAGAGTCGATCTACATACTAGACCATTGCACGTGAAAACTATGATGTTGAATAGTCAATAAAGTCAAGGTCCAGTGGGAATATTCTAGTCCACATTCTATGACTTGGGAGGATGTATATGACATTCGTCAACATATTCCTTATTTATTTTGATAGTTTGATATATCGATTAGTCTCATCTATATTTATTGATTTTATTATTAGATTGTATAAACTTTGGGATGGAGTTTAAAACAAGAGGGGGTGGATGTAACATCCAATTTTGTTGATTACATTTCATACATTGACTTATTCTTTGAAGACACATAGATTATTTATTTTGATGTATAACATTGATAGGTATTACAATGAGGTTTCTTGAGTGTGCAGGAAACATAACAGGATGAAGATGCCGACGACATAGATAGACTTCCTTGAAATCTGGATTGAGTTAGGGAGTGGATCATTTACCTTGGTTATGAATACTTGACTATTATGCATATGTTATATAATGATTTTAGTTATGAATTTCATATATGTGTGTGTGTGTGTGTGTGTGTGTGTGTGTGTGTGTGTGTTATTGATGTTATCTTTGTCATTGGATGCATGCATGGTGATTCTTGATAATGCGACTCACATATGTAGTAAATGGTCATACACAAATACCATATGGATGAGGGAGAGGTGTGGTAGCATCCCTGTCACAACCTACTAACACTCTTGATGTGACATAAACTAAGGTTAATGACTATCTTGTTCAGAGAGGTTCATGATGCCATGAGGGAGGAATGAGATAGTCTCTCATGAGGATTTTTGAGGGGCGTGCAATAAGGTAGATTCCTTATTCCTCATTAATCCCTTAGTCTCACACAAGGTCGAAAAGTGGAGTGTTGACTCCAAGCATCGAATAACTTCCAAACTATGCAATGACGAGTGGCACCCTTGGAACACGGAGGTGTGTCTTGAAGGGCATGTCACATAAATAAATGGTGAGTCAATTAAAATCTATAAGACCTTAAAAAAATAAAGTGAATACTTAAACCTATTAGAAAATAAAAATAAAAAATTAAAAGTTAATAGGATAGAGAAATGACTTTATATGATTTTATGTTGTATTTGAAGAGAACATAATAAAATATAAGTTTAATTGTATGATTAATAAAATCCTATAAATGATAGGATTGGGTCTAAGGGTGATTAAACTAAACAAACTTTAGTAAAGGGAGAATAGGAATAAAAATCTAGACATATGCACAAGGTGTGCATGAAATAAATAAATAAAAAATTTAATTAAGAGAAAATATATTCATGAGAGAATGGGTAGACAACATAGAGTTAGTGTCCTAAGTCAATCAACCACTAAAATCCTAAATAAGAGAATAGTCCTAATCAAACTCCAACTATAAATTAGTTAGGGAACACAATAAAAAAGGAATTGGTGAACTAAGAGAGAAATAGGAGGGAAATTAGGAGCAAGTTGTGGGTGTGAGGGAAAATCCTTAATTACTTAAATTAAAAAGGGATTTAATATGTGAAACTTGAGGAGAGCGTGAAATGTGTTGTGGGTGAATAATATTTAATTTAATTATTAAAAAATAGGTAATTGTGCATGAGATGACATGAGTCAAGATGAATTTAACTATATAATGAATGGTGAGGAAGATATAAATTACCCTAATGTTGGGCGAATGAAATGTTGGTGAAATTTTGATTGATTGAGTTTACTTGTGTGAGTTGGGTTCAAGCTTGTGCAAGAGGTGGAAGACTCTCCTTGCAAGGGAAATCTTGAACTAGTTTTGAACCTAAAACTCTGTGTGTGACCACTTTGCGGCTCGGGGGGATAAGGGGGAAGAAAAGTACCCCTAGCATTGGTTGGGAGGTACTTGTGAAGTCACTTTGGTTATCAAGCGAAGGAGACATTAATAATTCTTTTGGATTGAAGAATAACCACTCAATTCAACATATTCACGGTTACGATATTTTATTATATGGTTATGTTCTTTCTTATTGAATACCAGAGTTAATTTATGTTGAATATTGTAATGTCCTTAAATAATTTATTAGTGTTATGATCATCGAATATGTATTGGATGAGCATCTGGATTATTGGTACATTGTTCATGCCAAATATATATTTATATTTTCATTTATATATGTTGGTCGAAATGGTTTACATGCAAAAATTTATGAGTATAATGTGGTTAATGCATGAAAACAAATTTTACAGTACTATTCTTTCAAAGAAACATTTGCAATCAATAACAGGTTAATTGTTTTCTCTATCAGATACTACTATGGATATTTCTTTATGATGGGTTTTATTAATACAATTTGGGAATTTCAAATAATAATTTAATTTCCTACAACTTCTAGTTTCCTTAAAAGGAAAAGAATACGAAAGTTGGTTAGTAATATATTTTTGAGTTGAATTCGAATAGGTAAGTACTATGCACTATTATAAAATTGTAGTTGTAATCATACCTTATGTACTCGGGCATGACAATGCCATATCACTTATTTTGTATCCACCTCTTCCCCTTAGGATTGTTGTTGAAGGATTACATTGTTGCTCGAATTGCAATATTTTCCCACTCGTATTCAAAACCCAAATGATATATAGATTTAAGGACAAGGCGGGCACGAGATCAACACGCACTTGATGTAAGTTAAAATTTAAAGTATTTGGGGTCTTATAGTTTAGATTCTTGCAGATTAGATCAGATGCATCGATCCATTATCCGAAGTAAAGCTTATGGTTATTCGTATAGATACAAATTTTGGACATTCTTTTACTATAACCTCACTCGTTGCTTCTTTTGGGAGGGGTAAAACACAAAAATCCACAAGAACCAAAAAAATAAAAAGAATTGTGGGGTTGAATGAAAATAAATCTTCTTTGAAAGGATGAATGAAAATGAGGTGCCATTATTTCTTCTTTGCACAAAGAACCATTCAAATATGAACTTGTTGATGCTTGAATCTGTTAGGACTGAAAATACAACCTCATGAGGATGTAAATCCCCTTGCATTTTTATAGAGATGGTACTCCTCTTTACTTTAAGATTTCCTTGGGACTCCAGGTCTTCAGAATATGGGACTTTGCAAAAATATGTCGTGGTAATCAAAGAAATATAAAGATTGCAAGAAAAAATAAAAAGAAAATGTTTTATTTTATTTTTAAATAAAGTTCTTGAGAAATGACCAAACCACACACTTCACACATTTAAAGAAGATAAGAAAAATTTCCTGACATCCATTATAGTTAAACTAAAGATTTCTAATCACATAAAATAAAAAGATGATGACACACATGTATAAGAGAAATTTAACAAAGTGGACACATGGGAACTTAAAATAAAGATAATGATAGATCAATCTCAAATAATTATACTAAAAAAATATATTTACAAAGCACAGTCAAAACTAATCTCGGAACAACTCTCTTGAAATTTCTAAAAAATATATAGTCTGTTACATATTCTTTGAAATTTACAATGTGTTTGTCACTAGGACTGGGATTGGAGCTCCCAAGGACCATAAAGAAAATATATACAAGAATTAATCTTGTAGAAGGAGGATGGTGGGTGTTAAAAGAACAACAAGACTTGGAAAGAAGAAAAGAGAAGCTATCGGACTCCGTTTAAACCTTTCTAGTCAAAGAAGTAGAGTAACTGGATGAAGGAAATGATAAAGAAAGAAATATGTGATCAACGTAAACTTACTATGATGGTCTCTCGTGTCTTCACTTGCTTGTTGTTGTCCTTTTATTATCTTCATTAATGGCTACACAAATCATATCAATAGTTTATTTCCCTTCGTTGGTCAATTTGTCGATTGTTTTATTGAACCATTCTTCAATATAATTTTTCATTGGCACCACATTTATCACATGTTGGATTTTGATGATGAATAACTTGCTTTCCAAGTCTCTCAAATCAAGGGAAATACCATGTACCTCTTCCTCAATATCTTGATTCTTCATGGAATAGTCCACTAGCCAATTGTATTTTTCATCTTCATTATATTCAAGTATACCATAGAACTTTTCAACTGATAACCCTTTAAAAATCTCAACTTGTTCGTCAAACTGTTTCGTTTTTAGGAACATTGAGTTGAGAATTAATTTGGGGTCTTATACTTCGTTACTCCCTCCTGTTAGGTCTATCTCCATGAGCCTCTTGAATAGTTCTTCCCTTTTCAGTATAGCTTCAATGCATGCTTGAACAATATTATTCAAATTTTTAATTTTTTCCTTCTAGCATGCATTCAACTGCTTTATCCAACTTAGGAAGGGAAAATCCTCCTCTCTTCTTCTTAGTTCCATCATGTTAGAGACTTTGTTTCTAAAGGGTAGTACAACATAAAGGTAAAAACCTTCTTCTTTCTTCAGATCAACTTGTAAATATTCATGGAAGGCATGCGCCCTCGAGCCAAAAGAAGCAATGTTTTAGAAACTTCCCATGCCTCTTTAATCAACACCATTATTTTCTTGATATTTCTTTCTACATAGCTCCTGGATAATGTGAGTAGGATTGAATATCCCTTCAATTTAGCAGTGGTTGTGATGGGTCTGACTATTAACAAAGGACTAGAAAGAAGCGAAAGAGGCATTAAGGCATGTTCCATCTCCCTGATCTGTTCTTTCAACTTCGTGTTTTCTGCTTCTAGATCACCAATGGAGTCATCAAGAGCATCCTTGGTTGCTATGTGAATTTTAGAAATCTCTGATGGTTTCATATATTTTAGGTCAACCTATGAATGAGATTCTCCTTTCTTATTTTTCATATCACATTTTCCAATAATCAATTTCTTAGATTCCCTATCAAAGACAACACTTTGGAAATAAAATGACTCTTCTTCACTAAAGGTCTCATTCTCAAAAAACTCTAATGATGAATTTTGGTGGGCCATATTTCCTGGATGATTAATGGTGGGAAACATTTTCTCGATATCCACCTTGAGCTCCATGTATTCAAGAGTGAAGTTGTTGATGTCATGGTCTTCTTCCTCTTGCACAACATTCTTCTTTTTCTTTCATAGAGGGAGCTTGTGTGAGCTCTCAATTTTACCGGAGGGGGGATTCTTTTCTCCTCCACCACTTGAACTATTGTTGGTAACTTTCCTAGTTGGGTATGTCATTGGAGCATTTCTATGAGATGTGGTGGTTTTAGGAGTAACAACTGGACACTGAAAGCTCTTCTCACTGGGACATTTTCCTTTTTTCTTGTAAAACTCGTTAGTACTAAGTATTTTTTCCAAGTCGTCAACATTGTGTACAGGAGCACCTAAGTTGTTGTCATCTTCTTCACTGAAAATAGTACAAATGAATGAATTGTTGAATCCTACTGACATCATATGCTCCACGAAGATTTTTTTCGGGTCAAACCCCTTTATCTTTTCAGCATACTTCATATTTTCATTGTGGAAGTGACTCACAAATTCATCAATTTTGTTTATATTCCTGAATATGAAGTCTCCAATTTTCCAAGGAAATAGGATGAATTTATTTTTACTCTTCTCATGGAAAAAGTGCAACGCAAAATTGTATTGCCTCACCACTTCCGTAATAAATACTTTATTCGATACATAGTATGGACGAAAAGAGGGATTTTCCTTGGAATAAAAGATCATGATAACATTGTTATTTTCCATCTTCTCTAACATTCCATTTTTCTCCAAGAATTTATTATCCTGATCGGATATCCCATGGGTATTTTAACCAAATAACAGTCCTTTGAAAATCAAAACGAAACCATTGTAAACTTCGTAAAAATGCAAAGAATTATTTTTTCTCCACAATGCTTGATACCAGAAGGTAACTATATCAAGTTCACTGTTCACTCTCTTACATATAGTCAATTTTGGAAATTGATAGCAATATACTATCGCAAATACCAAATAAGAAGCCATAAATAATTTCTTGTCCCTTTTGTAACATGAAAATTAGGAGGATATTTCAATGGAAATTGGTTTTCCTAATAGAAAATAACTTTCTCTTTAACTGTCAAATTTAAAATATAAATAATCATGCGAGAAATGGCGACGTTATTTTCTTGGCCTGTCAACCTCGTAAACAACCAAGCGATTTCCCGAAAGGGGTTTTTAAAAGAGTCAACCTGAATCCTGGTAATCTCTTCTAGGACAACCATGAGATTCTCCAAGGACTCAGGAAAGAGGTTCAAGCCATTGCCATGTTTTTCTAGGAAATCTCTGCAATCCTGTCCTTTGAAGGTAAGTATTGGCTCAGGGAGCTTCAACATCTTATGAAACACTTGCGGTGAAAGAGATACGGGGGAATGTTATTGAAGTTGTATAATCCACTGACTCGGTACATACTTCTCAACGCACCATGTAATCAGTTCTTTACAGTCAAATACCTCAGGGACACAACCTGCGCAAGCAATTCTAGATTTCAAGATCACTTCTCTTTTAGTAGGATGAGATGAATAATATGTGTTGGTCCTAAAGTCTACACCTGATTGCTGAAGGGTAGATCTAGGCCACCTCATGTTATGAATGGTTGTTTTTTTTATTTATGGGTCAGTTAAAGGGTTGGTTACCAAAACATGGACATGGCTTGGTTGGCCAAATGACATGGATGAGGGTCCTCCTTGTCTGGTGGCACACTAAGGACAGAGAAGTGAGACAGTAAACGTAAAAACAAAGAAAAAGAACAAACTATTCAATGAACAATATGTTGCTCGAAGTTCAAGTCTTAAAATGACATTTTAAGCATTGAACATGTACCAAAAACAAAGTCATTCCCACAGGTTGTAATAAAAAAACATATTCATTAAAGAATAGCTATTATCACAGGTTTCATATTAATAAATACAATTTATACTGTATCGGAAGGAAAAGAAATGTACTTCGCACAACTCAAAATTGTATTCAAGATAAGAAACACATACAAATTCGAAAACAAACACATTGTCATAGAAAATATTTTCACTAGGTAGAGAGATTTAATCCATGCACAAAATGATTCCAACCAGTTGTTGTATTGATCTTTTTCTCCCCAAAAATTGAATCCTCAAAACATACAAAAAACACATATTTATAAGAGTCGCAGAGGCTCTCGTCCATTTGGTATTGAGACTTAACTCTACACTACTAGTTGTAAAACAACTTATTAACTTAACTATAAATTGTTGGAGTATAGTAATGTATAATTCACACTTGAATTAATAAAAAAGAGTGCTTCTTATCACACAAAAAAGACCACTTATTATGCTTTAAACTTAAATGATCCTTGAACTAAACAATTAAAAATTTCTATTTGCGATAAAATTATACTTATGCATGTGCTAGAGAGAACTGAGATCTGACAGAAAATGAGTAGGAATGACAGAACCGAGTGTTGTATTGATCATGGGCATGCATGAGCATTGTTGGAGGCCACTGGAGATAACTGAATGTATTGGCAGTGAAAGAAAAAAATAATCTGGTGTTTTCCTGGAGTCTCTAATATTATTTATGCAGTGTGGATTATAGTTTCCCCAATTATGATTTGGCATTGCAGGGTCCATATTCCAAAATTTTTTCTCTGTACATGTTGGCTATTGATGAACTACTACCAGATGGGAAATATGTTGATGTGGACTAGCTCGGTGCTCCCTATTTTGGTTCCCCTTTCAAACTTTAAAATATGCCATTAAGAGAGATAAGCCATTCCGGGAATTCAATGTTTGGGAGTTTTGTAGAGCAGAATATTCATATCTCCCGAAGGCCCGGATTCATTAACCACAACTTATGATAATTAACATGATATTAATAATTTATTCATTAATTATTTCGGGAGTTTGGGACTGTGAATGGTAAGTTTGAGAATCTCCCTAAGTGATAATGCTACAGAGTGACGTGGCAGTTCGGGACCCACTTCGGTTGTTTAGAGCTCCAGGAGTTCAGGGGTTCAGAGAACTGTGCTTTCTTTTATTTGAAATCCCCTGAAGTGCTAATCATGTTTATCTTAATTAACCTGGGATTATCCTTTAATCATTTCGCATTCAAGAGTTTGGACTCTGGCTCTCTTTGAAACTGTGTTAACTCTTGATCAAAATCTCCTGGAGGAAATTTCACCAGAGTCACGTGGCAGCTATGATATCATGACCGATGATGTTTCATGAAAATAAGGGTGACATGTGTCACCTGAAATTGGCAAATGGTGTTTTGAAAATTATCTAAATGAGTTCCATGTGTCGATGATCATTGGATGCCATGTGTCACCTGGAATGGATGCTACGTGTCAATGTAGATGAGTGATACTTGTCTCTATATATGAGTGCTATGTGTCTCTGGTACTTTGGGACTTCGACTCTTAGACTCTTCAAGATATTCTAAATGTAGGGTGTGGATATCTTTCAGACAACTGACCTTTCGGAGTGAGGTGGAATTTTGGGGCTTCGACCCTTCGAGGCTATGGTACTTCAGGTTTTTTTTATTGTCTTGAAGTAAAACCTCCCAGATGGTTGATCCTCTAGATCTGACGTGGAATTCTGATGTGTCATATCATTGACGTGTCACATAAATAATGGTGACACTTATCACTTGAAATAGTACAAATGACACACCCAAATATTCTTGAAATGAGTTCCATTTGTCGTGATAGAATTCTGCCACATGTCATTGACTCTTCGTCACTTTGGCTGATCGAAAATTCGACGATTTAGATCTCACGTGTCCGTGACGTCATTGACGCTGATTGACACTTTGACTCTTGGGTTATGACGTGTCCATGATGTCATTGTCGCTGATGTGGCATTGACGTTTCAACATTCAAGAGTTTTGGAGTGTTGTGTTTGGAAATCCCCAGAGGAAGATCATCGAAGTGATGCGACGGTTCGACGTTCGATAGTTTATGGATGTTCTTGGATATTTTCGGTGCCAAAGTTGTGGAGTGACTTATGTGTGACTCTTTTTATTAAACCTCGTGCAATTTATGGAATCCCAAATGGTTGAGATTTGTTGATGTGACGACCTATTGGATCTCCACCATTGAAATTTAACCTGTATGTTTGGCTTGAAATTTAATCCTGAAATGAACTGCTTTGAATTGTTACATTATGTTCTACAGAATCTTATTGCGCATACAAAGGACTTGGTGGTCCTAGATGTCTCCTTATAAAACAAAATAATTTGGTGGACATATTGCACACTCAATCAATGGAAAACATGATGACAAGTATTTTGAACCAAATCTCGACATGCAGTTATCCTTCAAGAAAAACATAAACAAAATGTGCAAAGACTCAATAAAATAAAAAGGAAAATGATAGAAACCAAGTCATTTAGAGAGGGAAATTGACTAAATGAACCATAAGAGAAATAGTTTTGATGAAGGCATAGCGAAAATAGGTAGGAGGGGAAGGGGTTCAAACTTAAGTCTCAACATTGGCTTCAACTGAGGATAACACTTCCCTATGAGGTGCTTAAGAACAAAAGATCAGTGCCTAGGAATTAGATAACTTGCTCCCACCTTCCATTTCTTACCTATGTTTCTGTCTTCCAGCCATGTATATCTGCTACTGTCTCTCTGCGATGCATCTTATTGAACTCAAAACCGCAACTACACCCTAGTGCCTTTGTTGGGCTATGGATTATTTATTTGTAAGTAAACTAACTGATCAAAAAATGAAAAAAGGAAATCATATATGGTACAAGAGGGACCTTCCCTCAATCTTTAAATAAAAATAGTGTTTCAGGAAGCACCCATTTACTCGGCCCCCAAAAATTTCTGTATCATCCAGATTGTGTAAAAATATTATGCTATTTTCCAGAACCTCAACCACCTTAAAAGGACCAAACCAGAGTTTATCAAACTTACTATTCTTGGATTTTTCTTCCCTTCTGGCATCCCACCTCAAAACCAGGTCTCCTTCTCAAAAGATTTCCTTCTTGTTTTTCTTATCAAAATATTTTTTGATCTTGCCCTGGTATGCTTCAGTGATCTGACTCAGTGCTTCTCTCTTATATTGAACCTCTATAATCTGAAAGATTCTCCTTTGGATGTCATTTGGCTCCTCCATTTCTTCCTGTAGGAATTTTAGAACTGGTAGACCGAGTTGAGTGGGGAAGACAATATCTATCCCATAGACTAACTAAAATGGTGAGGTTCCCAAGGATCTCTTGGTGCCAACCCTATCATCCCACAAGGCATACTTAAGTTTAGATTCCCATGATTTCTTGTTTTCAGTCAACAATTCCTTGATGATCTTGATGAGAGTCTTGTTTGATGACTTGGCCAACCCATTCCCATGAGGATAATATGGAATAGAATGTGTCAAGGTGATGTTATGGCTGCCACAAAAGTCAATCATGGCTTTGGACTTGAATGTCTGGGAATTGTCTGTTACAAGTTGTCTAGGGAAATTGAACCTAGCAAAGGTATTGGTTTCAAAAAATTACATAATCACTTTGTCAGTAGCATTCCTAGTGGGCACAAATTTGATCCATTTGGTAAAGTAGTCAGTGGCAGTGAGGATCCACTTATGTTTCCCACGGGAGGGTGGATTTATCTCACCTATGAAATATAATCCCCATTGTTGAAAGGGGCCACTAGTAGTGATAGGTTTCATGGGAAGTGAGAGTAACTTATGCTTTCCCACAAAATTTTGACATTCATTGCATGCCCTTACTGTAGTGAATACATTAGAGAAAAGGGTGGGCTAGTAGTACCCTGCCCTTAGGATCTTGTGGGTTGTATCTTTCTAATGCCGATGTGAAAATTTGTTTCATTGAAAAGTACAACAACATCATCCACAACATCATTATCTACATCCATATCCTCAATCTGATTATTTTGGAAAGTAGGTACTACACTTTGGTCATCATTATTCCTCCTCTCTCTCTACATTATCCAAAGGGCATCATTCGGTCTTCTAAACTGGCTAGGATTTATGTTCCCGGCCCCTTGAAAATATTTGTTTGGTTGTTTAGATTCCCACTTCACCTTAGCTATTTTAGATGCCAGATCCTTCAAATTTTTGGTCATTTCATCAATTTTAGGATCATATGTCGCTAGGTTAGAGGAGGAAGTGGATTCCTCCCTCTATTTCTTCTTGTGTTTTTCAGATCTGGTCTTTAACTAGTCTAATGCCAAGTTGTTAGATTCATCCTCAATGGTTTATTCTTGCATGGATATCAAGGTAGTGGATATTATCTCCCTCAATAGAAGAGAAAATTTTGCATCAAATGCATTGGAATAAGTGATCTTGGCAGAGGCTTCCGTTAGTTTTATCTCATCTGGGATTCTACTATACATCTTATTAAATCTCTTATTGAAGTCTGAAATAGACTCACCATTATTTCTCTTAAGGGCCCCAAACTTAGTGATGTAATAAATATAATCCCTTCTATCTCCCCATTGCTTTATGAAATCCTCATCTAATGCATCAATATTTGCAATGGAGGTTGGAGGGAGGCCCAAGAACCATTTTCTTACCTCCCCATCAAGACTTTGTACAAACAACCTCATCCACACATCTGCATTGCAATGTTAAAGTTGTCTGCAAAGCTATAGAAGGATACCATATGTTCCTTAGTTGTGACATCCCCTTACCCATTATATCTAGGAAAATGTTTCATGTAATGTGTGGTCGGAAGTGAATGCAAACCTAGAGGAAGAACTAGGGGTGCATATCTGGGAGCAATTATGGCATCCATCTTCTTAATAACCATTGATTGAGAAATATGAATACGAAGATTGATTGGAGATACATGGGTGGATGTTGGACTAGATGATGAAGTAGAGGTAGGAGTTGAAGGTGTCTACAGTTCCTTGGAATTATGATTCTCAGGGCTAGAAAATTCAAGATGCTTATCATGATGAAGAACAATAGATTCTTGAGGTTCAACTTTACCCTTGAGGGGTGGGGTATATATCTTAGCTAAGTTGGATTTTATTAGTTGTCTTTATGGCTCAGAGACTACTATGTCATTCTCAGGGTTAGGATGAGCCTTAACTACTTCGGTGTTCTCAGATTTGTACTTCTTTAGTCCTTTTTCTGGGAGCCATTACTTTTTTTAAAAGTTTACTGAGTGGAGTCGCCAGGTGAAATATGGTAGTTTGAATTTGTCTGATATTTTTTCACCATCAAAGGTCAGATATGATCATTATCATTCTCTCAGGGAAATATATTTAATAACTTTGTTCCCCAACAACTGTGCCAGAAGATGTTGGTCCTAAAGTATGCACCTGATTGTTGAAGGGTAGAGCTAGGCCACCTCACATTATGAATGGTTGTTTTAATTATTTGTGGGACAGTTAAAGGGTTGTTTTACCAAGACATGAACATGATGGTTTGGTTGGAAAAATGACATGGACAAGGGTCCTTATTGTCTAGTGGAACACTAAGGATACAAAAGTGAGACAATAAAGGTAAAAACAAATAAAAACAACAAATTATTCAATGAACAATCTGCTGCTAGAAGTTCAAGTCTTAAAATGTCATTTCAAGCATGAAACATGTACCAAAAACACAGTCATTCCCATAGGTTGTGTTATGAAATAAAGTTTTCTAAGGGTTGCAGGGAGACCCAGTCCTTTGCTTTCACAGGTATCAGCCTTGAGCTTAAAGCACAACTTTCAAACAACTCATTTTCATGCTTAAAATGAAAACAGGTGGGTTCGGTTGTCAACAACGGAGATCCCCTATGAAGTTCAGAGTAGCGGCCCCTTGGCATTTAGAAATCCAGAATTGTGTAAGTATAGTGCCAAAGAAAAAGTTTGAAGTCCTAAGGCCCGAAGCGAGTGAGAGCCATGGATCTTAAGGGGGATAGGTGGAAGCCGATCCAAGGGTTCGAGGAAATGGGATTCGAGAGATTTTAAGTGAGAAGTGAAAAACATTCTCGAAGAGCCGAAGCCCAAAATCTTGAAATGATCCGAGCCATCCAAAGAAATAAGACACGTTGAGTCGGATCCCTAAATTCAAAATTCGGCACTCCAGAGAATCGTGGAAGTCAAGAATTGAAAAGTCCCAAAGCCCCGAAGTGTTGAAGTCCTGAAGTCCCAAAGCGCCAAAGTGTCGATGTCGCAAAGTGTCGAAGTCCCAAAGTGTCGAAGTCTTGAAATGCCAAAGTGCTGAAGTCTCAAAGTCCTGATGTGCCCAAGTCCCAAAGCACTGAAGTGACAAAGTCCCGAAGTCCTGAAGCACCGAAGTGTAGAAGTCCCAAACAACCGAACCCCGGAGTGTCGAAGTGTTGAAGAGCCAAAGCCCCGAAGTTAAATATCAAGCGCCACTTGTCCTTTTAGATTGGATGAAAATTATTCACTTCGAGAATTCGGGCTTCGGGAGTTTCAACATCTCGACTCCTAGTTTCATATGGAGCGTTTTCTCTCAGAGTTAAAAATCAAGCACCGCATGTCTTCCTCAAATCGACGGTCATTGTTCACTTCAGAGCTTCAACATTTTCTTCAGGTCGCCATGTCACTCTGGGCCCATATTTATACCAGCTCTACAGGTAGACCCCTCTCGAGCTCTGAAGTCCAAAGTACATGGTAGTCATCAGTGAAAACATGGGGCACCCTTATCAGTCATGAGAGGTGGCATCCATCTAGCGCTGACACATGGCACTCTTTTCAAGCATTTTCGGGCGTGTCTTCATCTTATTTTTGAGTGACACATGTCACTCCTCCATATGTGACACATCATCATAGTGATTTCAGGCCTCCATGTCATATCGTCCTCCAGGAGGTGTTATTTTTCAGCACCAAAAGCAGCACCCCACCCCAAAGCACAGTTGTAATAGATCCTAAAGTTAACAGGTGGATAAAATCTAGCGGTGGTGTCAGATCTAGCAGGTGCACCCATATTGCATATAGAGACCAGATCGACAACGATGTTTCATTGTTGGGACACAAATTTATCGACTGATAAAATTATTGAGCGGTCCCACAATTGAAACTGTGGTTTGGAGAAAGTGATACGTGGCAGAAGGCGGTGGATTTCGGGCCGAAAAGCGGTGTGAGTTCAAATTGCTTTCGACGGCCCCACAATCACGTGCTTATATAGCGTCCAATCAAATAGTAGTGCATGGCTTCCGCACTAAGCCTCGTCCCAATCTCGAGGGTTCAATTAATAAATGAAAGGAAGATTCTTTCCATGATAATATAATACTTTATTCTCATCAAAAATATTTTCCGTATGTGAATTATTTCGAACAATCCAATGTTAGTAATTGCATGTATTATGATAGGATTGTAGATTGGTTGGAGTATTCATATCTCGAAAAGTTTCCAGGGAATGGTAAGATTATCTTCAACTTATTTAGAGATCAAGGAGGTAAATTTGACACACTCATTTTATATCCTTCAGACGGAGAAAATATGGAATGAAAGGAAAATTGTTGGGAGGATGTGGCAATTCGGTCTAGGACGATGGTTATGCCAGGTCCCCATAACTCTTACAAGCTTCACAATCTCATTTTTTCATGTTTTTGTAACCCATATAATGACAAAATTACAGAATGGATGGAGGATTCATAGAGAAAGAATGTTCAACGGAATGGTAAGGTCATGCTTACTTTGTTTTTAAATGATGATGATAAAGGTAAGTATGATGTATTTTTGTCATGTTTCAATATACTACCATTCTTGTTACTAATATTTGATTTTGTTTTCATTGCAGGATTGGAGTTACTTCGATGGCTACATTGGAAGCATGAATTCACTTAGTATTTTGATTTGTTTAGTAGTTAGAGTAGGTTTAGGAGTAGGTTTCCTTTAATTTTCTTTCTCAATGTTTTTTTTTGTAATAATGTAGTTATGAACACAAGTGGGTACACCAAGAGAACCATAATATGAATGTTGTCAGGGAAGTCCACTTTAAATTTTTTTCTCTCTTCTTTTCGTTGAATATTTCTTTTCAAAAACGTAATATCATCCTGAAATTTTTTAATGGAAAGTAAAGAGATAAGTAAATTTGAACTATCAATTCAACCCCGACCCAAGGTGCCACAAGCAGGACTACACTCATCTTAATAAGGATTTTTCTATTTTCTTTTAGTCTCTTTTATTTTTTAATAATAATGTTTGGTCAAAGTAACATCTTATGCATCACTATGTTAAGAAAAGAACTTGCTCGAACATGAGATTTTATATGATTTAGTTCTTCCTTTATTGTACAGTGGGATGCTAGTATATCCCAAAGCTTAGGAATATCTTTGGCCAAATTTGTTTCTGAAAGTGTGCTTTTGCTATTTCGATTTTTTATTTTTATTTTATGTACTTCTGATTTACAATCCCATTAATAAAATTTGATTTGGTTTGCTATGTGTTTTTTGTTTTCTTTGATTGCTTTGAATGAGTTTTATTTTATCTATCTTTTTGAATCAATATATTTCTGATCAAAGAGCTATTGTCGAAGGAAACATTTATTTAAGACTTGTGTTTTTCATGCAAATTGAAATAGTTCAGAGAGGTCATGATATTAAGATATAGCTTAGATTTTCACTTTCATTGTGTCCTCAAATTGTCTTTGCCAGAGTATTACACCATGGATATGGTTTAAATCTTTGAGAATTACAATGATTTTTAAACTTTTTATGCCATCCATATTCTTAAGGAATCACTTTTAAGTTCTTCCCCATTCTCTAGATGATTTCTTAAAGGAAATCTAAAATCTCTAAACCATGATAAAACTTTCAGTTTTGAAAGAAAATAAATAACATGATCAACTATTCACCTGTATTGCAATTAACCTCCAGTATCACCCCGCTCTCTTTGTCATCAATAAATCTATAATTTTATTATTATTTAAAAATGGAATAAGAGGGTTGGGAGCACTTAACTGTGGGAAGTGTGTGTAAAATCGTCGGGGTACTGAATAGGTTCACTGGTAGTGGGTAAATGCACACATTATACCAAGACAACTTCGTGAGGGTACTAAACAAGCCTGCTGGCAGCGAAGCAATGTCGGGTTGAGAGGTAGCATGTATATGCTTTTAATTTAACTTTTATGGAAGTATACATCATGTGGATAGACAACTATTGGATGGGATTAAAGTACTTGAGTGGGTTAAATGACATCCATGCAGAGGTTATGGACACTTATTGGTAGTAGTGGCTCTGTCAACGATATTAAAGTTCTTTTATAAATATCGTGACTCTTTGATTAAGACATTATTTCAGGTTATCATCCTCTACAAAGAAAATTATGTTGTTTGGTTATAACGTTGAGCTTATCTTAATACTATATGGTCTTAGAGTGAATTTATTTCAGGGATCTTAAATCATTTTTCAAGTCTTATTCTTTTCTTCCTGAGATGAAATATTACCAGATCAGAGATAACTGCTTCACCCAGTAAGTCGCCATTTGTTGGGCCCGAACAACTCCCTCTAAATTTTTACAAAATTTAAATGCCCCCCATTAGAATCTTGATAATTATAATGAGCTACAGAATCAACCTTTTCAAATAGTTCCATACCTTGTCTTGCTTTGAGACAAACTTAAGACATTCACTATAGTATGAGACATTCATTACAACAGTATATGTCAAAATTTAGAAACGAGCATATAAATATCAATTTAAACAAAAGCGTTAATTTTTATCAACTGTTTAAATTATGATTATATGTTCATTCTTTTTCTCATTAGCAAGTTTGACTATTTTGAATAATGGGTTCAATACTTCATCAAATAATATCTTGGTTGGTTTCTCATTTTTATAAAATCATTTGGTGGGATTAATTAATTAAATTTGTTTTTTTGCATCTCATTTCAAAATTAAAAAAAGAATTATCTATCATATTTTTGATTTTGTGAAAACCCAAAATTAATATTTTTCTCCTCCCCATTAACTTAGATTCTAGAATTTTATGATCACATTTGAAAGGAAAATATAACCAATATTTGTTTACAACTTATAGTTATCTTTTAGTTTAAATTCATTTTAATCTTATTGTTCTAAATTTTGTTTTATTCACAATTTTTAGGTTATTAATTTAGGTTTCTTTTTGTTTCACATGTTTGTATTATCAAATATTTGATATGAATATGATCATGGATTGATTTTCTTATCTAAATATGTTCAATATGATTGATCCAAAAATAATATTGGATTACTGCAAATAAATTTATGAGCAACAACAAATAAAATTTGGAAATGTGTCAAGAACAAAGCCACACTTTTGTGGGACTGATTGCAGCCAAACCATGAGGAATTTGAAGAAACCGTTTAAAACCCATTTCCCCAATGGACCCATTTAGCTTACGGGTAGAATTTTTCCCAAATAAATGCATGCTTTGAGAGATATTTGTGTCCCTTTACGAGACAAATTTTAGGTGGAGGAAATTATTAATGACGCCCAGACTATTCATTCATTGTATAAATATATGAGAAAGTTCAGAGCCATGGGATCCAGGAAATTGAGAGGAGGATTTTTATCCTTTCTCTTTTGTATATTATTTCTCTTGTAAACTTTTATTCTTTTCAAACAGAGTAATGGATGGTTGGAATCTTTGGGAGAATGGACGAGTATTTTCAAAGAAGAATATGGAATTCCAGGTTGCTTAATGGCTTTTGTCCTGTGAGTAAAATGGTTTTATTTTCATTATAATTTCTTCATATTCTTTGAATAATTGATTATGCATTGATTTGAATTAGCTTTAGTCTTTTTTATCAATACATGATCAATTTCTATCATTTATATCTTAATTTTTTCAATCTTTAAGAATCTATTATCCCAAAAGTTCTTCCTGAACCATATGATGAACATATTTTGTTGAAACTATATGAGAAAACAATTTACTCTTTGGATTTTGTTCTTTTGTAGATTGTGCAATGTTAATATTGTTTATAATATAATTTTTGAATATGAAACATTATTTGTATTGAATTAGCTTTAGACTATTTTGCATATAATGTTTTATATCATGTTTTTCTTTATGTTGTTCATTATCTTTTGGTTTAGTTTATATCTATGATTGATCATCTATTCAAGTATTTTGATTTTACATCTGATGCTAGATAGTTGGCAACACCATTCCTGAGAATTGAAATTTCTTTGATTTTCAGTTATTGTACATTTCAAGGTCACGAGATATATAATTATTTGTCCTTTTGTCATTATAAATTCACTCCAGAATATGAAACACTTCCTTGAATTTCTTCAGGAAGTATTATGTTTTCTTTTGTCATACGTTTACGCTTGACACGGGTTAAGAGGAGCTCATACAAATACAAAGAGACGAATTTATCTTAGTACTGCTGATCAGTGAGAGGTTAGTAGGTGCATTACTTTATTTTATTCAGATATGTTTATATATGAATGAGACGATGATTGCATTAATTAGCTTTAATTGTTTATGTGTCATTGTTTCAATTGTATTTGCTTAGTATTTATTAGTTTAAAATATTTAGACATAAAAAAAAAAAAAATATTTATGTTCTTACTTTATCTTATTTTGAAACATTATTATGAACATTCATTTTCGCAAGTTTTCAAGTAAACCTTGTAAACCGTATATAGATTGTTTATAATCATTTGTATATTCACGTTTATTTTTAATAAACATTAGTAAATAATATATCATTTTCTAGAATCATATCTTTAGATTAGTTTATTTCTTTTATTGTTTTTAGGACTTTAGTTGGCCAATAGAGCCATTAAACCCATCAGGTCATTTCATTCCAAACGACTTGGGTTATTTAGAAAACCCTGGTCCGGATTTGACCTTCCAGTTGATGGTGCGTCACTTATGGCCATCAAAAACATGTTCTCGTAAGACTTGAATTTGATTATAGTTTTCATGTGGTGAGCCCTAAAAACATTGTTTAGGGCCTCAAAATGGCCCCAGAAGTCAGGGACCGAAAAACTAGGAAAAAACTACCAAACTGGAAATCTTCAAAAATGAGCCAGTTGGAATAGGTGGGAGGCTAATGAAATCCATCTGGATCAATCGTCCCCCCTTAGGAATCAAGGGTCTCCATTGTGTTGAATGTCCCCATCCGACGAGGAAATTTATATTGAATTTGGCCCCGGGTGAGCCACTTGCCTTGGTGTAGGAGCTTCCCTGCTTTAACAACTCAATAAAGCTAGATCCTTTGCTGGTGAGTTTACTTGACCTGTGTTTCCACAATATGATCATTCGATGCATGTTATATGTAGTTGGGGTTGAGCTCTATTAGTGTCAATTATTCTGCTATCTCTGGGGTGTCCAATATTGGTGGGAAATAAGGCCGAAGGGGATCCATGTTGAACATTGGGTGCATGCCAAGGAAAGGAGGAATGTTGAGCTCTAAATAATTCTCGCATGCAACCTTGGTGATGGTGTATGACCCATAATGGAGCAGGAGAAGCTTCTGATGGGGCCCTGTAAGGCGTTCTTTCTGCAAGTGCAACCAAACTTTATCACCCACCTGAAACTTATGTGGCACCCGACGTTGATCATGGCAATGCTTGTACTTGTCATGGGACTTCTGTAGGATATCCTGAACCTATTAGAGGATGTTCTGGATCCACTCAATGAAGCGGGTGAATTTTTTAGCTTTCATTGGAGCATGAAATGATTTGACCAAGGTGACTGCAAGGGGTAGTGCAACATCTATAGGACCGAATGGTTGGAATACCAACCCTACCTGGAAGGGGCCATGACCAGTTGAGCTATGCAGTGCTCGGTTGTAGCTATGTTGAACATAGGAAAGAGTCTCATCCCATGTATGAAGGTTCTTGGAATTATACATGCATAGGATATGCACTATCATTCAATTTACGACCTCAGTTTGGATATATGTTTGGGGGTGGAATGTTGTGATTTTGGTGTTCTTGGTGTCCATTAATGACCAAAGGATCGAGAAGAATGTGTTGAGAAATAAACTGTCCCAATTTGAGACAATGGCTTGTGGGATTCCAAAATGTATCCAGACACGTTCAAAGAAGAGGTTGGCAGTGGCCTTTGTTGTGATGCTCTTCTTGCAAGTGGCCATAATCACCATCTTAGAAAATTGATCAACAACCAAAAAAACACATTCATTTCCTCAATTGGTGGATGGGAGGCCCGACATGTAGTCCATTGAGATGAATTCCCATGGCTTGTAAGGAGTAGGAAGAGGGATGTACATGATCTATTCCTTAGTGGTCAGTTTGGCAATAGCACAGGAAGTGCAAGAATTGATATACTTGTTGACATCCTGTTGAAGTTTCGACCAATAGAAATGTTTCTACAACATTTCCACTATTGTTTCGACGCCAAAGTGTCCTGCAACCCAACTATAGTAGGATTCCCATATCATATTTGCTCTGTCTCTTGATGGAACATATATATGGCCCAGATGGCACAACAACCCATCCTAAAGATGGAAATTAGTGACAACTGCATTTGCGCCCAACATTTGGTAGGTGGTGGCGAAGTCTGGGTCTATCTCATAGATTTGGGGCCATCAAGAGGTCTTGTGGTTGCAAGAGTCTAACACCGTGGTTCATGTCGTGAATGGAGGTATGCTAAGGAAATCAATGACATGGTTGGTGCTTCTTATTTTATACTTGATGTTGAGGTGGAATTGCTACAATTATGTGGACCACTCCTGATGGTGGTCATTCTACAATTTTTCATGTGTCTGCATGAACTGCAGTGGCTTATGATCAATGTGGATGATTGTCCCCTTCCAAAGAATGTAATGTCTCCATTGGCAGCAAGATTTCACAATGGATTACATTTCTTTTTCATAAGTAGGGTAGTTACAAACAACATCTGATAATGTCTCACTATGATAGGCCACGGGGTGGTCGTGCTAATTGAGAATGACACCCACATCCTAGTTTAAAGCATCTGTCTTGATCTCAAAGGGATGTTGTAGGTCCGATCATAAAATTACTGGGGTTGACCACAAGCACTTCTTCAAATCATCAAACTATTTTTGTTGGGACAGACCCCACACAAATTTATCCTTACCACCACCCATGGTTACTTGGCTAAGGGCCCATGCAATATGGGAGAATCCCAACATGAAACAATGGTAGAAATTGGCAAGGACCAAGAAGCTATGAAGCTCAGTGAATGTGGTTGTGGCTCGCCAGTCACAGATGACTTGGATCTTGGCTAGATACACATGTATTCCATGTTTATCAATGGTGTATCCCAGGTATTGGACCCTTTCCATGCCGAAGAAGTATTTTTCCAAGTTGACGTAGAGCTTTTGCTGCCACAAAGTGTGTAGAACCTGTTGAATATGTTGCAATTGTTCTACCCAAGTCTTGTTGTAAATGAAGATGTCATCCAGATAAACCACTACAAAAGTATTGGTGAATGGTCACATTATATCGTCCATCATCCTCATGAAAGTGGTTGGAGAATTTTTCAAACCAAAGGGCATGACCAACCATTCAAAAATACCTTCCTTTGACTTGAAGGTGGTCTTCCATAAATATATTTGTTTTATCGGGACCTGGTGGTATCCAAACTTTAGATAAATATTACTAAAGTATTTGACCCCATGAGTTGATCAAGGAGGTCATAGATTCGGGGAATCGAGTACTCGTTTCTGACTATGACTTTATTTAGGGCCCGATAATCAATGCAGAGTCCTCAGGTTCCATCTTTCTTCTTTACTAGCATGATTGGGTTACCGCAAGGAGATGATATGGGAAGGATATTCCCCTTGTGGAGTAGTTCTTGGATCTAACTCTTGATATTCTCATTCTATAACAGAGAGAGGTGATAGTCTGGCCCATTGAGTAGTGGTGCACAAGGGGTCAGATCGAAGGGATGCTTGACCTAATGGTGTAGAGGTACCCCAGTAGGTGAGGAGAAGACATATGAGTATTCCTCCACAACCTTATCCAGTTGATTACTCTATGTGGAGAGGTCCGCCAAACAGACCTTGGATGTGGTTGCAATATTTCTCTGTTTCTGAGAGAGAATCTCAAAGAAGAAAAACTTCCCTATCTGAGAGATGACCTTCCTACATATTATGGCATAGATCAAGGAAATAACACTAGGTGGTATTGCCTCAGATATCCTATATAATTTATTTTTCAAAGTAAAAATGACATCGTGAGGCCTAGACTCATATACAACATGATGTTTCCATAGATATGGATGGCCCAAAAGAACATTAAAAATTTTGAGACGGGAAACATCATACAATACCTCGTCTTTGAAGGGATTGATGTCATATGACAGGTGACATTGTTGGATGACACTGATGTTGCTTCCTTGGCGGAGCCATTCGATGGTGTAGAGATGCGGGTGTGGCGTTGTCGATAGGACGAGTTGTTTGACAACCTCTTCTGAGATGAGGTTATTTTGGCTACCTATATAAATGATGAAATGCAGTGGGGTACCCTTCACCCATACTTGTGAATGAAAAAGGTGCTCACCTTCCTTTGGCTTGTCTAGTTCACCGCGATGGAGGTTCGTTGTAGAAACAATATCACTGCATTCTGTGTCAATGATCCATCTCCCCCTTTCTGGTTGTAGCTCAGAGTTGGAACCCGCATCTGATTAAGAGGATTTCAAATCAACAACCAATGACTTCTTTGAGTGACAATCAACAATGTTATGCCAGGGGATCTTATGGAAGTCGCACCACTTCTTGATTTCTTTCTTGTTCTTTCTGGTGTCCTTCTTTTCTTGTGGCTTGGAATGGTTTTCTTGAGGCTATCCATATTTTCTCTATCCTTTGTTCTGTGGGTTGGGGTTTCCCTTTCCTTGCTTTTTCTATGAGGGGTTCCCATGCCTAAATTGATGCATCTTTTGTTTGATATTCTGCTCGATTTTGATGACATATAGGTAGGCCATGCATAAGGATGAGATTTCCAGAAACTCCATTTCAAACTAGATGTATCTATGTAGACTGCCGCGATACTTGAGCACTAGATGTCGCTCATAATATTTGATACCCAACTTGGTGCGCAAGGTATGGAAGATATTTGTGAACTCAGGCACTACTTGGTCTCTTTCCTGCTGCAGTGTGGTCTATTATTTTGTACAAGTCGTCATAAATTACAACATAGTAGTATTGTTCCTTAATATAATCCCTAAAGGACTCCTAGGTGAGCACGACTGTAAATAATGAGGGTTCCTTCATTTCCTTTTTCTCACTTAAATTTTCCCACTAATATTTGACATGGGGAATGACTTTGAGGAGCGCAAAAGTAATCTTTTCTCTATTCTAGAAGTTGTGGACAGAGAAATAGCCTTCTCATAGATTAAACAATTTGTCTAAAACATCTGTGTCTATCTGACCTTCAAATATAGGAATATCAAAGTTTATTTGTAACTTGAAGGGGGCGGAGCCTCTGTTTGAGGAAGATGCGTCACATGTTGGTAGTCACTGAAGGATTTGCACAAAACTGTTTGTCATCTCATTCCTTTGCTGCGTGAGGGATTCCTCGAGCAACATTTTGAAAGGATATCTTGTCACATCGTATTTATTTTCTCCTACCATGAGAGGTCTCTTGGTCATGCCACAACGTTTTCTTGAAGATAATTAAGCTCGAGACCCAATTCTTTGTACCCTGACCTCGTTGGGGACATGCATTGAGAAGACCGCTCTGATACCAATGATCTAGATTTTATGAGAAGAAAAAAATGAATACAGATTATTATCAAAATATTCTTAACATAGAATAACAAACAAATAGTAAAATTGGTTTCTATTCAATAAAAAAATAAGCCGAAACTGTAAAATGCAGCGGAAAACAAGCTTTCTAGAATGGTGGCGTCTTATCTCTGAGAAGAGATGTGATGACTGCACTCATTCGCAAGAAGATCATTAAAATGAGGCTCTAAAGCCTTTTTTACAATAAAAAGGAATGTAAAAAACCATAGACATACAAAAACCTATCCCTAGGAGATGAAACGCCAAAAGTCATGTGGGTCCCATTTGGATTAGTTAGTATATCAACTTCCTGGGGTCATAAGTTTTGCATATAATATTTGTCTTAGGTGCACGATAGCCCATTAGAAAGGTGTATCCAAGGAATACACATGTTTCCATCATAATTGAATCTATTTATATTTTTCCTGTTATGATCCCTAAAAACATTGTTTAGGGCCACAAAATGACCCCAAAAGATAGGGACCCAAAAACTAGGAAAAAACTGCCAAACTGGAAAACTGCCAAAATGAGCTAGTTGAAATAGGTGGGATGCCATCGAAATCCATGAAGATCACCTCATAAAATTAATATATGGATTTTTTTTCCCTTGGTGATGGAATTAAGTGAATATTAAGGCAGAAAAGACGAAATGCGAACTATGCAAAAGACACAGTGACTGATACTGGATCGAAGAAAGTAAAAGAGAAGAAAAGATAGAGCAAAGTAAGAGGAAGCAATTCGTTGGACGAGAATATCAAGGATGAAATATCAACAAAGAAGAAGGATCTTGGAAAACTCAGCAAGCAAAAAAAGACACCGGTAGATGCTTTGGAGCACTTCGTGGGAAAGAAGAAAAGACAGGCTAGTGAAGCCCGAAAAACGCGGGTCAAGTTGACCTAGGGTTTTAGACACCTAGAGTTTTGGTAGCTAAGGTTTTGAAAATTAGGTTTTGGCCTAAGGCTGTCAGTGAGATATTGTAATATATAAATAAAGGTCAAGAGTGCCTCGGTGGTGGGTTGGTTGTTCGTCGTTAGTTCAGAGTTCTGAGGGGGATGTTGTGAGGAGTGATTAGTGTTAATGTGAGAGAGAAGTATTGTGCCGAGAGAGCATTCTGTATTGTAATATCTTCATATCGGTGAAAATATCAACCTTCCAGTTGGGTGCGTAGGGAGGGAAGATTGAGAGAAGAGAGAAAGAGAGATCTACTAGCTAAGAGCGCAGATAGGACTGTATGCTTTCAACTAATATATTATAAAGAACAGTTATGTGGACGTATTCCTAGGGAGAGGGTGAACCACGTACATATGTTGTTGTGTGTGAGTGATGTTGTTTTATTTTTATCTTTGATATATTTTTATTGCATTATTGTGTTACATATGATAGATAAATTTGCGAAGTAGGTCCAAGCAGGTAACTGATATCTATATACCACGTTGTTCTTGTAGTGGATCCACTTTGTATTTCCTCCAGTTGTAGACACCTGTGTCCTGCAACCCCCTATAGCTACTTCAGGTGATACTGCATTTGCCTCGCAGGTGCTATCGAAAGGGCCAGTAGTTAGGGATTAATGGTGTGCTCTTAGAGTTGAACCCTGGGTCTGCTCCTGTGCCAACAAGAGTTTATGCATAATTATAGTATTGGGGGAAAATAGGGTGTTACAACCAAACTGCACAAAAATAAGTCGCAAGAATTCTCTACAAAGGAATTGAAAATACATAGTGTTAGTCGTTCTAGCCATATTCCTCTCTCACTACTTACCCGCACCAAAAATCGTTGCATGAAATGCTACCACATGTTGATATATATACTTGGTATACTCAAGTTAGTCAAATTTTTAGGACTTGTAAGGAGACTGCAACTGGAAAATTCTGCTCTAACCCATAACTAATAGACAACATATATGACTTAATTTTTTTATATGCAAGCATATTATCAAATATGAAAACATTTAATATATGCATAATATTAAATAGGTACGTGGAAAGCTTTAATATTTATAGTTTATGACTTAACAATTTTATATGCAATCATATTCTCAAATATGAGAAGATTTAATATATGCACGATATTAAATATGGAGATGGAAAGTTTTAATATCTATGCATACTATAAAATTTGGGATATAACTATGTGGAGGTGAAGAAGCTATACTTGTATGCATAACAACATAGGTATTGCTTCTAGACTTACGAATAAGTGTATCACCTGCAAAACACTTAGTCTAATAGTTATCAAGTGACAGAAGTAGGTAAACTATGTGAAAAACATTATCGGATATGAAATACATCTAGAGTTTGTTCAGCGGTATTGCTCATTTCTTTCTTCTCCTTTTATCTTTCTCGTTCAAGTTTAACAAGATATTGTTTATATTTATTTCAAGATTATCCATATTATTTTATTTTAATAGCTTTATTGTCTCCCAAATGTAGACCATGTTCTCGTTTGAAGGGTGTTTCCCCTGGCTAACAAATTTTGCTCAAAACCATAAGTAATAGCAACATATATGACTTAAATTTTTTATATGCAAGCATATTCTCAAATATGACAGGCTTTAATATATGCAAAATATTAAACCGGGACATGGCAATATTTTGATATTTACAGTTTATGACTTAACATTTTTTAGTAAATTGATTTTCTCCAATCGAGGACAAAAGCACACCGATCCATAAAAACTACAAAGAAAATGCACTTCTTATTTGCACACTACTACAAGGGTTTTTATTTCTACTATTTCTATTGGAAACCTATTCGATATACTTGTAAAAGACATTTTGTCTTATGAAAATCCCACTATTGGTTTTGACGCAACAACAACTCTTCAACCCGTGTATCTTTGTACAATATGCAAGTTACAACAACAACAAAAAAACCATTTTTTATATGATGCACATAAATAATATTTCATTCAACCATTTGTTCCAACAATACAGGAAGTTACACTAAACATGCCATAAAATTGTTGCTGGGGATTTTATTAATGGTGATTGGATACAATAATCTAAAATATGAGAGGGGATGGATTTTACAGGAGAACATGCATAAAGAAAAAGAGATTGTGGATGGGAACATAATGCATGGGATGAATCTCCTCAAGCATGTGGCCTAGAAAGTATGTATGTTCTTGAGGAAATTATCAAACAACTTTGGTTGTAAGAAACTATCAAATTCCCCATAATGTTGACCTTAAAAATAATCTCCTTTGATTGATTGATACCTCTGTTTGAGAGGAAACCAGTCTTCTAGACCAATACGAATTTTCAAAAATTAAAATTGCATGTCAGTTCCTTGATACCGTATCTAGTTTTCTAAGTGCTCCTACTTTCCAATTGATTTCACATGATTTGATTGGGTAAAAGTAAAATTTTACCCCGAAATATCATGCACTAACGTTGCTGTGGGTTTTTTTTATCTTCATCCAATTGAGCCATGGTTTAGAGTTTCTTGGATGGCTCAATGAAACCCTTGCTTGTAGTGTTAGATCCATTCTACCATGGAATTATTTCCATCTAGGCTAGTTCGAAGAACATCCAATGTCTTCCTCTCAGCTTGCACCACTCATCAATGCAGAGTACCAATGACCCATTCCTTATATCTCCTGCCTCAACCTACTGCTTCGGGCTGACCAATCAATACAAGTGTATGTTAGGGTAGATTAATAAATTCCCCTCTACTCTTAAGATTGAGCCGATGATGGCCAAGATGGACATTCCTTCTCTTGCAGAATAATGAAAAATATCTCTGGCCATCTATATCTAGGATGGTTATTTATATTATCCCATAGGGAAGGAAAATGTAGATGGATCATCGTCTACAACACTCAACATCGACATAACCTATTTTTATAAGCTTGAATGTTGCAGGTTGTTTTTATTTAAGGTTTCCTTTTGTAGAATATTTACATGTGTCTTCAAACACAAATGATGGGAGGAAATTATTGGATATACTTGACATGATCTATTGATATCTGGGGCATGCAGGTTTGGACACATTCGAACAATGATTACTATATTTTGTTAGTTGTATGTGGAAGTGCGATGATTATTGATGGTGTGGAGAGGTGAGGCCAATTGTATTGTTATGCATTGTTAACATTATTGGCCAACTCAAGACATTTTTAGTGTCCACTCATTTCTACCTAGAGCCAATGCTATAGTCCACCTGGAAAAAGGATAAGTCAAACACATCCTGTCAATGATTTCCACCTGTACAAAGAGGACCCCAATAAGCCTCTAGTTTCCATACCCAACCCAACTACATGTTAGCCAAGTTTAGAGACACCTAAGAACTGACATGGGACAATAATAAGATACCGTGTGTCCATACACTATTATGGTGTTAGCATGATGTCATCCAAATTTTCTCCTATTCTCCGAGACTTTGAAAAATTCCAAAACCTTTGGGGAAAATGAGGCGAGGATAAGAAAAGAAACGAAGGAAAATATCTCATGCAAGTGATGGATAAATTGACATCATGAAAAATCAATTTTGAATTGTACAACTCATAACAAGAAAGTTTTCCTCACCTTTCCATACCATCAACAATCATCGCACCACCACCTATAAGTGACAAAAGACAATAATTGTTGTTTGGATGTGTCGAGCCATGCATGACCCTATATCATTAGATCATGTTAAATATGGAGAATTATTTACTCCCATCAATTTCCTCCAAAGAAACGTGTAAATATTCTACAAAAGGAAACCAAAAGAGAAAATGAAAAAACCAACGTGCAACAATCAAGATTCTAAAAACAACTTATGTTGATGTTGACTGTCTTAGAATATGATCAATTTGCACTATCCTACCCTACAAGGGAATACAACCAACCATCCTGGATACAAACATGATGAGATATTATTCAACATTATGTGAGGGAAGGAATGTCCCTCTCGATCATCATCATCTCAATCTTAAGAGTAGAGGGGAATTTAGGAATCTACCCTAATGTGCAGTTGTATCAATAGGCCAAAACGAAGCAACATATCTAAGAAAGAGATATAAAAAGTTGGTCATTGGTACTTTGCATTGATGAGTGGTGGGATATGAGTGGAATACATTGGATGTTCTTCCATCTAGCCTAGACCCAAATCATTCCATTGTGGAATGGGCCCAACACTGCAGACAACGATTCAATTGAGCCATCTAACAAAATCTAAACCAGAGATCAATTGTACAAAGAGAGAAAACCCCACAATGAATCCACCACGCCAGATTTGGGGGTAAAATTTTATTTATACCTAGTCAAGTCGGGTAAAATCAGTTGGAAATATTGAGCACATAGAAAAACCAGATTTCATATCAAAAACTTGACAAGAAATTTTAATTTTCAAGAAGCAGTATTAGTCTAGAATAACGGTTTCCTCTCAAACAAAAGCATCTATAAATAAACATAAGTAGATCATTTTTAGGGTTGACACTTTGGGGATTTTAAGAGTTTCTTATAACCAGAGTTGTTTGATTATTTCCTCAAGAACATACATACAAGTTTGAACTATTCTTGTATCAGATGATGTCATGTTTGAGTTGTTCTTGTATCTGATCACCATTAACAAAATATTGGACAATAAGTTTTATGGCATGTTCAATGAAACTTCCTATTGTATAGATTGTGATACTGAAGTGATTTCCTCTGAATGTTTGACTAATTCTTGTCACTTGTTCATATGTTTAATGATGTGTAAAGGTTATCTCCATGAATTTAAATGTCTTCAGATGTTTACTATTTGATGATTGAATTAATGATTTTCTACATTTGTTAGAACCGTTGAATCCTTATTTTCTAAGCATGTTATTTTATCCATAGACCATGACACCCATATTAACAATCACTCATATGTTTTTCATTTATTTCTTTTAATCCTTTATTTCCTTCACTCTTTAAATCAAACGTTGTTAAACATTGTTGGAAAAATTCCTCTTGAGGTTGAAAGTTTTGATGTCTACACTGAGACTGTTTGAACATAGAAAAACTTACCCAAAATTGTGTATATGATAACCTATTGTAATCATGGTGTTAAGATTCACTGTGAGTCTTATCTCCAACATCTCGAGGGATAAAAAAACTATTCCAAAAATCCCATAAGTAATAGTATTTATCGTGCAATGCCTCCTCGATGCCCATCTAGGGATTACTTAATCAATTCGATGAAAAAATATTCAAGGATGCTATCTCTTTGCAGATACTATATAAAAATACTCAAAAACTGGTGATAATTAGAACGATAACCAACACATGAGAATAATATTTGTTTGTATCTGCTTACATTATTGTACAAATCTAAAAACTTGGAACCTAATGATGTTCGCTTCATAATTTGATATGTAACTTTATTTTCATTTTTAATATTCTAGATTATAAAAATTTAAAAACATGTAGTTCGCATTGTCCATACAAGTATACTCCCAGGTATGTTAAATTTATTTTAACATTTATTTTAAGATTACAATAAATATATTCTAATATATGTAAAATTAAAAGTTTAAAACTTGTTATTTTTCATTTGTATTTATAATAGTTAGATGTATTTATGAAATAATATGAAATAATATGAAATAGTATACTAATTTTTATGTAAAAACAATTATATTATAAAAACAATTTTAGAAAACATATATATTAATATATTACTTAGTAATATACAATTTTATTAATGCTATCAATTTTATTAAATGTTACTTAATAATATCAATGCTATCAATTCTATAAAAAATCAACAATAAAAACGAAAAAACATATAGTCAATAGAAAAATAATTTTCGCACCTCCACATAAGTATATCATAGGGAAACCAAGATATGGCTTCCACACCTTCATACAAGTATATCCTTTGGAAACCTATAACAATTAAAATGAGGAAAGATGTAGGAATACAATCCCTATAAATACATACTATCGCTCCTTGGGCTTTTCATTGGACAATGTATAGTTTGAGTTTCTTATGGAGAAAGCCTCACGAGCATATCAAATAGAGTCCTTGAATGAATGGTACGTTATGGAAAATGCAGGCATGCTCATTTTCTTTTAATGGATTTAAGCTATATTTGTATTATTTTTTACTGTTCTTTCATTTTATACCAGAAATTGCATAAGCTCAATAATTATTTAAAACGACTCATTGTGTACAAGCGATGTAACTATTCCATAAATCCCATGGTTGATTTTTTATTTGGTTTGATACTTAGTTTAAAATTAGGGATGTGTCAAAGGACATTTGACAGTTTGTTTGACATATGTGGGTACATTAAAGAGAAATAAGTAATATGATTTCTCGTGCAATGCCTCCTCCATTCCCAACCAAGAATTTACTTAATCAAATCCAGGAAAAAATAGTCTAGGATAATATCTCTTTGAAGATACTAGAGTAAGATATTAAATAACTTATGTAAACCAGAATGATAACCAATACATAAAAAAAATAATCCTTTGTATATTCCTACACTATTGTACAAATCTAAATAGTTACCATCTAAGATAACGATGCTCCGTTCATAATTTGATATGCTTATTTACTATATTTTAGGTTATGAAATTTAAGAACATATAGTCTGCATTGTGCACCTCGGCAACTTTTCAAAGGTATAGGCCTGTGAAAGTACTAATAAAATCTAAACACAATGTGCATAGCTTCCACACATCCACACATGTATATCCCCTGCACAACAACACTTAGAATGACTAAATTTATACCCGCGCAGGTGTATCCTCCATACACGTATATCTGTTAGAATGAGCAAAGATGCAGGAATAAAAACCCTAAATACAGATTATGGATCCTTCGAATTTTCATTGAATAGTGTATAGGTTGAGTTTCTTATGGAGAAATCCTCACATGCATATCAAATAGAATCCTTGAATGAATGATATGTTATGGAAAATGCAGGCATGCTCCTTTACTTTCAATGGATAAGCTCAATAATTTAAAATGATTCAATGTGAACAATCCATGTAACTATTCTGTAATAAATTCTAAATACAATGTGCATAGCTTTAGCTTCCACACATCCATGGAAGTATATACCCCACACAACAACACTTAGTCTAATAGTTATCAATGTTATCAATGAATAAAAATTTTCTATTATTGATGACTTTGATAAGTATTTGAATTATGCACTTGCGGGAATGTATTTTCCTATTTATATTGATTTTAATAAATTTAACTTGATATTAAACAAAAATAATTAATTTAAGAACACCATAGAATTTCCAGTAGACCAAATATCCACTATGCATTGCAAAAAAAAAACTACAAAAAGCACCAAAGACATAGCTATGTGATGTGCATAATCATGTATGTGGAACTATACGAAATCCTAGCTGCAAAAGTTTCACCATGCCGAACGCTAACCTATACCTGTTCGTTGTGCAAGGATAAAAAAGAAAAACATCTTAACTACATTAAGTACAAGTGTACATGTTGCATAAGGATTCCAAATAGTCTGACCAAATGCTTTCTCTATGATCAGTCCCTGAGCTGGTCCTCCGCCTGCAACTATATAGTCGAGATAGCTATACTTGGTCTACTTAGCACTCTGTATCTCTAAGACTTGTGTATCTTCAAAATACACTAATATAATGCATTCTCTTTCCCTCTAAATCATAGAAAATGAATTTACTATAAATCAATGATATATCCTGCAAATTACTTGCTCTGCACTCCGCACCCCCACAATGTTAGAAAAACAGGATCGCGAAGCAGTAAAATAAAAAAAATGTGGAAATAAAACACAGAAGATTCACAATACAATAGAGACACATATATACATGGTTCACCCAGTGTGGGCTACATACACCAGAGAAATTTCTAGGTCCTTCCTTTATTATTACCCAACAAATGAAGGGATACAACCTACAACAAACCCGTTGTAACTTCCTCTTCATTTTCTCACAGTCTCCTATCTTAGAATACAATATTCACCATAATGCATAGCCACAATACATTTCCCTCATAACAAAGGGTTTCCTTCCAAGGAAAAAAAACCCTAACATAATTTATACCATTAGATGTGCAACCTTATAATGAACGATCTATATTTACAATGAAATTACCATATACTTTTATAAGGAAATTTTTCCTTCAGGGGCCCTCTTGCCCTCAGACATCGTAGAGGAGGTACCCCCCCTCTGCACTCCCCCACATGGAAGAGTTTACATTCTTCTGGGGTGTAAATACTTCATGGGGTATAAACATGACTAAAAACAAAAGACCTCGAAATTAGGAAGATAATCAGGCTCCACAAACAACAATCTCCCACTTGGAGACTGATCTCAACAACTCCACCGCTGTTGTATATGTTGGAATCTGAACCTTCTTAGACCTAGAAAATTTCTCATCTTCATATTCGTCCTTGAAGACCAACTGAAACTGAGAAGGAACTCAATTTCTCCCTGGTTACTCCCTTTGTTAACATGTCTGCAGGATTCTGGCTAGTGTGTATCTTTTCCAACTTCAAATGTCCATCTTCCAAGGTGGATCATATGAAGTGGTACCTCAACTATATATGCTTAGTCTTTGAATGGAAGGATGAGTTATTTTCAAGATGAATGACACTCTCACTGTCATAGTACAACTTGCTTTTCTCCTCCTTCTTTCCCAATTCCTCCCTTATAAACCTTTGTAACCAAATCATCTCCTTACTAGCCTCTGTAGAAGCAATGTACTCTGCCTCTGTTCTTGAAAGCGCAACAACCTTTTGCAGTTTTGAAATCCAACTTACTATTTTTCCACCTATAGTAAAAACATACCCTGTAGTGCTCCTCCTGCTGTCTTTATCACCTGCCATATCTGAATCAACATATACCTATAGAATAGTGTATGAACCTCAAAAACATAATGCATAATTAGAAGTACCTCTCAAATATCTGAGAATCCACTTTACTGTGTCCCAATGTTCTCTACCTGGATTGTTCATATACTTTCTCACAACTCCCATTGCATGTGCAATATATGGTCTTGTGCAAACCATCACATACATCAAGCTACCAACTGCTGATGAATAAGGGACCCTAGACATGTATTCTATCTCTTCCTATGTATCAGGACACATTTCTTTAGTTAGTTTGAAATGGCTGGCTAAAGGTGTAATAACTGGTTTTGCATTCTGCATTCTAAACCTCTCCAACACCTTCTCTATGTACTCACTCCGAGACAATGTCAATTTGCGATTTTTCATGTCTCTTGTTATTCTCATACCAAGGATTTTCTTTGCAGCACCCAAATCCTTCATCGCAAATTAATTAGCTAATTTATTACTGAGCACATTTATATCCTTCATATTGGACCTTGCAACAAGCATGTCATCTACATACAATAGCAAGATAATATAGCTTCCATTTTCTAGCTTTTTGAAATAAACACAATGATCAAAATGACGTCTATTATAACCATGTTTTGTCATAAACCTGTCAAACTTCAAATAACATTGCCTTGGAGCTTGCTTTAGGCCGTACAATCTCTTCTTCAACCCGCATACCAAATTATCCCTCCCTTTGACCTCATACACATGTGGCTGCTGCATATAAATCTCTTCCTCCAAATCCCCATGGAGAAAAGTTTTTTTTACATCTAACTATTCAAGATGCAAATATTCTACTACCACAAGACTCAAAATAGTCCTAATTGAAGGCATTTTAAAAATAGGAGAAAATATTTCATCAAAATCTATACCTTTCTTTTGTGCAAACCCCTTTACAACAAGTCTAGCCTTGTACCACTTTTCTCCTCCATCGTCTTCCTTCAAATTGTAAACTCATTTATTCTGCAATGCTCTTTTTCCTGTAGGAAACTAAACCAAGTCCCAAGTATGGTTATTTACCAAGGAATCCATTTCCTCATTCATGCCTTGCTCCCACTTCTTTTTGGTGTCTACCTGCATTGCCTCTTCATAACATTCTAGTTCATCAGAAGAAATCAACAATAAATAATATAATGAAGGAGAGTATCGTTCAGGGGGTATACTTAACCTGGTAGATTTTCTAACAACACTTGCAGGTGTTTGAGGTACCTGCTTCTCCTGTTGTTGTACATTTTGATTTTCTGGTTCCTTTGGAATTTCTTTTTCAGTGATCTCATCAAGCACTTTGTATTCTTGTTTTTATTTTTCCTGTTTCTCTCCCTGCAACTAATCTTTGTACATGAGCTTCTCATTGAATATGAAATCTCTACTCCTAATGATTTTGTTATTTTCATAATCCCATAAGCGATAATGAAAATCATTAACACCGTATCCAATAAAGGTACACTTCTTAGATTTTGCCTCAAGCTTTGTTCTATTTTCTTTATCAATATGGACAAATGCTTCACAACTGAAAGTTTTCAACAAATAATATTTTACCTTTTTTCCTGTCCATTCCTCGTTTGGAATTCTACCATCCAAAGAGCTTGAAATTCCTCTGTTTATTAAGTAAACAAAAGTATCTACAACATCTACCCAGAACTGTAAGGGCAAACCAACATGCAATCTCATTCTCCTTGCATGCTCCATGATTGTCCTATTCATCCTTTATGACACACCATTTTCTTGTGGTGTTCTTGGAATTGTCTTCTCTCTACGAATCCCATGGTATGAGCAGTAATCATCAAACTCCTTGATGCAATATTCACCTCCATTATCTAATCTGAGACACTTCAAACCTTTTCCTGTCTCATTCTCAACCAAAGCTTTCCATTTCTTAAAAGTATCAAAGACATCAAATTTTTGTTGAATGCAATAAACCCAAGTTTTTCTAGTTCCATCATCAATAAAAGTAACATAATAATGAGAGACACCAAGAGATGATACATGAGTTGGTCTCCATACATCTATATGCACAAGGTCTAAACTTTCATTCTTCTTTTATTTTTCGACTCTGATAAATCCGACTCTCTAATGTTTTCCATAAACACAATGCTCACAGAATTCCAAATCAATTTGTTTAAGATCTGGAAACAAATTTCTTTGTGAAGTGTATGCATTCCCTTCTCACTCATGTGTCCCAGCCTATGATGCCACAATGTTGTATCCACTCCTGTAGAAGCTAACGAGATAGAAGAGTCAATATTACCAGTACATAAATACAATGTACCTACCTTCTCTCCTTTGGCGATCACCAATGATCCTTTGATGAACTTCCACATCTTATATGTAAATATGGATATACAACCTTCACTTGCCAACTTCCCTATTGAAATCAGATTTTTCCTTAAATCTGGAACATGCCTTACCTCTTTCAACAACCATTGGTTTCCATTGCGTTGCCTTATTTTTACCTTTCCCATTCCAACAATTTTGCATGGTGCATCATCACCCAAATGAACCTGTCCAAAATCACCTTGAACATAATCTAGAAGATGTTTCCTATGGGGTGTGGCATGAAATGAAGTCCTTGAATCTACTACCCAAGACTCAGAAATATTATCTACAAAAATAATCAAATCATCTTGTAACATATCACCTGTTACATTTGCTTCCTGATTCCTCTCATGTTGTCCATCTTTTTGTTTCTTTGGAGCTATGTAGTATTTCTTCAGATGTCCTTTCTTCCCACAATTCCAACACTCTATCTTTCCAAGTCTGGATTTGGATCTGTCCTTCCTAGAATTCCCGTGGTTCCCTGGGCTCTTTCCTCTATCCTTTTGTCTTCCCTTGTTCTCCACGTTCAACGCATTACTTGATGTCTCACTTGTTCTTTTCCATCGCATTTCCTCACTAAGGATAACACCAACAACATCATCAAATTTTAAAGTATTACTTACAGCCATGACCAAGTCGTTCCAGCTTTTTGGCAATGAGGACAAGATTAGAAGAGCCTCGACCTCATCATCAAAGTCAACTTTTACAGAACTTAGTTGATTAGTAACGATATTACAATCATTTAAATGATCTACAATAGACCCACCTTCTGACATATTCATATTAAATAATATCTTCATTAGAAATACCTTATTAGATGCCAAGGGTTTTTCATAGAATTTATCCAATGCGTCCATAAAACCCTTTGTTGTCTTTTCTTTCGAAATATTGAAAGCCATCAATGTGACTAGGCTCAGCTGTATTGTTCCTAGAGTCTTTTTGTCAAGAATCTCCCATTCTTCATCCTTCATGGCCTTTGAATTCTTTTCTACTCCACACAATGGTAGGAATAGATCCTTCTGATATAAATAATCTTCCATTTGCATCTTCCATAACTGGTAGTTTTGGGCATTAAATTTCTCAACCCTAAAATTTCCATCTTCCGACATCGCTCCCACTCGAGCCAGGAACTCTCTTTTCCTGCGAGTTACCTTTCACTCTGATACCATTTGTTAGAAAAACAGGATCGTGGAGCAATAAAATAAAACAAAAAAGATACAAAATACAATAGAGACACAGATATACGTGGTTCACCCAGTGTGGGCTACGTCCACCAGAGAAATTTATAGGTCCTTTATTATTATCCAGCAAATGAAGGGATACAACCTACAACAAACCCGTTGTAACTTCCTCTTCATTCTCTCATAGTATCCTATCTCATAATAAAATATTCACCATAATGCATAGCCGCAATACATTTCCCTCATAACAGAGGGTTTCCTTCTAGGGAAAAAAACCCTAACATAATTTCTACCATTAGATCTGCAGCCTTATAATGAACGGTTAAGATTTACAATGAAATTACAATATACTTTTCCAAGGCAATTTTTCCATCGGGGGCTTCGCCCCCAAACCCCCACCGGGGGCCCGCTTGTCCCCAGACTCAGCATAGGGATTACCCCCCCTCTACACTCCCTCTGGGGTGTAAGGACTTCATGGGGTATAAACACAGCTGGAAACAAAATACCTTTGAATTAGGAAGATAATCAGGCTCCACAACCAACACACAACTCTGCATAGGTACAACCCTGTAGAAGGATTAATAAAATCTGAAGACAATGTGCATAGATTTCGCACATCCGCACAGATATATCCCTCGCAGAACAACAATTAGCCAAATATTTATCAATTTTATCAATGCATAACAATATTTTATTATTGATAACATTGATAACTATTGGTATTGTCAAGCTGCGAGAATGTATTTTCCTATTTATGTTTAATTTTAATAAATTTAACTTAATATTAAAGAAAAACGAAGCCTTGTGTATCTTCAAAATAGACTGAAAAAATACCTTTTCTTTCCCTCTAGATCATAGCAAATGAATTTTCTTTAAACTAGTGATCTATCTTGCCAATTACTTGTTTCACATTCCGGACCTTTGCACAACTTTAGGCCTACATAAAGACTAATAAACTATGAAGAAAATGTGCATAGATTCCACACCTCCACACAGGTATATCCCATGCACATAAACACATAGTATAATAGTTATCAATGTTATCAAGGCATAGCAATATTGTATTATTGATAACATTGATAACTATTTGAATTGTTGAGCTGCAGGAATGTATTTTCCTATTTATATACAATTTTAATAAATTTAACTTAATATTAAAGAAAAACCAATTAATTTAAGGACACTCGAGAATTTCCAATAGATCAACTATCCACAACATGATGCAAAAACAAACTATAGAAAGCACCAAATACATATTTGTGTGATGGGCACAATCCCCGATGCACATCTATTCAAAATCGTAGCTACAAAATTGACGCCACATGAGACACTCACTTGTATCGGTTCCTCACAGAAGGATAAAAACACAACATCTTAACTACACTAAGTATAAGTGTAGAGGCTGCATAATTATTCAAATTATTGCGACTGAATGCGTGCTTTATTATCAATCCCTATACTACTCCCTCGTAGCTATGCATTTTAGATAGCTATACTTGGTTTACTTAGTATTATATATCTCTAAGCCTTGTGAATATTCAAAATAAGCTCGAAAAATAATTTCTCTTTCCGTCTAAATCATAGCAAATGAATTTACTATAAATCAGTGATCTATCTTGCAAATTACTTTGCTCATCATAATTAGCGATGTGGAACCATTTGAAATGAGGAAATACAAAGGTACAAAAATGTGCAAGGAAAACATGTGTTAGTTCTCTACACAAATCCTAAAGATAGACAACCCCATGTAGAACGAGAATAGATACACGAGAATTCCAAAACACAAGAAATATGAAACATACGCATAAGCATTGGAACAATGCATTCCTCGCACAAGGATATAAAATGGTTTGTGTGATTGCTTCGCAAAGAAAAAAATGAATCATTTCAAATTATCGTGACAACAACTCAAAACGACCTAAAACAACAACCAACCATTTTTAGCAGCAACACAACAGAGCTAATTGCACCACACTCGAAGGTCTTTCCTTGTACACCTTTCATTGTTTTCCACACACATAGTTACTGTAGGTGCATGAACATGATCTCATAAGCCACCAGAAAAAAATCTAACAAAACACAACACTTGCATTCTGAAATAAGCATATACTATTAGACAACAAGCACACAACCTAGTTGCAGTTTAATAGTTATCAATGCATAAAAATATTCTATTATTGATAAAATTGATAACTATTTGAATTATTGAGCTGCGGGAATGTATTTTCCTATTTATATTCAATTTTAATAAATTTAACTTAATATTAAATAAAAATGAATCCTTGTGTATCTTCAAAATAGACTCACATGTATTTTCCTATTTATATTCAATTTTAATAAATTTAACTTAATATTAAATAAAACTGAATCCTTGTGTATCTTCAAAATAGACTCGCAAAATTCCTTTTCTTTCCTTCTAAATCATAGGAAATGAATTTACTATAAATCAATGATCTATCTTGCAAATTACTTGCTCCTCACTCCGCACCTATGCAACTCCTCATAGCTATAGCCCCGCGGAAGCAATAAAAAACTCTGAAGGAAAGGTGCATAGCTTCCACGCCTCTGCACAAGTATATCCCCCACACAACAATACTAAGTCTAATAGTTATCAATGTTACCAATGAATAAACATATTCTTTTATTGATAACATTGATAACTATTTAAATTTTTGAGAAGCATGAATGTGTTTTTCTATTTATATTCAATTTTAATAAATTTAACTTAATATTAAAGAAAAATAATTAATTTATGAATGCCAAAGAATTGCCAATAGACCAAATGTCCATTGTGTGATGCAAAATAAATTTGCATGGAGCACCAAAGACATAGTTATGTGATGTGCATAATCATGGATGCACATCTATTTGAAATTCCAACTGCAAAAGTGTCTCCATGTAGGATGCTAACCTGTACTAGTTCCTTGGATAAGGATAAAAACCAAAGTATTTTAACTACACTAATTATAAGTCTGTAGGTTGCATAAGGATTCAAATTATTCTGAATGAATTATTTCTCTATTATCGATCCTTGTACTGGTCACAACTATCCAGTTCAGTTAGCTATACTTGGTCTACTTAGTACAATATATCTCTAATCCCTTTGAATCTTCGAAATAGACAGATAGAATACCTTGTCTTTCCTTCTAAATCATAACAAATGAATTTACTATAAATCAATGATGTATATTGGAAATCATTTTTCTCATCACAATTAGTGATGTAGAACCATTTGAAATGTGAAAGTATGAAAGTACAACAATGTGCCATGACAAGAAGTGGCATTTCTCTGCAAAAGTCCTAAATATATACAATCCCATCTAGAACAAGAATAGATACATGACAATGCCAAAACACAAACAATATGAAACATTTGTACAAGAATTGGAACAATGCATTCCTTGCACGAGGATATAAAACATTATGTGCTATTACTTCCCCCAAAAAAATATGAATCGCTTCAAATTATCCTCACAACAATTGAAAACATACCTAAAACAACATCAAACCATTTTGACCAGCAACACAACAGAGATGATTGCACCATGCCCGAAGGTCTTTCCTTGTACACCTTTCACTTTTTCTTGCCCACACAGTTATTGTAGGTGTAGGAACAAGACCCAATAAAACACTAGAACAAACTCCAACAAAACACAACTCTTACACTATGCATCAAGCATATATTATTAGACAACAAGCAAATAGCCTAATTGCACCCTCATAACAAACATAACTGAATATTCACATATGAAAACACAAAATAATAACTAGTTTTTAATCTTCCTTGCCATTTATCATCTAATGCAAAATATTTATTACCCTCTGACATAGATTTGCAGAATCCCAACACCATAACTCATGTAACTCCCAACACACAAAACTTGAACATTGTCAACACCTTTCACTATTTTCCGCCCACACAATTACTGTAGGTGTAGGAACAAGATCCAGTAAAACACTAGAACAAACTCCAAGAAAACACAAAACTTGTGCTATGCATCAAGCATATACTGTTAGGCAACAAACACACAACCTAATTGCACCCTCAGAAAAAACATAATTGAATGTTCATATCTTGAAATCCAAAATAAGAAACAATTTCTAATATTCCTTTCCATATAACATCCAATGCACATGATGTATTACCCTCGGACATAGATTTGCAGAAGTCCAACACCACAACTCATGCAATTTCCAACAAATAGCACTTTAAAATTGTCAACACATTCATCTTTATGAACACCTTTCTTTCGTGTCAATATTTAATTGTCTCTCGTGCTCACACTTTTTTGTAAGAAGCCCTAACTGGCTTAAATCACCTCCGTAAAGGAAACAAAACAACAATACATTATTTCAGCTAGCAATAGAGTGTAACTAACTAGACCATGCAAAATAACAATCAATTTCTCATATTTCTAGCAATATAGAACACAAGGCACAAGATTTCTTATCCTTTAACATAGATTTGAAAATTCCAACACCGCAACTTCTCCAACTCATAACACACAATACATTGTTTTGATCTATCAACCTTTAATTGTCTTAGGCCTAGACACTCTCTCTAAGAAACTATGGCCCACTTATTAAATTCACCCTACAAAAAAAACAAAACAACCAACCATTTCAACAAACCACAAAATAAATCTAACCACACCACCCATGAACAAAACCAACTACTGTATGTATCCAACCAATATGGCTCAAAGCATGATAATAGATGCACAATGTTTCTTACCCCATTTTTGAAAAACCACTTCTTTTTCTCTTGTAGCACACTACATTACGTTAACATGCAAACAAATCAACAACACTTACTATGGAAAAACAAAAATCTTAACTAAAACTCATTGCAATCCATAAAATCCCCCATACAATATCATCCCATACATTACACATAAATTTATTTATATTTATTAAAATATTTCTATACATTGTATGACACTAGTACTCGCACCCCTCCCAACCATGAGTTAAAAATCCACAATTAGATCACTTATTAAATGGTCCCGACCAACCTGACAATAATATGTTGTTGTGAATGACCAACTAGAAGCCAACAAAAAAAATTGAATCACTTGCAACAAAGTTCAACTATCAAAAAAAGAAACAGATTTTTGGTCAACCCAAAATTGGTAGCACGCTATATCATGTTAGCACAAAAAAATTAATTAAATCTCGTTGCCATCCTTAAAATCCCCCACAAAAAAAATCCTATATAGTACATAGAAATCTATTTATATTTATTAAAATTTGTCTATACATTGTATCATAGTAAAAAAATTTGCATATTATCCATTGAACAGATGACACAACGACAAGCATCGAGAGCCAATATCCTCTTTGAAATTTGGCACTAGTATTTTCACCCCTCTCAACCATGCATTACAACTCTACTATTAAATCACATATTAAATTGTCGTAGTCGACCAAACAATAAGATGTTGTTTTGAACAATCAATCAGAGGCCAACAAAAAAAAATTAATCACTTGTAACAAGGCTCAACTATGAAAAACCTAGACCTTCGGGACTACTAATAGATCAAGGTTCTAATTTGGACTATTAGATTTAGGCACTAAATTGTGAATTTGACTTACATGTGTATTTGATCACCCAAACGCACAATCGAAATAAGGAGGACCACGTTAAGTAATGTGTTAAGTTTTCCACTAGATTCCTCTAGACCTCCAATGATTGAATTAATTGGCTAAGTTTGCAGTATAGACCATTAACTTGTCCAAAGGAGTTTTATTCATACCCGATTCTCCTTTCCTCTGTTAACCAAGCCTCATAAGAATACTTCTTTAGTCCGGAAACCTCTTTTCTTAGTTGATCCACTGAAAATTCCATTATCTCTTTCGCTATATCTTGCATCCTTAGGCCCTTCCGTTGAATACATGGATTACAACCACGCAACACTCTTTTAAAGATGACGTTACTCCTTGATGAATAAGAAAACAAGGGCATAAGGTTGATACTACTCGACTCCTCTCCTTAGTGTTTCCATGGATAGAAACTAAATGACTCCTCTCCTTAGTGTTTCCATGGATAGAAACTGAATGGACGTTAATGTTTTCTTACTTTCTTGAAAAATATTAATATAATTTTATTAATTTATACAAATGTTTTCATATGTTTAAATGTAATGTATTATTGTGAAATATTTCGTTATTTATTTTTACTAAATTACACAATATTTGTTTGTTGCAAATTTGGTAAAAACTCTTATGTTTAATCTCTTTTTAGGTTTTTTTAATTTATACAAATACTTGCATATGTTTATGGAAAATATTGTTAGACCATTTACCCACATAGATCACATGTTTATGGAAAATATTGTTAGACCATTTACCCACATAGATCACAGAGATCATTAAAAAACAATAGAAATTCATAGATAAAACATACACAGACAACAATCACACAAGACACGTATTTACGTGGTAAAATCGGGCTCTAAGCCCTTGCTCCTCAAATGCCTCTAAGGCATTCACATTTATACAATGTTTCCTTCATTTATACAAAACTGATTACATTAATTGCTGCCCCTATTTCATATGAGTGGTTTAAACAAGAGGCAATAAATCTTCCTTAAATATTGTTTACTTAAAACCCACTTATCTAAATAGTTGTCAGAATCCTAACAATATCCACCTTGACAATAATTTACCTGATTCCATGCCATTGTCCATTCATCACCTTCTTGCAAGCTAAATATAGGTGATACTAGTGCTTCCAAAACCGAAGCACCCATTTCATTGCTCCACCTAGATTTGTCATGTTTCCACTGACAACACCAACTGTAAGTGAAATATCTCATTCTTTCATTTCCAATCATCAATCTTTCTATTAGCATACCATACACCAGACATATAACCCTTTTTTTCTTCATCACTTAGACACAACAAGAAAACTTATAATGGAAAGCCAAAAAATATTTTACGAGTTTCACATAATTCATACCGAATTTCCTGAGTATAGTTACCATGTACTCTTATAACCTAAAACTTACCATCAATCCCGTCTATGTGAATTTCTATGCTCAAGATTGTTTTGCTGCTCTAAACGTCCAAGTCAATGAAGGAATCTGCATCTTGTACAATTGCTTGGTCTAGATCTAGGCCATACAATAATTACTTGAGCTTTGCAAACAACTTTCCTCTCGCGATCCTAATCACCTTCAGTTCTCCATCTCGAACTCTGTATTCGAGACCTTTGCCAAAAGTACACGAAGCCAACCAAGTGATCTTGACACAAGCTCACCTCCACGCAATTTTCAATGGAGTCCTAGCTCAAACTTAACTTGAACATCCCCTTGACCAAAATCCGGCCAAGGCCGCCAAATAAGCATTCACTGCTCACCTCCAAGCCCATTTATAATGGAGTTACAACCAGCGTTTAAGAAGACTTGATTACATGTGATTACATGGACATAAAACCACAAGAAACTTGCATGACTAGTAACAACTACCCCCTATCACCTAAGTCTACATCTATAATTTACTGATAGGATACCAGGGGTAAGCATGCCTAAATGAAGTCTTACAACCATATTCCCAATTACCAAATTTTAATTTACAACTCCAAAGAAAAATAAATTTTTACACAATAACTCGACCATTACCTGAGATTGTTGCCATTTACCAACACTTCTCTTTTTAGTTGCTTGACCACAAAGCTGTCATAGAAAAAACAAAAAATATGCAGCCTCCAACGTATCCGCTTCATTCCAGCCAAGCAATTTTTTAACCGAGTGCTACCGCTGCCTTATCATGCCATTTTTGTTGTTATGCAACCAATCATAGACTCGATTCCACAATGGAGTAACCTCCACACACTCGAGTGCTGCCAACTACTAGGGCTCTTCCACAGAGGCCCTCCCGAGGGTGACATCCGCGTCTTCTTGAGATGACATCGGCATTGTCTGCCACTGAGGTGCTTCAGGTTGTATGCTTCATCCGCCACCTTATGGATCTCCACATATTTTGGCTCACCGCTTCATTGCAGCTCAATGTTCCCTTCATATTTCAATGGGAGTTGGATCGAAGTGAAATCCAACATTTTTACATAAATAAACAAAATTTTCTGTTCATGGGGCTCAACTGCAATCTACTTCAAACTTATACATACTTGTATTCAAATTCCTCAATGTAAATACCTCATTGTGATGACTGAAATATCATTTGCTGCAGGTTTACAATGATGAATGTGAATGTCGTGGATGATGATGTGACGCACATGTTGTATGGTGATATGGGGCCCGTATGCAATGTGGACACTGAAAACCCCTTACGTCGATTGTATTGAAATTGTTCATGATAATCTCCTCCTTCAGCTGGATGACCATGTCTCTCTTGAAAATGATCCACAGGGGCTCTTTCTGAATCACGGCATGACACAGGGTGCCCGACCTCGGATTTACTGCATCATAATCACTATGATCCGTCACCACGTAATACTTCCTTTTTTTTTCCTACTTGGGCATGCCTTCCAAATCCAATCGCACAGTCTGCTAGGCGTTTTCTGTGGTTCTCCCAATTGGGATCGCAACACTAGAAATCATCAATGGGGTTACCAGTTCCGCAGGATAGATAGCCCATCTCTCGCCTCCTCGTGTTGTTATAAATGCTTCTGGAATAGCAGAAACAATTCAATATTCACACTTGGACCTTAACATGACAGATCTCACTCAACGCACATGCAGGCTCAGCGATATCAATGTCATCCAGCTTCTCTAGATCGAACATTATGGTCGACTCCAGCTTTCATCGAACACCATGGGAGTCTGATACCACCTTTCATATATCCAACAACAAGCCTATACGAAGCTCCTCGAGACAATGTGGTTTACGATTGTTCCGAGCTCTCTCTCCATTAGCTCGTGACTACGTCCTGGTCTTCCCAAGTTTTATGTGCAGAGATTCAAATCCTCCTCCACAGTTTTTGCGCTGTTCGATTTACCACGATTTTCACAATTTGGAGTTGGAGATTTAGCGCTGCTATATATTCATGATTTTTTGGTCTCCCGGATCTCCAACGAGCTATGAGACCACTTATTAGACCATCTACCCATATAGATCAGAGAGATCATAAACACACAACAGAAAATCATAGATAAAACATACACAGACAACAATCACTCATGACACAATATTTATGTGCCCTTTCTCTTCAGATGTCTCTAAGGCATTCACATTTATACAATGTCTCTTTTAGTTATACAAAACTGATTACATTATTAATTGATGTTCTTATCTAGGGTGAGTGGTTTCAACAAGAAGTAATAAATCTGCCTTAAATTTATCACTTAAAACCGCCTTATCCAAATAGTTGTCAAAATCCTAACAAATCTAATATATTATTTTGATATTTTTAATTAGTCTCCTAAATTATACCTTATTTTATTCATACAAAAGTGATAAAAAACCTTTACTGATTATTTTTTATTTTATTTGTGAGATAGGTTTTTTAACCTCTTTTTTTTTTCTTTTCTATTTATCATTATTATATTTTATATAGATATTCATTATCAATTTTCATTAGCTAAATTATGTTTTAAATATGAACATTATTATGTTCTATATACATAGATATTCATTATCACCTTTCATTAGCTAAATTATGTTTTAAATATCAATATCATATTTTTTAATATACATAGGTTATCTCATCCATTTCCTATATTTTTATTAAACCACAATATTAGAGTTTTCATACTTTTTTGTTTTAAATCATACTTTTCTCACAAAGATTTGGTTTTGGTAATTTTCTCTTTAATTTCTTCATTATATAGAACTAGCAACAAATTGGTTGGGAGGAATGATTGTTATTCTCCCCATCTAGGTTCAATTCCTACAAGTGACATGTTGAGCTCTTAAAAGAGTATATTATGATACAGCCTAAGTGGGCCTAATGGTTAAGAACATGTGTTTGAGGGGGTTCCCTTGTCCCACCGTGACCTTAAAAATAGATTAGGAAACCCTATTTTATGAGGGAAATGTATTGCGCTATGCATCATTGAGAATATTGTATTCCGAGAGAGGAGACTCTGCGGAATAGATTAATATTATTAATGTTGCTTACTTTCTTCTTCAAGATTAATAAAATTAGTTTCCTATTTCATATAATGATTGATTCAAAATTCCACATTCATGAAATAAATTTTGAAATTCTTTACTTTTAAAGAAATAACTCAACTATGAAAAATATAATCAAATAGAATTTGATTGTATTTCCAATAAATTGAATAATTCTAATGAATTATCTAAAATAGTTGTGGCAAATTACTATATCTATCTATCTATGCTTTTAACTTGTTCTATATCTCCACAAGGTAGATATATAGTTGCTACGAGTTGAGAGATCAAAGTGAAAAACTACTTAAGCATAACATCTCATGGCATCAGAAACAAGTCATACCACAACTAAGAACTAACACACATGATGGAAAGAAAAGTTATGTAGATCATGTGGAGCATGGAGGTTTAAATCAATTCATGTTTTCTCCTATCCTAACCAACACATACTCACAATCAATGATAAGTTGAATTCACATATAAGAGATCCAAAATCAATATTTTAGGAAGATCCAGTGAGAGCTAGAATAATGTTGGATGAGAAAATGATGTGAGCCCAAAATAGATAGTTGATAGTAGAGTCTAGATTATAGCTATTCCTTGACATAGAGAAAAGGTGACCACATTTGGTTGAGTAAACCAAGTCCATTTTTTAGATGTTTCCATCACACCATTAACTCTATTGATCATAGTTTCTAATTTTAATCTCTTCCAAAATGGAAAATTAAATGTAAAACTTTTTTATCCATTTAATAAATAAATCTACCTATTTATCTATCTAATAACAAATGTATATATTAGAAAGCTAGTAACTAAAAACATTTCAAATTGTAACATCACTCTTCAAGGAGTCAAATAAAGATTAAAAATATCATAATGCCTTATAAGATCTTCAATTATAAAAAAAAAACAAACATTATCATTCTTATCCTTAGCACAAGCATGATGCAATAATAACATGGAAATTCAAACAAAAAAATACACAGATTTGATGGGCATTGAATCTATGTATTTAGCTTCACATGTAAGTTGGAATTGGTATTATATATGTGTCCGACAAATTTTGGGGCATCAATCAAATTTGTAATTTATGATGAAGCATTTTTTTGAATGGTTATGCATAAAACATAAATGAAATAACATGAATAGTTTTGATATTAGTAGATTAATGACGCAATACAAGAAGGTGTATGATTGAATGAAATCACTTGAAATTTTTTGATACTAGTAGATTAATGATCAAATAAAGGAAGGTGTATAGGAAGGTGTATGATTGATATGTTCATGGTTCTTATTGGTCTTACTAAATATTTTTAGTTAATGGCCCTCATATACTCAAATGTGCACTCATCTACTAGGATGTGCACTGTTTTCACAATGAAGTAAAATAAATTGCTCCTATTAGGAAACCATTGATAAGGTGTCCGTAAAAAGCTAGTTGCATTTCTGAGTGATTTTGAAAGCCATAGTTGTTAAGTCATAATTTTTTTATATATTTTATTCGTCTTTCAAGTCCCAACGGGTTATTTTTCCATGTTTATCACAAATACTAATCAATCAAATTTTCAAAAAAATGGTATTATGAGTGTTAAATATGTTGCAATGTAATGATAAAAATGTACAATCATTTAGGTGTGTAGTGGTTCATTTGTTTGATTTTATTTGGTTAATCTTGAGGTGGTCATAGAGACATTGATTAGCTCAATGTTGGGTTTACTTTTAGTGGTTTACAAACCCATGGTATTTTCCCATAGTATTTGATGTCAGTGATTGCATGTCATTTCATGTCCATCTCCACACCATGCATGTCTTTGCATGACTATGCATTTCCATGCATGAATTCACATGGTTATCTGCACTCCATGCATGTATTTGCATGACTATATTGATACCATGCATGTCTTCTCATGACTATTTTCACTCAATGTGTGTTTGCATGGAGATCTCCAAGCTATGAATGTCTTTGCATTGTAATCGAAATCTGGTAAAGGAATCAGGGTTGTAATTGATTAATCATATTTAATGGATTAAGATACTCCATTGTAAGAATCCTCAAGTGGTTTGCATTGGCTTAGATTGACCGATTTAACCAAGGTTATTAATAAATATCTATGGATGTGTTAGTTCTCCTCGTTAAGGATTTTTAGGATTAATATTGTCTCTATGTGCATGCTTTGTTGTTGTGGTATTTCTCTCTTAGTTTTAAACATGGTATCAAAGCTAGTTTGGGTTTGACTCCCTCACAGGATGGCCTAGTGACTTGCAGAGAATGGAGTAGATAATTTTTGTGAGTGTATATTGATTGTCATCAATTGTTGTTGTGAGGATAATCTGACAAGTATCTATGCAGAGGAGCCACAATATGAGAAGGAGAAACTACTTGCAAGAAGCAACTTCCATAGAAAGAACAACTTCTATAATTGAGAACTGATTGTTGTCAGTGGGTGTACCCAAATTGGTTTTTGTTCATAGTTTCAAATCTAGATGCTTTCCTTGATAGAAATGGATGAAGCTGTGGTCTCCCTGAGGAATATCCTGGAAATTTAGACAAGGCGAATTGATGAAATGGAACTTGACATCCAACAAATTAAATCCCTTGTTATTCCTCAGTGTTCAACCTCTACCTCAATTAAATAAGGTGTAGTTGTCTCCCCTCATGAAGTTAACACATATAATGGAATCGAGGATCTCAAAACAACTCCTATGGACACTAAAGAAGGAACTCTCTACCAAGCCAGGGTTTCATAAATTCAAGTCTCTATTTCCTCATATCAATGACTAGATTTCAACACTTTTTTATTTTATTTTAGGGAAGTTTGCTAAAAATGTTATTAGTGAGTAGTGTGAAGTTGATCTGGACATAGATCCATCCTTTGTATTTTTTTGTTTTATAACTATGTATATATCTTGATCCAATTTTTTCGAGCTATTTTCCTTGGCACAACCTTCTTTTTCAAAATATAATGTTCAGTTTCTTTAAAAAAAATATTATAATACTCTAGCTACAATGCTTTAATATTTGTCTATGTTAATTGTATTCACAATAGATTTCAATTACCAATCGTAAACTAAAGACATATTTACATATCACAACCATTTTAGACTTTACTATGCTCATTTTTTTTTTACCCGTTTTCATGTTTCTTCCTTGACATAATAGAAATCCAAATTAGTAAAATTGAAACTAATCAATCAAATTTGGAAAAATGTGAATTTCAAGAGAATAAGGATGATAACCTATAGACTAAATAGAATGTTCACCAAAATTTTATTGTATGGCAACAAGAAAGTGAAAATAACAATAAAAAACTAGAAGATACAATGAGATACAAGATGGGTTATAAACATGCTCTAACCAACCTTGAAAACTTCTTTAATATGCATGTTACCCCTCAAATTATATAATAAATAGTCTTCAAACTATATACAATTTATGATTGTATACATGCGTAATGCACATGCTTATGTCATATCCCCAATTTTTAGAATGAGACTAAAATTGAAATTCTCACTAATCCAGAAATTTACAATGGTACTTGTGAAATTTTAACTATAAGTATTGAAGACTAACACTATTTAGAAACCAAGAAAAAACATAAAATCAATATACACATACATCCAAATTCATTCTCAATTTAGTTAGTATCCCCATACTTAATCCAATTCTTAGTCTAGTTCCAATCTCCATTGTTACCCAACAAATTGCATACATTACGATAGTTGCTTGAAATACCACTGGCTAAATCTTGTACATATCTATGTACCAATGGTCTTGCATTATGAGTGGCATGTCATTGAATACCTTTATATCAATCAATGATTTGATTACTCGTGAATGTATGCCTTTTTTTATGAGTTAAACACCATTAACTTATAACCATGATTTTATTAATAGCATAGAAGTATCATAGTGACCACTTATTTACTAACCAAATTTCTATTTCTATAGACCTCCTTGAAAAAAACCTTGAGTCATTCTCTATTAGCCAATAACCATTGATTTCTAACATGTGTTTTATGCAATCTTTAATTCAATATAGTCTTCTTCCTTGAACTCGCATAGTTTACTCATTATTATATTCAATCCATCTTTAGTCCAAGAACAAAAACACATCCTATTGCAAGTTCTATTTCTGTAGTGTAACACTAGGAAACATTAAGGTCACAGAGAAGAATTTAACACCATCACTTGTTAGATAGTCCATGACCTTTGCAACCCAAGCTCTAATAATGGAAAAATAGCTAGTTTACTCATTATTATATTCAATCCATCTTTAGTCCACGAACAAAAACACATCATATTGCAAGTTCTATTTCTGTAGTGTAACACTAGGAAACATTAAGGTCACGAAGAAGAATTCAACACCATCACTTGTTAGATAGTCCACGAACTTTGCAACCCAAGCTCTAATAATGGAAAAATAGCTGGTTTAATGTGATTCCTATAGGGATCACCTATGTAAGTAGATACAAAATAGTAGGCTAGTCTCCTATTTACTTACACAAGAAAATTTACTTGGAAATTTGGTTGCACTTGTAGGTAGTACATATTTTTAACATGGGCTCCACAATATTCCCATAAACAATTCCAACTATATATGAAATGAATATCATCTCTAGGACATTTGAGACATCAAGATATGGTGCTTAAATTGAAATCCCTTCAACAAAGACCTTATCTCCAATATTTCTTAATTAATGAGAACACAAACATATCCATGAGGAATTTCTTGACAACTTGGTCTCAAACTTTCAAATGTTTTCTACTTCTAACATATATAGTATCATCAATGTAAACCAACACTATATACATTGAAGCTAATCCATTTTAATTAAGCGATAGGGTGAAACGAATATGGTCACTAGTAGAGACTTGTCTAAACCCAAATCTATGATACCGCTTGAATTTGCTCAGCTTAAATGTATATCTCATAGTACACAAAAATGACCAAAGGAATATTTAGATGGAGATGTGTTGTTTTGTAACCTATTGACACTTGAATTCGTTAGAAACAAAATGACAATATCACAAGGATATGAATCCTCCTGCATCTTTAAAGAGGTGGTAATCCTTTTTGTCTTATGATATTCTTTATAATTTCAAATTAAGAATAATATGGGACCATATCACATAATATAATCCAATATTTAATTCTAAAGAAAAATCAAAATGCTAAAAAAGTAAAAGTATATTTATAAAAGAAAATTCTTGAGAAGTGGACGAGGAATGTCACACATCACACATTACATAAAATAAAAATGTCCTCACATGTATCATAACAAAAATAACGATTCTAACTACATTCAAAATAAAATAATATGGTTTACTCGCATGAGAGAAATTTTAAAGAGTAATACTTACGGAGCTCAAAAAATGATTATGATAGATCAATTTCAAATACTTTATGCTCAAAACTTAGAGTTATAAAATACAGTCAAAATTGATCCCAACTTAGTTCTCTGGGATTTCTCAAAAATAATATTGTCTATTACAGAGCATGAGATTCAAGAGTTTGTCCAATGGACTGAGATTGGGGCTCCCACAGACCATAAAGACAACATGTACAATAAAATATGAAGTAGAAAGAGGATCATGGGAAGATCTTGAACAACATAATCTGGAAAGAATACAAAGACAAAGTTTATGAGGATTAAGTTATACTTTTCTAGTTAAAGAATAAGAATAAGTCGATGAAAACTGATAAATAAAGAAATATGTGATCAAGATAGACTTACTATGATGGAATCTCTCTGTTTTTAATTGCTTATTGTTGTGTCTTTTATACTCTTGTTTGAGGTAGTAGAGGGATGATTGTAACTTCTTCTCCTGATATCTTGGAAATCTTGGCAATAGATTTGTGTAACCAATTTTTAATATAGTCCCTTAACGAGGAAACAATAACTTCTTGTTTTCACTTAATATTAAACAATCTGTGTTTGAATTCTCTATGCTTAGTAGATAGATTTTGCAAATGATTTTCAATGTCTTCATTTTTATTTGTATATTCAATAAGCGAGTTGTCGATATCATCATGTGTGAACTCAACCATGGATTCAAACTTTTCAACTGATGATTTCTTGAGTCCTTCAATTTGTTCTTCAAATTGTTGTCGAGTCATACGCATTGAACTTGAGATAAATGTCGGGTTTGAGACTTCAATGGTGGTGCCAACAATATCCAAGAAAATAATATTTGAATATGCTTCCATTTTTTTTGTGACAGATCATCTAATTGCACTAGAAATCCCTTTAATACATTGGTTCTTTGAATTGAACATGCCTTTAATTGTTTGATACAGATCCATAAGGGTAGGTATTATTGTTTTCTCATCCGGTGTATCATTGCTAAGACCTTTGCTACAAACATTTGAACTCCATCAACATAAAAACCTTCATCATTTTTTAGATCTGCACCCAAATATTCCTTAGTGTTCTTCACTCTGAGGCCGAGAGTGGAAAATATCTTTTCCAGATCCCATAGCTCTAAAATCAATGACATCATTTTATTTATATTTTCTTCGGCAAAATTCCAAGTGGCAATAATCAAATTTGAAATTCCTTTAACTCTCAAACATGATCCTGGGATTTCTTGAAAAATATTATGAGGCCCAATCATGGTGAATGGGGTAGCGAGGATGGGTGGAGGCATGAGAGTTGCTTCCATTTCCTTGAATCTTTCTTTTAGTCGAGCATTTTCCTCCTCCACATTAGCAATTGAAAAGTCCAATGCATATCATGTGACCTTGTGAATGGAAGACAAATTTTATGGTAACATGTTTCGAGTATCAATCACATACCTATTTTTTCCCCTCTTACTCTTTGAGGTCCTGTCGAAAATCATTTTCTTAGAATATTTATCAAACTAGGAATTGTGAACAACAAAGGTTTCTTCATAATCAAAATATCCCATCCTAGATAACAAGTGTAGAAATATGCGGTACATTTTTTGTAGGAGGCTCTTCTTCCTATGGGAAGTTGATATTCTTGATATCAACATCTAGGTTTATCTCATCCAACAACATATCATGTTCAGGTGCGTTTATTTCTCCTCCCCTTTGTTGAGAATTAGTTCTTTTTATTTTGACAGTTAATTTGTGGGGATTTATAAATTCCCTTGCAGAGGGTTTTTCTCTTTGTCATCCATTGAATTACCTCTCTAAGATTTTCTTTTCTTGGTCACTCTGGGACAAGGGTTTACCTTGGGTACTTCTTTGAGAAACAAGGGGCGGTTGATCGCTATTTTCATTGGAGGGATTTCCTCTCTCCTTATGAGATTTTGTGGTGCTTATGATAGTATTTATATTGCTGTGATTTCTAACAAATTATTGAACAATAGGGTCATGACTATCACCCTCTTCTTCTCCATATATAAGAGTGTTGCTGAGTGAGAGGTTGAGCCTGACTGCAACTATATGATTATAAAAAAGGTGATCAAGGTCAAACCCATTGATCTCCTCTACAAAACACTTGTAGAAATGGTTGAAATAGGAAGCATATTCGTCAATATTAGCAGTTCCTCTTAGGAGAATATCGCCAACCTTCCAGGGAAGAGAGATGAACTACTTTTTTCTTGTCTCTTAAAAGTTATGAAACCAAAATTTATATTTTCTTTCCACTTATATAAAAAACAATTTGTTAGACACATAATATGGAACAAATATGGGTTTTTAGTGAGAACAAAAAACCTTTATGATATTATAATCATCAATTTTTTCAAGAACTCATTTTCCATTCATAAATGTTGAGGCTTCTAATGAGATTCATGAAGTATCTTCTCCAAATAGTAACTTTTTAAACTCATACATGAAATTATTATATACTTCATAAAAATGGTGTCCAACCTTCTTTCCTCAAGAGAGCCTGATACCACATAGTTACATGGTCCACTTTTTAGTTTACCATTTCAACAATGCTTAATCCCTTAAAAACATGACAATAAGTGATGGAGAACACCAAATAAGATGCCATATAAAATTTATTCTCAATATTAAACTTTATTAGTTGTGTGGTGACCTCATTTGAGATAATCCTCGCCCAGTCGAAGATTTCTTTCTTGTGAACAATGAAATGAAATATATATAATGTCAATCGGGGAATGGTAGTTCTAGAATCTTGACCAACAACTCGAATGAATAACCAAGTGATTTATTTATATGGGCCTTTTAAAGAACTAACCTGAACCCTGGATAGGTCTTTCGACATTGAGGTACGATATTTTAGATATTCTTGTAGAAGTTCTATTCCATTATTTTTGCTTTTAAGAAAATTCTTCACTTCTTCCCCTTGGTAAACCAAGTTCAGCTCTAGAAATCTCAAAATCTTCTTAAATACTGAAGGTTCCAGTGAAATATGGGATTCACTTCGCAAGGCGATGGTTCTTCTATCGTGTATAAGTTATTTAGGATCATCACTCCACGTCATAAACGTGCTGACCAGCCAGCACATTCAATGCGCATTCATGGAGAAAGAAAGAGGCATCGACCCTCCCACTTTAAAATTTTTCGAATATGATCTGATACAGATCATTCATGTTGTAATTATTTAAGAGTCGACCATGCCTCTGTACATGTAGTGGTTGAGGTTGCCTTAAATGGTATCTTGTAGAAATGCCAAGATGTAGTCAGGACTGGGCATCCATTTATGTAATGTAGTCGTAGAAGTACTATGTCATAGCAGAGAAAGCGATGGAACTAAGATGGTGAAAAGGATAAGCTCACGGGAGACCTCATTTTGGAGATAGGACTCAGAGGAGATTCAAAGGAGACTTGAGAGAGGAGAGAGATATTAGGTAGATAGGTCTTAGAAGTTCTGAGAGAGAGCTTGAGAGAACTAAGACTCCGAGAAGTCCAGTTATTTTGTAAACACATTTGGATAGACATTTTGAGATTAATACAAAGCATTTTTTCTTGCCCGTGAACTATATGTGTGTGTTTATGCATATGAATGTCATTTGTATGCTATATATACAGGTTATAGATATATTTTACTATATGTTTGTGAGTTTGTCGATTTAAGTCTCGGTTCTTTAGGCCATGCAAGGAGTGCACAACATAACAATTGAGGTTATGTAGCCAAAGCAAGGAGTGTGCATATGGATTCTGTGGAATTAGAGAAGAACGTGTAAGGAGGGCACACCCGAGTGATCACAGACCCAAGGAGGAGCTTCATAGTTACTGAATACTCGAGAGAGAATATTGTGCAGAGAAGTCACAGAGAGACATAACTTCTGAAGGTTGCGTAGAGCTCTGCCAAGAGGGAATTGAGCGAGTGCAAGGATTGCACCAAGGCGAAATCTGTTTCAAGTTCTGTGAGAAGAGAAGTTTCTAGGAGAAGACACTTACAAAGTTTTTGAACACTCTGAATGAAGACCTGTGCAAGGAGTGCACCAGGAAAACACTTGGAGGAAGTGTTGAAAGACTACCATATGAAGGCTAATCAGAGCGTAAGGAGTGCATGCAGAGAGGACTTATTCTAAATCCATAAGCTTAGGAGAGATAACATTTCTAGAATGCAAGAAAGACCCAAAATTGCAAGGCCCACAAGAGACAAATCGAAGGCCGAGACCTTCAAAACTTTGAAAATTATTCCAAATTCAGGAAGAAATCGTAAGCTCAGAAGGAAGAACACAACAGTCGTAGATCAGCTGCAGAGGAATAAATATGGACCATCGAATCCACCTCCAGACACCCAGGAGAGCGTAGGAGGGAGAACAGATCTCAGCCGTTAGATCTAAAAGTGCATGGACCAATAATCGTTGGATCCAAAGGAGGTGCATGAAGTTTATTCCATTGGATTGCACAGAAGGAGAGCCGACTTCGCGAGCACAAAGTCCCGACATCATCGGGACCGTCCATTTTCAGAGGACACATGGCCAAGATCCACGTACGTCAGATATTTGAGAGGGGAAGAGATGCAACGATCCTAACCGTCCATCGGAAGGGATGCGTGGCAACAAATCAACATTTCGCTGACTCGCGATTCAGAGGAGTGGAAGGGAAAAGTTGCGAGAACTCGTGAAATGATCACAAATGTTGATCATTCTAAAATCATTGGGACCATTTATTTTCAGAGAGGGAATGTGGAGAAAGAAAATCATTTCACTGACTCGCTACTTGAATAGGTCAAAGAGTAGAGTCGTGAGAATTCATGAAGTGCAAACTCCCAAAAAGATCACAGTCGTTGATTGTTCTGAAACGATCACATTCCTTGATCTTTCGAACGTCATCAGAACCATCCATTTGGAGGGACGCGTGGCGAGGGATCAACATTTTTTTGACTCACAGGAGGGAAAAGTCAAAGAGGGAAGCAACGAGAAATCACGATACGCGAAGTTCCAACATGATTTAGAGTTAGGCCCTAGGTCATGGTGAATGGACACATGGGTGAAAGTTAAAGGAGGAGCTAAGGAACATTAGCCCTTTTTGGAGCTCTAGAGTTGGGGAGTCATAGTTGGCCTATATGTAGAGGTCCCAAATTCACGAAACGCAATGCGCCTAGACGATTGGGCCTAGGACACCAGACAGGGTCACATGCAGAAGCTCTAAGGGAGGAGCTAGAGCCCGTTAATCCCTATTTCGGGTTTCGGGACTTGAAGGAGTTGGGGGACTCAACAATAGGATTCGTGAAGTCACAAAATCTGATACACCCTTTTGGGGTTAAGCCTGTGGTCATGATGAATGGTCACATGAGCAGAGATAAGGAAGGGAGTTACATCCCTTAATCCCTTTTCGACATTTCGGGAGTCGGGGAGTCAAGATCGATTCACTCATAGAGTTCCGACATGAGAAATCACGATGCGCCTTTGGTGTAAGATTGTAGTCATAGCTCGTGTTCAGGTGGAGGTGAGGCTTGCACTTGGTTCTTAGTCACACAAGCAGAGTTTCATAAGTTGTACCTGTGTATTTGTTTGTGGGATTCCAACAGGGAATAAAAGAGCTGCTCCAGCTCGTAGAGTTGAACAATCCAGAGACCAAGAGGTCAGTGGACCCTACCAAGGCAGAGGTAGGGGATTTGCATCATGTGGTATCAAAGCCAAAAATTTTCTTGTAGGGCACAAACAAAAGGAGGAGATAAAGAAAATACTATGATACACACCATCAAGTGCTATCAGAGCCTCATTTCGCCTGTAGATAGTAGGTGAAGAAGGAGAAAGAAAGAGATAGTGTGATACCATCAAGTGGTATGAGAGCCACTTTCTGTCTATAGACAGCAGGCAGAGGGGGGGAAAGGAAGATAATCTGATAACGTCAAGTAGTATCATAAGTTTAAATTCACTTTTGGATAGCGGGTGAAGGAAGACAGAGTGGTGATGCTCTATGGTGATTGTTTGTAGGAGTGCAACAGTCAATAGAAAACGAGGTGAGTTGTAGGAGAAGATGGTGATGCTCTCAATTGCAGAGTAACCAACAGACTTTCCATGGGGGTAGGCAGTAGAATATACAGATGGTTATTGAGGACCATGAGTGGGGTCAAAGAGGAGACCACCAGTAGAAAAGTAAAGCAAAAATTGACAAAGAGCTCATTGAGATAAGAGCGAGAATGGAACAACTAACATTGTAGATGTAGCAAGAGGAAAAAGTACACTAGAGGTACGAACGACCTCTGAACAGGAAAGCCAAATGGCCTGTTCAAAAGTTGTTGGTCAGGAAATGACAACAAGAGTTGAGAAGGTGGCTCAGGTATGCTGAAAACCTCAGTGACATAGAGCTGGTTTGCATTTGTGAGCCAGAAGTTGGAGAAACCCTCAGTGATGAGGAAGGGAGATCAGTTCTCATAAATTGCCAGGAGAGAAGAGATGAATTTTCTAATTGCCAGGTGGGCAATGAAATGAGATCGTTGGAGGATATCATAGAATGTCAGGAGGACAACAACGAAAATCCATATTTCCAGGAGGGAAATAGTATGAGATTAGCAGAGGATCTCATAAACTGACAGGAGGGCAGAAGTGAACTTTTGAATTGCCAGGTGGGTAATGGAAGGAGATCATTGGATGATCTCATAGAATTCCAGGAGGGCAGAGATGGAAGTTCAAATTTCCAGGTGGGGAATGAGATGAGGTCAGTTGATCTCATATACTGCTAGGTAGGCAAAAATGGACTTTCGAGTTGCCAAGTGGGCAATGGAAAGATATCAGATGGAGGTCTCACATACTTCTAGAGGATCAATGTTGAAAGTTCAAGTTTCCAGGTGGGCAATGAAGAGGGATCATTGGATCTCATAGACTGCTAGGAGGACATCAAAAAATTCCCAAATTTCCAGGTGGGAAGGGAAAAAGGGATGAGACTATCTAGGAGTCTCACGGACTCTGTTGAGAGTTCATATCAACAAGGAGTGCTGATGGAGAAGGATCAGAGGAGAATTCTAATCATTGGGGGAATTTAGATATTCCTATGAGATAGCCCATTTGAGGCTAGAGCATGTGTTGCAAATGCAATTCCAAAGGAAGGAAAACCATCAGAGACCATCAAAGAGGAAGGAAAGGAGCAGGTCGTGATGTCTACCCCAAGAGAAGGAGAAGAGCATTCAGCCGAATTTCTCAAAATTTTCATCTAGGAAGATGAACAAGAGATGACTACAGCACTAGAGCCTGCAACAGAAGAGGAAGCATACAACATGGATTTTGTTGATTTGTATGAAAAATTGGAAGCTCTGAAGAAGAGGGTGATAGTGAAAATCCTACACCTCTAACAGGTCAAGTTGGCGATAGGTAGAGGAGCATACCAGCCTGGGGAGTAGTTGGAAGAAGTTGGAATTGAGCCAACAAAAGGAGAAATGATAGAAGCTAAGATATCAGAGGAGGAAGCTAAGCAATAGTTCAGTGATGAGACTGTAGAATTAGATTTTGCAGCAGGGTGGTAATCTAAGGCCGTGGGAGAGAAAGACATCAAGGGAGATCAGGCTCATCTACCCATTGACAAGGAGGAAGTGTAGCAGAGAAGACTACATAAGAAGAGCCAACCACTGGAGTAACTAGATGAGGTGATAACAGAAATCAGGAAGATGATGTTGAAGTCAACAGAAGTAGTCAACAAAGAGAAGTTGAACAAAGGAGAACCTACCATAGCAGCAGGAAAGCAACAACAGTAGCAGCGAAGCAAAGGAGAAAGAGGGCAACTCCAAGGGAAAGTTTGGGATTCAGGTGGATTTCAATGCTAAAGAAGGGGAGATCATGAGCAGGGAGTATGATGTAGTAGCATCGCTCCACGTCATAAACACACTAGCCAACCAACACATTAAGTGCTCATTCATGGAGAAAGGACAGGTGCCGACCCTCCCACTTTTAAATTTTTGGAATATGATCTAATACGGATCATTCATGTTGTAAGGTTGTAATATCCGACCACACCTCTGTACAAGTAGTGGTTGAGGTTGCCTTAAATGGTAGCCTACAGTAAGCCCAGGACGTAGTCAGGACTGAGCATCCATTTATGTAATGTAGTCGTAGAAGTACTATGCCACAATAGAGAAAGCGATGACACTAAGATGATGAAGAGGATAAGCTCATGGGAGCCCTCATTTTGGATATAGGACTTAGAGGAGAGTCACAAAAGACTTGAGAGAGGAGAGAGATCTCAAGTAGAGAGGTCTAAGAAGTTCTGAGAGAGAGCTTGAGAGAACTGAGACTCTGATCAGGCAATTGTTTTTTTAAACACATTTGTATAGAAATTCTGAGATTAATATAAAGCATTTTTTCCTGCCCATGAACTGTCTGTGTGTGTTTATGAATTTGAATGTAATTTTTATGCTATAGATAGAGGTGATAGATAGTTTTTACTATATTTTTGTGAGTTTGTCGATTTTAGTCTGGGTTCTTTACGCTGTGCAAGGAGTGCACAACAAGACAACTGAGTTTCTGTATCCAGTGCAAGGAGTGTGCATTTGAATTCTACGGAATCAGAGAAGAATGTGTGGGGAGAGCACACCAAAGTGATCATAGACCTAAGGAGGAGCATCCGAGTTATTGAATACTTAGGAGGGAAGACTGTGCAAAGAAGGCACAAAGAGTCAAAACTTTTGAAGGTTCTGTAGAGCACTACCAATAGGGCATTGAACAAGTGCAAGGAGTGCACCAAGGGGAACTCTGTTTCGAGTTTTGTGAGAAGAGAAGTGTCCAAGGGAAGACACTTACAGAGTTGTTGAACACTCTGGATGAAGACCTGTGCAAGGAGTGCACCAGGAAAACACTTGGAGGAAGTGTTGAAAGACTATCATCTGAACGCCAGTCGGAGTGTAAGGAATGTGTGTAGAGAGGACTTATTCTAAGTTCAAAAGCTCAGGAGAGATAGAATTTCTAGAACGCAAGAGGGAACCAAAGTTGCAAGGATAGAAGGAGACAAATAGAAGGCCAAGACATTCGAAACTTTGAAAATTATTCCAAATCCAGGAAGAAATCACAAGCTCAGGAGGAAGAGCACAAAAATTGTAGATAAACTATGGAGGAAGAAATCTAAACCATTGAATCCACGTCCAGACATCCAAGAGAGCACATGAGGGAGAACAGATCTCATTTGTTAGATCTGAAAGTGCATGGACTCACAGCCATTGGATCTGGAGGAGGTGAACGAGGTTTATTCCGTTGGACTGCATAGGAGGAGAGCCGACTTCGCAAAACGCAAAGTCCTAACATCATCGGGACCTTCCATTTTCAGAGGACATGTGGCTAAGATCCACGTACATTGGATATTTGAGAGGGGAAGAGCCGCAATGATCCTAACCATCCATCGAAAGGGATGCATGATAGAAGATCAACATTTTGCTGACTTGCGACTCAGAGGAGTCGAAGGGAAAAGTTGTGAGAACTCGTGAGAAGATCACAGTCGTTGATCATTTTGAAATCATCGGGACTGTCTATTTTCAAGGAGGGCACGTCGTGAAATACCATCATTTCACTGACTCACGACTTGAATAGGTCAAAGAGCAAAGTCGCGAGAATTCGTGAAGTGAAAATTCGCGAAAAGATCACAACCGTTAATCATTCTGAAACGATCACGGTCCTTGATCATTTCGACATCATCAGAACCGTCCATTTGGGGGTACACATGGTGAGGGATTAACATTTCACTAACTCGCAGGAGGGAAAAGTCAAAGAGGGAAGCAACGAGAATTCACGATATGCAAAGTTTCGACGCGCTTTAGAGTTAGGCCTTAGTTCATGTCGAATGGACACATGGGTGGAAAGTTAAAGGAGGAGCTAAGGAACATTATCCCTTTTCAGAGCACAGGAGTTGGGTTGTCAAAGTTGGAAAATATGTAGAGGTCCTGAAGTCGCGAAACATGACACACCCAAAGGATTGGCCCTAGGTCATTGGACAATTTCACATGGAGAATCTTTAAGCAAGGAGCTAGAGCCTGTTAAGCCCTATTTCAAGTTTTGGACTTGAAGGATTCGGGGGATTCAACAATAAGATTTGTGAAGTCCCGAAATCCGATATGCCCTTTTGGGGATAAGCTTGTGGTCATGATGAATGGTCACATGACCGGAGATAAGGAAGGGAGTTACATCCCTTAATCCCTTTTCAGCATTTCAGGAGTTGGGGAGTCAAGATTGACTCATTTATAGAGTCCCGACACAGGAAATCGTGATGCGCCTTTGGTGTAGGCATGAAGTCATAGCCCGGGGTCATGTGGAGGTGAGGCTTGCGCTTGGTTGTTAGTGACGCAGGCGAAGTTTCATAAGTTGGACCCGTCGATTTGTTTGTGGGATTCTAGTAGGGAATCAAAGAGCTTCTCTAGCTCGCAGAGTTGAACGATCCAGAGACCGAGAGGTCAGTAGACCTTGCCAAGGTAGAGGTAGGGGGTCTGCATCAATAAGTTGCACCAGCTGAAGATATATTTGCATTCAAAACTTATGGGATGCAACTAAAAAGAGTTATCCCTAATGTCGAGACTTTATTGTTATCTTTATCGAGCAATTTTGAATAGTACCAATATGATCTGGACCAATGCTAGTTCTAGTCTTCTCCAAGTTCAAGGTATCGATGTAGAAATGTTTTTTTTCTCATGGTTGTCTTCATCAAGTTGGCGAACTTCTTTGTAATACTACTTAGCACAATAAAATGACCCTTAAGTTAGATTTATTTAGATGAGATCATTAACTCGAAATAAAAGTGAATTTCCTCAATATAAACATCACTAATTAATGACCTTTTCATAATGAATTTAGCAGATCGTTTGGTAAGAATAGGATTAAAAATGACTCAATAACTTCTTTCTAGTACTACTTAGCACAGTAAAATGACCCTTAAGTTAGATTTATTTAGATGAGGTCATTAACTTGAATTTCATAAATGAAGGTCTGTAAGAATAACATTTAATGTAACTCGAGAAATGTGAAAGAAAGGGACATGTTATGGCTGAGAGTCTGAGTGAATGTTGAGAGGGAAAATGATAGATGAAGTGGTTAAGTGTTGAGGTTTATTTCGATGACTTGTGAGAAGTGAAAGAGAGACAAATGTAAGTCCTAGAGTCCTTGATAGAGAAAATAAACTAAGTATTGGGGCAGACTCGCCTTATAAGAAAAAGAAAAATAATACAAATCCACTCGTCAACTCTCGAATATGGAAAAAGCGACTAAGTATGGTAACTTCGATAAAACCAAGAAAATGAAATGATGCATGGGATATATGCTAGAGAAAATTTATAGAGCGGGAAAGAATGGTGATAAAGAATAGGGAAGAAAGAAGGGAAGGGGGAAGCAAGAAAATGGATTCAACATAACCTCAAGGTGATATCATATCCATGTTTTTATGGACATGTGCTAAAATCGTTCAAGCATAAAAGTCACATTATTTAGAAAATGATCTAAAAATTCACCCTATTGTGAACCTAACCTAAGATTGTTCAAGTGAGATTTCCACAATCACCTTCTATTCAATCATATAAGTAAATTAGAACAAAACACCAAACCATCTAGCTATGGTAACATCAACACCTATAGTAAAACTCTTTGAGGCAAGGAGACATGGAAATTGAATTGCAAATGTTGTGGAGGTAATCTAGATTCCAATGTATAATACATTATTGTTCTCATTTAAAACTTTACAAACCTTTTTCTAACACATATTTTCACTCTAAAACACTATATCAATTCTAGAGTACCTTAATCTTCCTCACATACACAACCTAACTTTATGTTTATAAAGATGATATCATACCCAACTTCTAGATGTATGTACAAAAGTTTCAATCACGCAATAGGTCTCTACTCTTATCAAATTCCCTCTTTTACATGTGTATACCAAGGTTTCTCGTGTCAAAGGTATATTTTCATATTGAGAGGTGTGGATTCACATATTTGTGGCTACAATTCCCCTATGTTTCA